>JAINUW010000226.1:0-600000 GCA_020205615.1 Panax quinquefolius | reverse complement strand
TGTGACAAAATTAAATTGTGACTAGCCTAAAAATTAATGTGATAAGATAGAATAATTAAGGCGAGGCTCATTTTTATTTATAATTCGACTTAAAACTTTCTCAATAATAACAACACTCATTTTCTTATAAGTTATATTTTGTAAATACATAATAATATAATTTAATTTCTATGATTAACGTAGGCATGCACAAAAGAAGAAGTGTTGACTATTTTTAATTTTATATTGTGAGGGATATATGAGCTCTCATTTTCTCGTCTTATTATTGTGTGTTTATATGTATTGGAATATTATTGATCAAATTAAATTGATTGATTAATATATAAATCGCACAGTAATTTTAATGAATAAGTAGATGCCGATAAGATCTTATTCTAGTAGTTAAGACTGAGGTACTGAGACTTTTAGATTTTTGATTCAATTCTCTAAATGGAAAAATTATATTGTACTACTTAAAATAGGGCTTAATTTCAAAAAAATAAATGAAGAAGTAGATGAATTAAATTATGGTCCCTAATAGACAGTAATAGTGTTATAAACTTGGTGATGCTTCTAATTATAGTGGTTAAATATTGATTGATTGATCATTAACTTGAACCATTAAAGTAATCTTCATTACAAGAGGTCATATGTGTGAAACTATGACCACATAGGCAAATACAAGGCTCTAGTTAATTATGCAAGAAGTGATACAATTGGGACAACTTGAAGGCGACATATCAGCAAGCCTAGAATTACCTGCCATGACACTTTAATTACACAAAAGTGTAATTAGCTTAATCGATCAGACTTATCTTAGCTTGATTAACTTGTAAATTTGTCAAATTTGAGGAAATTTTGGCCAGCAGTCATTGCCACGTCGTCCATTTGCCACAATATCCCAAATTTACATTAAAACATTACAATTTAGGAGTAATATATAGTAGTTTTAAACATGAAAATAAGTGAAATTTGAATGATTAATGATGATTTGGGTAAGATGTTTGAGGGGTATAGAAAATTAGAAATTAATTGGATGGGGAATTTATCATCGAGATAAGCCCTACGTACTAGCTAGGACCCTTAGCCAACTTGCATGTAAAATATATACGTGGTTAATGAGTACAAAGTTTGTGGCCTACCATTATTAATAATTGAATTAAGTGATGCCAAAAGATTAATTAAAGATGCATAGACCTGAAAAACGAGGATATCAAATGTTAAAAGATCTCAAAGCTTATATGAATTGCCATATGGGGTAACAAAATAGTTGATTTATAGTCCCAAAGGAGACCTTTATTTTTATATTTATATAATCCTTTTTGTGTGGATCCCCTTCATCCTTATTTAAAGCCTATAAACTAATAGAGGAAGAATTGTAAATGCCCAACCCTGGCCTGGCCTCTCTATTTTAATGTACCATCATTCACATTATTTTTAGCCAACCACTAGACCTCTTTAATTTTATCATGGAAGAAGAACAAATCAACATTAAGAGTAGTAGTAGTAGTAGTGTAGCTCAATATTATTTTTCCTCCTCTTCCGCCACCGCCGACACCTCCTCCTCCTCCGCCACCCTTTTAGCTTCGACTTCAAAAAAGTGCAAAAAAGGCTCAAAAAGAGTAACACAAGAGCCAAAAAATGCCAATGAGTCTACCAAACGAGGCAATAACGGCTGTGGTGGTGGTGGTGGTAGCGGCGGCAACCACCCTATGTACCGCGGAGTACGAATGCGCAATTGGGGCAAATGGGTTTCCGAAATTCGAGAGCCTATGAAAAAATCAAGAATATGGCTCGGGACATTCCCCACACCTGAAATGGCGGCTCGAGCCCACGATGTAGCCTCTTTAGCCATCAAAGGCCACTCGGCTTATCTCAACTTTCCAAATTTGGCTCATGAACTTCCACGGCCAGCCTCCACCTCACCTAAGGACATACAAGCGGCTGTTGCAAATTACAAGGCTGCGGCGCCTTTATACTCTGTGCAATCGCATGCCGACTTATGCCAAGCCGAGCCGAGCAGAGCCGTACTCCGAGGTGCCCATTCATCAACAAATTTGTCGTTGCTAAACAGCCAAGAATCACTGGATTCTCCATCAACGGATAATGATGATGCTGACGATGATATAATATTTGACCTACCAGATCTTTTTATGGACGGAATAGATCGATTTGATGAATATTTTCCCTATGCTTCGCAGCTGGCTGGAGCCGATATAGCATTCCGGCTTGAAGAGGCATTTATATGGGATTACTACTAGCTAGTTACTGAATTATTAATATATATGTATATATATATATATATATATATATATATATATATATATATATATATCCAAAAACACTAACTTTTATAGATTCTTCACAAATGGAGATAAAAGATATACAGCCAAATGTGGAAAGTCATGTTCATATATTAGTTTTTAGAGTAATTTGGTACAGCTTTTTTGAATTTTCTTGTGAAATATACATAAAATAAAACTTTCATCTTTGTACAAATATGTGCTGTATCAAGGTTTGTCTTGATCCTTTTAAGAGGGGTTCATGAGATATTGAGTGCATGCATATGTTTTGACTATTATTTATTAATTAATGTCCATTTATAATAAAAATTATAGACCTTGGTAAATTTTGATGCCACTAAAATTTTGGTAAAAAGATACTCATTTGTTGAAATGATTATGTATATCTTTTTTTTTTCTCTTGGTCAATATTTTTCAAGTATATATGCTCTGGATAACACTTATATATTATCATATGCTATATTTGGATTGCATGAATCAAGGCGTGAATGGAATGAAAAAAAAATTGTGTTTGCTTGTTGTATTTGAATAGAATGAACCGTTTTCATTCTTGTCAAATTTGTGAATTTTATTCCTTGATTAGGAGGAGCATGAAATAAATCATTCTCATCTCTATTCTATTGCCTTCTCTATTCCATTCATTCACCAATTTAATTGTATTCTTACAACCCAAATGTAACATTAGAGTATTAATTTGCGGAGTTTTGAACAGTTAACGAGTATCTACATACTATATATGTATGGAATGAAGTTAATTATTTGAAATGGTTTATGAGAAAGTTACTAAAATCAGTCACTAATATTCCTATGATCAAATGATTTTTCTTGGTGTTATTAAGCATCTTTGGTGGAAGAAATTAAATGTAATCTCACTAAAAGTTAAAGTTTGACATGACAAAATCCAAGACTAGTTTTAGTACTTAACGTCTTGAGCTGGTTCAAGTCTGTTTTGACAAAATTCAAATCTTCTTTAATTGGAATCGATCTTGATGTATTATATAGTAGGTGTTTTTTTTTACCTCTTTTGTCTACCAAAGCATTAAGGAAATAGTTTTTGCATATATGCATGGCAACATCATAATGCAAGATTATAGCCTTTAATACTTTTCTTCTGCTAAATGATTAAACAATAAAACTCAGCTAATTACCCCAAGAAGGTAGTGTAAAAAATTAAAAATAAGGCTTAAAAAGAGTTGGGAATTCTTTCTTTTTTTTCTCTCTCTCTCCACTGTGATATGATCACTAATAATGGTGGAGATCATCAATTCTGTACGTTTCTCTCCGTACGTAAATTGAATCATCTGATATTATAGACAATTAATACTATATTTAATGTAATACAATCACTTTTTATTTAATTCTTGTGCACAACGTAGGAAATAATGGCTTAGACTAAAGTTTTTAGGTACGTACTTGCATTTTTATTTAGTATGCATGAAATCAAGTACATAAATGTATGAAATTGTTGGCAAATGAAGTGGTGTTATTTTACAAATTTGTCCGGACCCTGCACAAGTATCGTAGATAAAGATAATAGGTTAAAACAGAGAGAAAGAAAAAATCGTGACAGCTGTTTCAAGAAATCATTTATTTTTTCTATTTCTTACGGTAATAAAATAAGTAGATATATAAATATGAAAAAAAATAATCTTGAAACGAGACAAATAAGCTCTCAGAAATTCATACCATGATTGGGCAAGGTGGCAAGAAAGGAGACAAAAAATAATATATTGGTTCCAAACCAAATCCTTACAAACAGATATTTAATGTAATGAACTGCAGCATACCTGATCCAATAAAAATATCAAGAGTACGGACAAGTATAAGAATTTGGATCTTTCTATATTTCCAATTTAAAAGGGCCCCAACAATTTTTAAAGCAGTAGTAGTAGTAATGATTTCGGTGGGATATCAAGATTTTTACAGGCACGGGGAAGGGGGTCCAGGAAATTACTAGCATATTAATGTTAGGACTTGCAACATCTCCAACATGCTGTTCAATTATTTTGGGATATTTAATCTTCTTCAACGTTTTTTTAATTTTAGTCATCAAATTTATAATCTTTATTTTATTCTTTAAATTTATAATTAAAAGTTAAAAATATTTATTATATTTAATGGGTTTGATGTACAACTTATTGAATTAAAGAGACTGATAAAACACAAAATATAAAAATAGCAAATAATATTCTTCAAATTGTCATGTAGGTCAACAAATTTCAATTTAAAGAGTTTTTTTTACTACTCTCTTCGTCCCAGGATAAAAGTCTTTATTATTATTTTGAGAAGTCCCATGTTAAATGTCCACTTCCTTTAATAACCAATTTTTACACATTTTTTTCTATTATGCCCGTAACATTAAATATCTCATACTTTTCTTATTTTAATTCTCTCAACATATTTAATGACATTATTATAAATAATTTTGTTATTTTATTCCTCTTTTTAATATGCATGAAAAATTCACTATGACTTTTATCCTGGGACGGAGGGAGTATTACTCTTCGAGATACTCTTATTGGTATAGAAGATTGATTAAGTAATGGTAAAAAGTAGTAAAAGGTTACGGTAAAGGAATAATTCATATTTTAACTTTTGTTTTCTTGTTTTTATCCTTTCCACATGTATATAAGACCGCTTGAAAATGATGGTTGGGTTATGTTCAACTTTAGGGTACCAAGCAAGCATTGGAGAAAACAGTCAAAACTTCATATATATATTTTTTTAATTTAAGATCAAATTTAAATTCATACGGTACTATTTAATTTGTCACTATAAATATTTAAACTCTCTCTTTTTTTTTAGTACACAAGGGTAGAGGAAGAAAAAACTGTTCAATCTTAATATGGTAATTAAAATTTTTAGGATTTTAGTTTAGTTTATAGGCTTGTCTTGTCCACTGTTGTGTTGCTAACAAGTGGGAACAGTGTGTGTGTGTGTGTGTTTTAGTTTGCTTGATATTTGAGTTTACAGCCCACGGTTTCAAGCCAAACCATTTGCAAGGAAAAACTGTACTTCCACTGTACAAAAATACATATAAATATATATATATATATATATATATATATATAACTTTTTTTTTTAATTCATGCATTTAAAGAAAAATTATCAAAATAGATCTCTCTTGTTGGGATGGAGCCATGTTGAGAATATACCATGGGAATTAATATTTTCCAACGTTTTTTGATATTTTCGCATGTGGAGCTCATTATTTTAATAATAAATATGTATTTTTTTAATAAAAATAACGAGTCTCACGTATAAAATTATTAGTAAAAATAATATGAAAATATCATTTTCCTATACTTGCATAGTCTATTCTAATTATTTCTAAAAGTATACTAAAATATGTAATTAATCCTTAAATAAATATTTCTAATAATATCGTGTTGGACTCGAATCCAACCGGAACAAAAACTAAAGTATGGACTAAAGACGTACTCCCTACCTGCCTAGGAATTAGGATTTTAAGAGCATTCACAACAGTTTTTTCAATAGACTCTCTATTTTCATATTTGAATACATCAATAAATCAGTATCCAACAGTTTTCTTATCCTTATATAATTTTCTATTTTAATCCCTATATATGATTTGACTCTCGCGGATGATGAGGAATCAAAAAGCGTTCCTATTTATGTAAAATGACATTTCACACCCTATTTATTACAATTTTATGTTGATTAAAGGATCTTATCTCACTTAATTATAAATTTTATTATTTTATAATTAAAATAAAGTTCTCATAAACACATAATGATCATTGCACATTTTGATTTCTAGCAATATCTATTTTTAAATTAAAATAATTACAATTTTTAAATTCAAACAACAATTACTTTTAAATAAAAAATAGTTACAACGTTCAAAACATGATTTGACTGTTGGAATTTTCAAATTTTAATTTTTAAATTTCAAAATTTAAAATTTAAGGAATCAATATAAGGAACCTGTTGGGTACATAGTGAAAAAATTGAATCCCTATCCTACAGAATGACCCAATAGCACTGCAGAGTAAGGATAAAGATAAAGAAATTGTTGTAAATGTTCTAATCACCAAGGTTTGAGGAGGCAACCCATAAGGGATGGAATTAGCCTAAAACAGTATTCACAATATTTTTTTATTTTTATTCTTATATTGCAGTGTTATTGAGTCATTATATAAAATAAGAATTTAATTTTTTCACTATGTACCAAACATGTTCCTTATATTGATTCCTTAAGTAAAATTTAAAAGTTCCAATAGTCAAAGTATATTTTGACCGTTGTAACTATTTGACCTTTGTATTGATTTTATGCGTTAAAGCTTATGATAGATGTAATATATTACAACATCTTTTTTTTAATTATTAATTTATTAATTTTTTTTGAAGTATGTCAAATTTTTAAATTTAAATTTAATATTAATTTAATCAATACATATTGTAACTTATTTAGAAGAAAAAATACTATTAATTATAAAATTTATTATTTTTTCAATTCTTAGCAAAATAATTAAGTTTGAGAATGCATCAAATTGACGTATAAAAATTAATAATAATTTTATAATTTATATATAAAAAAAAATATAATTTATCAATTATATTTCACGGTAAAATATGGCTTACAGCTCCTTTCTTCTTCCAAACATTGGGTGTAATCAAAATTCTTCAACAATTCTACTCATGTTTCAAAAGAAATTTCTTTGTCACCTACTTCCGTTTTAATTAATATTAAGTTATTAAAATATAATATATTTTTACAACGCTAAGCTAACATTTGACTCTAAAAAATACTAGATTATTCGAGTGATTCTACGGCGACCGGATCTAGCGACCGAGGTTTTTTTTTTATACTCTCAAAATAATAAATCCTAAATCCAAAAATAAATCCTAAACACAAAACAAAAAATTCTAAATCTTATTTTTTATATGTATCCAAATTATAAATATATACAGTCTGTGTTACACTCTATTTTTTACATGTATCAAAATTACACATAAATGTGACGCCCCCAAAATTAGGTATACATCACCCATCTTGGGTCGCCACTTACGTAGTGCATAATTTAAATACAACTTACTAACATAACTGTAGCATATAATACGACAAACTCGTGAGTTTAAATACAAATATCGCCTACTAGATATTATACAAACTCAAAAAAAGTCCTCATTATTAATTATTATCACACTATTTCACGTAATAGTGAGGACTACTAATGCTATCTTCGTGACCATCACTGCTTCCCAGACTCGTCCCAAATTTATATTCTCATTTCAAGAGAAACGGTGAAAGAAAGGTGAGCTCAACTAGCCCAAGAAGAAAATATTATGACTAAGATAATGCGTAATAAATTATCAATAGTCTTCAATAATGTTAAACCGATAAAATACAATAGATAACCAGCTTTAATCTGCAGCTTAATATGCAATCCATTAAAAGAGTCAAGTAGAAAATAAAGTCTACTATCTTTTAGGTTTTAAAAGGTTTTTTATCATCATATAATGAGACTCGACTTTAATAAATATTCCATATCATCGAATCACCCCGCATTACTACCAAGGATATTCTTTAGTATCACGACCACAATTATTCATGCTGCACTCACGGCCAAGAATATTTGTGTATTCATTAATGGTCATGATCATGCCAACAATCGTCATCCATCAATGCACTACGGCTAATCGAGGATTTTTACCACATCATTTGTAACATTACGACCATGATTACAATCAATAGTCTCTCGTCATAATCATACCAAGTCCATCTATGCACCACAAAAGCCACGTATGACTTTAAAAAAAAAAATATAAATACGAGGATGATGACAATGATATAAGAATTCAATAAAACAAGTTCAAGAATTATTTTATCCAGAATTATATCCATGAAGGCGTGAGAGCATTAGTCAATCCAAAGGACATGACTAGAATTCATAATGCCCGCATCTAGTTCTCGAAGCCGCTTTGGAATGTCGCAGCTTCTAATCTTCAATTGGTGATATCCTAACGAAGATCTATCTTTGAAAAGAATTTGGCTCCTTGCAATCGTCAAACAGTCATCAATACGTGGCAATGGATACCTATTTTTGATGGTGACATGATTCAACTCCCGATAATCAATACAAAGTCGCATACTCCCATCTTTTCTTCTTCACGAATAGAACAGAGCACCCCAAGGAGAAAGTACTAGGACGAATAAAGCCAATGTCTAACAATTCCTGCAATTGGGTCTTTAACTCCGAATTTCAATAGATCCATTCGATATGGGCTTTGGAAATAGGTTTTGTCACCGTTCAAGGTCGATACAAAATTCAATTTCACGCCTGGGGTAGGCCGGGAAGTTCTTCTGGGAATACGTCAGAAATTTATTAACAATAGGAATATCGCTTAAAACCGACATATTTTTATTTAAATCAGGATACGAGCTAAGAAAAGCTTGACATCCGCTTTTTAATAAACGAATAGCTTTATGGCTTGAGATTTACCGTGATTGATTTTAATGGTTTGGTCGTTTGAATTCGCATAATAGGTTGATTAGGAATATGAAAGCTAACAACCTTACGAAAAACAATCAATTTTGCATGATAAGTAGTTAACCAATCAATCCCTAGAATCACGCCAAATGCAAGTATTTTTAATGAAATAAGATCGACAGTAATGTGAGGGTACCGATTTAAACCAAAAACAAGACTTATAAACAAAGGGATGTAATGAAGGTTTCTCCCAACGGAGTTTCCACGAGATAAGTCAAAGTCTAATTTCTCCTGAGTCAAATTTAATCGATGAGCGCAAGTAGGAGAAATAAAAGAATGGGTAGAACCCATTATCAAATAAAGTATAGACTTCATTAGAGTTTATGATAAGCTTACCCGTGATGACCTCATTCGGATTCCTCTCTCTTTGGGAGGTCACAACAAACGCCTCCTCCACTTGCCTTCTGCTTTGAATTTTCCGGGATGGCCTTTGGTGCCTCCATCCTAGTGAATTTGTCTTCGTTAAACGACAAAAATCGAGCTAAGTGACCTTCTTCCACAATTATAACATGCTTTGACTTGGCATGACGCAGCTTGATCGATGTGTCCCTCTCCTCCGCATTTGAAGCATATGATAGGTGGTCTTTCTCTTCCTTAACAACGGGTGCCAGGTCGACGACGCTCTTTCCACCATTGTTGAATCTCCGCTTTCTTGAAATGTCCATTCTTATTGTTTTGGCCTCGATTACCACCGGGTGGTTACCATATCCGCCCGTTGATTCCCTCCACGCTTGTTGTCACCGCTTCACGATGACTATTCTCGCCGGTATTATAATTTTCACTGGCACGCTTTCTTTTTAGTTGTGTTGACTCATTATCGCTGCTCCACTAATCGAGCCCTATTTACAATATCCGAATACAAACACGCTTTATGAGAAATAAGATGTCGACGTATCTCCCGCTTCAAACCTCTTAAAACATTCGCGCCATTCTCTCTCATTATCCACCAAGTGGGACGAAAACCGTGATAACTCCGCAAATTTTGCCTCGTATTGACGACCGGCCATATTGTTTTGTTCCAACTTGATAAATTCCACCTCCTTCATGTGGCGAATACTTTCGTGAAAGTATTTGTCGTTGAACAGCCTCGAACTTCTCCCAAGATATCTTCAAGACAAAGAAGTTGAGTACGCTTTACCGATTCCCACCAAGAATCAGCCTTTCTCCGCAACATAAAGGCGTGAAGGAACCTTTTGCTCCTGAGCATCCCGAGACATCAAATATCTTGGTAATCTGCTTTATCCATGCTTCCGCCGTAAGTGGTTTTGCTTCTCCTTAAACTCCGGTCCCCCTCCTTGAATTGTTTAGCGGTGACCGCCGAGAGTTTTCCGTGTTTCCACCTACGTTTTGGGATGTGAGTCGCTTCTCATCTTTGTTGCATAAATTGCATAAAGCCTCCGAACATTTGATCATTCATCATTTGGTCGGTGTTGTTGTTTCGTGAGGATTGTCGCCTTCACGATGCACATTATCCTCGATTATTGATATGTGGTGAATCAACAATCGCTCATAGCTCCATTGCTATTCTCAACATTCTCGATGTCATTTTCGACATCGCCACAAAACAAAAGGTTAATTGACATGTAACAAATTATCCCTATCTTCCGACCAACCAATAAAATATCACATAAACTTAGGTAGGTCATACTAGCGAAGGTATTCCCGTCTCTCCCCTCCTAGTACTATTCTCACATCTTAGCCGTGATCATATCCCAAGCTCGATATCAACCATGACGCCCCCAAAATTAGGTATACATCACCCATCTTGGGTCGCCACTTACATGGTACGTAATTTAAATACAACTTACTAACATAACTGCTGGTATAATACGACATAAAATCGTGAGTTTAAATACAAATATCGCTTCACTAGATATTATACAAACTCAAAAAAAAGTCCTCATTACAATTATTATCACACTATTTCACGTAATAGTGAGGACTACTAATGCTATCTTCGTGACCATCACTGCTTCCCGACTCGTCTCCCAATTATATTTCTCATTTCACAAGAGAACAAAGAAAGAAAGTGTGAGCTCAATCAGCCCAAGAAGAAATATTATGACTAAGATAATGTAGAATAAATTATCAATAGTCTTCAACAATGTTAAACCGATAAAATACAATAGACAACCAGTTTAATCTGCAGCTTGAATATCAATCCATTAAAAGAGTCAAGTAGAAAATAAAGTCTACTATCTTTTAGGTTTTAAAAGGTTTTTCATCATCAAGTTATAAATTGAGACTCACTTTAATAAATATTCCACATCATCGAATCACCCCGCACTACTACTACCAAGGATATTCTTTAAGATCACGACCACAATTATTCATGCACCACTACGCCAAGAATATTTGTGTATTCATTAATGGTCATGATCATGCCAACAATCGTCCCATCAATGCACTACTACTAATCGAGGATTTTTACCACATAATCATTTGTAATATTACTACCATGATTACACCGAATAGTCTCTCGGTCATAATCATACCAAGTCCATCTATGCACTACAGCCACGTATTGACTTTAAAAAAAATATAAACATGAGGATGATGACAATGATATAAGAATTCAATAAAACAAGTTCAAGAATTATTTTATCCAGAATTATTAATGTCCAAATTATCAACATGATCTTGCTTTTGTAGAGTAAAATTCAAGAATGATCGTAAGAATATTTTCATGAAAAGATATCGGATGAAACGCAAATATCAAGGATATTCCACTAATTTCATGGAGTATAGAAGTCAAAGTTTTAACCAACCGGGTATAATAAAGAATGGAATAACAAAAGAAATCACCATGCATGCGATAGACCGCATGCATGTGTTATTCCAATGTAATAATAAAGAATCGGAACTGTGTCGTGAAATTCACACCGGCGATGATGTTCCAATGTAATAATAAAGATGGGACCGGATCCGGTGTAAAAACACACGATATAGGATATTCCAATGAATAATAATAAAGACGGAACCAGTCCTGTAAAACACACAAAATGTGATGTTCCAATGAATAATAAAGATTTTAACCAGTCCTGTAAAACACACGCATGTGATGTTCCAATGTAATAATAATAAAGATTTAACCCGTGTCCTGTAAAACACATGCATGTGATGTTCCAACAGTAATAATAAAGAATGTCACCAAGTATAGGGTAAACCACTTATACAAAAGTTATTCCAATGTAATAATAATAAGCAATGGAATAACAACAGCTTCTTTCATGAATAAGAAAGAATAACACCCTTACATTTGGTAGAGATTGAATACTGCAGCGAAACAGTAAGAACAAAATACTCTTTCTTCTTTCTCTTATTCTCTCTCTCTAAATTGAATGAATTCGTGAAAAATAATGAAGCCCTAGGCCTCTATTTATAGAAGATTTCTAGCTTAAGCACCGCCGTGTGAAAAGGCAAGTGGCTCGACGACGATCGGTTTGACGCTCGTAATGTGAAACGACAAGTGGTTCGACGCTCAGAATGTGAAACGACAAGTGGTTCGACGTCCGGTAAAGGTAATTACTATTAACGAAGGTAAATACTATCGACGGTAAAATACTATTCACAAGGGTAATTACTATCGATTTAAGGTAAATACTATTCACAAGGGTAATTACTATCGACGAAGGTAATTATTATCGACGAAGGTAAATACTATTCACAAGGGTAATTACTATCGACGAAGGTAATTACTATCGACGAAGAGACTCTTAGATGATGACATATACGAGCCCCCATAAAATAATAATCAAACTTACCACAAATTTTTTTTTTCATCAACACATATTTAATCTTTCAACAATTATTAATCATTTATAATTTATCGCCTCAATTATTGATTTAATACTATAACATATTATATGATGATGATACTGTGACAATAATTGAATCAATAATATAAGAGATATGATGCAAAGAATTATCGTAGTAATAATCGAGCATAAATGAGTGATTTCACGTAAGCATCAATAATCAATACCGCAGTGCTACTATGCAACTACGCCAGACATCGTATTTTTTACCACCGGTAGTTCAACAGCTTTTAATTCAGAACACCTCCTCCGCCGTTATTTTTATAAAATATTTTTGTCGCTTTCTCAATCCGACAATAATTTCATTGTGGGGTCCACCAATGATTGAGCCATTGTATTTAATATTCCCTAACAAAAAGAATATTCCCCACCAAACGAATATTTTATAACAACTCGCATACTTTGCAAAATTTATAAATATTACCCACAACTATAACATTATATCAAATTTATTCCATAATATTCAAAAATAATATTTATAGAAAAATTCATCTTTATTTATAAAAGATGGGGTCTTACAACCTCCCTTCTTATGAAATTTCGCCCCTCGAAATTAGGGTACGACTGGTATGTCAAGAGGTAAGGATACCTTGATTGCATTTCGATTCTAACTCCCAAGTCATTTCCTCAACATCGTGGTTCCTCCACAAAACTTCGACTTGAGGTATAACCTCGAGCGTAGAATATGTTCCTTCTTATCCAAAATTTGAACAGAACCTCTTCATACGCCAAATCTTCCGCTATTTTGTCCTGCTTCTAACTCAATAATATGGTTCGGTCTTTCACATATTTACGTAACATAGATATGTGAAAAACGCATGAACACGAGACATATTTCAAGCAAAAGCGAGTCTATAGCCCACGCTCCCTACTCGATCGAGGATTAAAATGGACCGATGAATCGAGGGTTAAGTTTTCCTATCTTTCCAAATCTTGTAACTCCTTTCCATGGAGCAACTCTTAACAACACACGATCTCCTATATCGAATTCCACGCCCTTTCGATGAAGATCAAGATAACTCTTTTGTCGATTTTGTGAGGTTTTTATACATTTCGGATCGTTTGAATCTTTTCCGTAGTCATATACGTGCATCAACTCCGGTCCCCAACAACGTTGCTTCACCCACCTCATCCCAAAGATATTTCGAGAACGACACTTTCTTCCATATAATGCTTCGAATGGAGCCATGCCAATACTTGCTTTGATAACTCTGTTGTTGTAGGAAAACTCCACCAATGGTAAGAACTTGTCCCAACTCCTTGAAATCAAGGACACAGTAGTCTTAATAGATCTTCAAGAGTTTGAATAGTCCTCCCATCGTCCGTCTGTCTCGAGGATGATATGCCGAAGCTAAATCGTAAGTCTGTGCCCATAGCTTTTGCAAACTAACCCAAAATCGTGAAGTGAATCTTGGGTCTCGATCGAAAACTATGGATACCGCAGATACCATGCAGCCTTACAATCTCGCTTATGTACATACGAAAAGACGTTCAAGTGTATAAGTTTCTCAGATCGGAAGAAATGAGCGGACTTGGTCAATCTATCAACAATGACCCAAATCGTATCAATGCCTTGAGAAACTTTAGAAGACCGAGAACGAAATCCATGGTAATGTGCTCCCACTTCCATTCGGAATTTCAAGTGGTTGCAATGGACCTTTTGGTACTTGATGCTCCGCTTTAACTCGCTTGACAAGTTAGACACCTTGAGATAAACAAATATTATCTCTCTCTTCATATTGCTTCCACCAAAATGTATGACGATTAATATCATGATACATTTTGGTACTCCTGTGATGGATTGCAAATGGTGTGTCAGTATACCTCCATCATGATATTATACTTTAAATCGTATTCGTTAGAACACAAAGTCCGAGTTGACTCAAGTATTCCTTCTTCATCGATTCTTGCTTCCTGCATAGCACCTTCTTGCACTTTTTTCCTCATACGCATCACCTCCAGTCCAGAAGCTGAGCAGCCTTTAACTTTATCGATTAAAGTCGGTTCTACTCAGATACTTGCTTATCATCACACGCGTCCCTCGAAGTCTTTAACTCTATCTCCATCCTTTGCAATTCACACAAAAATGGGCTCATATACGACAATATCGCACTCAGATTTGCATATATGATTTTCTACTCAATGCGCCGCCTACCACGCTCGCTTTTCCGTGATGGTATCGATGGTATGATCATAATCTTTCAATGCTTCTAGCCAACGTCGTTGTCGCATGTTGAGTTCCTTTTGAGTGAAGAAATATTTGAGGCTTTTATGATCCGTGAAAGATCTCCACTTTCTCCCCATACAAGTAATGCCTCCAAATTTTAAGTGCAAGATAATAACGCTAACTCTAGATCATGAGTAGGATAATTCCTCTCATATTCTTTGAGTTGTCATGAGGCATAAGCTATTACTTTTCCATGTCAGCATGAGAACACATCCCAACCTTTTGCCCAAAGCATCACCAGAGATGACAAATCCTCCGAGCAAGATGGTATTGTCGTAACAGTCTTTAAATAAGTCTCCTCTTGAGTTCTTGAAAACTCTTCTCACATTCTTCGCTTCCAACCGAACTTTGTATCTTTCCGAGTCACCGAGTCAATGGAATAGCGATTCGAGAAAATCCTTCCACGAATCTCCGATAATAACCAAATTTAAACCGAGAAAGCTACGATTTCTGGTCCATCGATTTAGGTTGTTCCCAACTTTGAATAGCTTCAATCTTTGTCAATAATGATATTCCATGACTTGATACCACGTGCCCAAGGAATGCTACTTCTTCAAGCCGTAACTCGCATTTCTTCAACTTGGCATAAAGCTTATATTCACGGCTTTTTGGAGTGTCGACCTCAAGTGTTGCTTCATGATCTTCACGGCTTTTGGAATAAATAAGGATGTCATCAATAAAGACGACCACAAAGTGATCTAAATATTCCTCAATACTCGGCTCATCATATCCATGAAGGCAAAGAGGAGCATTAGTCAATCCAAAGGACACGACTAGGAATTCATAATGCCCGCATCGAGTTCGAAAGCCGCTTTGGAATGTCGCATTCTTCTAATCTTCAATTGGTGATATCCTAACGAAGATCTATCTTTGAAAAGAATTTGGCTCTTGCAACGGTCAAACAGTCATCAATACGTGGCAATGGATAACTATTTTTGATGGTGACGTGATTCAACTCCCGATAATCAATACAAAGTCGCATACTCCCATCTTTTTTCTTCACGAATGTAATAGAGCACCCCAAGGAGAAGTACTAGGACTAATAAAGCCAATGTCTAACAATTCCTCGCAGTTGGGTCTTTAACTCCTCGAATTTCAATAGATCCATTCGATATGGGGCTTTGGAAATAGGTTTTGTACCGTTCAAGGTCGATACAAAATTCAATTTCACGCCCGGGGTAGGCCAGAAGTTCTTCTGGGAATACGTCAGAAATTTATTAACAATAGGAATATCGCTTAAAACCGATTTATTTTTATTTAAATCAGTGATATGAGCTAAGAAAGCTTGACATCCGCTTTTTAATAAACGAATAGCTTTATGGCTTGAGATGACCGTGATTGATTTTAATGGTTTGGTCGTTTGAATTCGCATAATAGGTTGATTAGGAATATGAAAGCTAACAACCTTACGAAAACAATCAATTTTGCATGATAAGTAGTTAACCAATCAATCCTTGTAATCACGCCAAATGCAAGTATTTTTAATGAAATAAGATCGACAGTAATGTGAGGGTACCGATTTAAACCAAACAAGACTTATAAACAAAGGGATGTAATGAAGGTTTCTCCCAACGGAGTTTCCACAGATAAGTCAAAGTCTAATTTCTCCTGAGTCAAATTTAATCGATGAGCGCAAGTAGAGAAATAAAAGAATGGGTAGAACCGGATCAAATAAAGTATAGACTTCATTAGAGTTTATGATAAGCTTACCCGTGATGACCTCATTCGGATTCCTCGCTTTTTTGGGAGTCACAACAAACGCCTCCTCAGACTACCGGCTTTTAATTTTCTCGGATGGCCTTTGGTGCCTCCATCCTAGTTGAATTTGTCTTCTCTGTGAAACGACAAAAATCGAGCTAAGTGACCTTCTCTTCCACAATTATAACATGCTTTGACTGCATGACGCAGCTTGGATCGATGTGTCCCTCTCCTCCGCATTTGAAGCATATGATAGGTGGTCTTTCTCCTTCCTTAACAATGGGTGCTTTGTGTTTGGCGCCTTTCCACCATTGTTGAATCTTCGCTTCTTGAAATGTCCATTCTTATTGTTTTGGCCCCGATTACCACCGGTGGTTACCATATCCGCCCGTTGATTCCCTCCACGCTTGTTGTCACCGCTCGATGACTATTCTCGCCGGTATTATAATTTTGCTTACCGCTTCTTTTTTTAGTTGTGTTGACTCATTATCGCTGCTCCACTAATCGAGCCCTATTTACAATATCTCAATACAAACACGCTTTATGAGAAATAAGATGTCGACGTATTCCCGCTTTCAAACCTCTTAAAAACATTCGCGCGCCATTCTCTCTTCATTATCCACCAAGTTGGGACGAAACCGTGATAACTCCGCAAATTTTGCCTCGTATTGCGACACGGCCATATTGTTTTGTTCCAACTTGATAAATTCCACCTCCTTCATGTGGCGAATACTTTCGTGAAAGTATTTGTCGTTGAATGCCTCCCCGAACTTCTCCCAAGATATCTTCAAGACAAAGAAGTTGAGTACGCTTTTACCGATTCCCACCAAAGAATCCGCCTCCACAAGAACATAAAGGCGGCCGGGAACCTTTTTGCTCCTGAGCATCCCGAGACATCAAATATCTTGGTAATCTGCTTTATCCATGCTTCCGCCAAGTGGTTTTGCTTCCCCTTAAACTCCGGTGGTCCCAAATTGAATTGTTTAATGGTGACCGCCTCGAGTTTTCCGTGTTTCCACCTACGTTGGACAGAGTCGCTCTCGCTCATTGCAGTGCATAAATCGTATAAAGCCTCCGAACATTTGATCATTCATCATTTGGTCGGTGTTGTTGTTTGTATGAGGATTGTCGCCTTCGATGCACATTATCCTCGATTATTGATATGTGGTGAATCAACAATCGCTCAAGGCCCATCAAGTATTCTCAACATTCTCGATGTCATTTTCAGATCTCGCCACAAAACAAAAGGTTAATTGACATGTAACAAATTATCCCTATCTTCCCGACCAACCAATAAAATATCACATAAACTTAGGTAGGTCATACTAGCGAAGGTATTCCCCGCCTCCCCTCCTAGTACTATTCTCACATCTTAGCCAGGATCATATCCTAAGCTCGATATTAACCGTGACGCCCCCAAATTAGGTATACATCACCCATCTTGGGTCGCCACTTACATGGTATGTAATTTAAATACAACTTACTAACATAACTGCGTAAATATACAATCTGATATAAATCGTGAGTTTAAATACAAATATCGCCTACTAGATATTATACAAACTCAAAAAAAAGTCCTCATTACAATTATTATCACACTATTTCACGAATAGTGAGGACTACTAATGCTATCTTCGTGACCATCACTGCTTCCCACTCGTCCCCAAATTATATTCTCATTTCTCAAGAGAATAAAGAAAAGAAAGTGTGAGCTCAACTAGCCCAAGAAGAAATATTACGACTAAGATAATGTAGAATAAATTATCAATAGTCTTCAACAATGTTAAACCGATAAAATACAATGATAAACCGCTTTAATCTGCAATGAATATCGCAATCCATTAAAAGAGTCAAGTAGAAAATAAAGTCTACTATCTTTTTAGGTTTTAAAAGGTTTTTCATCATCATTATAAATGAGACTCGCTTTTAATAAATATTCCACATCATCGAATCACCCCCGCACTACTACCAAGGATATTCTTTTTAAGATCACGACCACAATTATTCATGCACTACGGGCAAGAATATTTGTGTATTCATTAATGGTCATGATCATGCCAACAATCGTCCATCAATGCACTACTACTAATCGAGGATTTTTACCACATCATTTGTAATATTACTACCATGATTACAATCAATAGTCTCTCGGTCATAATCATACCAAGTCCATCTATGCACTACAAAGCCACGTATTTGATGACTTTAAAAAAAATATAAACATGAGGATGATGACAATGATATAAGAATTCAATAAAACAAGTTCAAGAATTATTTTATCCAGAATTATTAATGTCCAAATTATCAACACGACATCGCTTTTGTAGAGTAAAATTCAAGAATGATCGTAAGAATATTTTCATGAAAAGATATCGGATGAAACGCAAATATCAAGGATATTCCACTAATTTCATGGAGTATAGAAGTCAAAGTTTTAACTAACTGGGTATAATAAAGAATGGAATAACAAAAGAAATCACCATGCATGCGATAGATCAAGACGCATGTGTTATTCCAATGTATAATAAAGAATTTAACCAGTCGTCGTGAAATTCACACGAAGTGATGTTCCAACAAAATAATAAAGATGGGACCGATCCGGTGTAAAACACATGAATAGGATATTCCAATGAATAATAAAGACGCGAACCAGTCCTGTAAAACACACAAACAGGATGTTCCAACAGAATAATAAAGATGGAACCAGTCCTGTAAAACACACGCATGTGATGTTCCAATGTATAATAATAAAGACGAAACCGTGTCCCGTAAAAAACACGCATGTGATGTTCCAATGTAATAATAGAAGAATGTCACCAAGTATAGGGTAAACCACTTATACAAAAGTTATTCCAATGTAATAATAATAAGCAATGGAATAACAACAGCTTCTCTTCATGAATAAGAAAGAATAACACCCTTACATTTGGTAGGAGATTGAATATCGCAAAGAAGCAGTAGTAACAAAATACTCTTCTTCTTTCTCTTATATTCTCTCTATAGCTTGAATGAATTCGTGAAAAAATAATGAAGCCTCAGCCTCTATTTATAGAAGATTTCTAGCTTAAAGACCGCCGTGTGAAAAGGCGCAGTGGCTCGACGAATGGCTTCGACGCCTTTGAATGTGAAACGACAAGTGGTTCGACGCTGTAATGTGAAACGACAAGTGGTTCGACGTCTGTAAAGGTAATTACTATTAACGAAGGTAAATACTATCGACGAAGGTAAAATACTATTCACAAGGGTAATTACTATCGATGAAGGTAAATACTATTCATAAGGGTAATTACTATCGACGAAGGTAATTATTATCGACGAAGGTAAATACTATTCACAAGGGTAATTACTATCGACGAAGGTAATTACTATCGACGAAGAGACTCTTAGATGATGACATATGAGCCCCCATAAAATAATCAAACTTACCACAAATCATTTTTTTTTTCATCAACACATATTTAATCTTTCAACAATTATTAATCATTTATAATTTATCGCCTCAATTATTGATTTAATACTATAACATATTATATGTATGATACCGTGACAATAATTGAATCAATAATATAAGAGATATGATGCAAAGAATTATCAGAAGCAATAATTGAGCATAGTGAGTGACTTCTCACGTGAAGTCAATACAGTACCGTGCTACTACGCAACTACGCGCAGATTCATCGCATTTTTACCACCGGGTAGTTCAACAGCTTTTAATTGGTAACACCTCCGCCGTTATTTTTATAAAATATTTTTGTCGCTTTTCTCAATCCGATAATAATTACATTATTGGGGTCCACCAATGATTGAGCCATTGTATTTAATATTCCCAACAAAAGAATATTCCCCACCAAACGAATATTTTATAACAACTTGCATACTTTGCAAAAATTTATAAATATTACCCACAACTATAACATTATATCAAATTTATTCCATAATATTCAAAAATAATATTTATAGAAAAATTCATCTTTATTTATAAAAGATGGGGTCTTACATAAATCACTGAATTCTTTAAAATTTTGAGTTAAAATAAGTATTATAATTTTTTTAGGATAATAAATAAATAAATAAATAGAACCACATCATTTAGATCCTCATTACTAGACCCATCTAGAATTTTTTAGATTATTTCTGTTGAAAATTTAACATTTTAAATGAATGAGACCTTAGCTTATCCCTAGACCTGGCAAATGAGGCCCAGGCCCGCGGATCAAGCTGGTTCGCTCGCAAAAAATGGGCTATGGGCTTTATTATTGGAGCCCACATAAAGTTGGGCCATTTTGGCTTCGACCATGATAAATTTTACCATGGTGGCCCTACCATGAAATATTTTATTAAAAAAACGAAAACAATGTTACTTGTGAGGGTTGAACACAAGACCTCTAAGTCATTAAATAAGAATTCAATCCAACTAAACTACAATAATTATTTGTTTTGTCATGCATCTAAATAAAAGTACAAAAAATAAAAAAACAACCTTTTAAATAAAAAGTACAATCTCTAATTTTAATTTATTTGTCTTTTTAAATGAGTTAAATTTGAATCATAATTAAAAATATTCAATTTAAATTATTTAAAATTTAATTCTATCCAATACATAAGTTTCTCAAACATCAATATCATTCATAAAAAGATTCTCCATTTAACTTTAAAAATTATATTGAAAAATATATTTATTTAATTCTAAATAATATAAAATTTTGAGATTAATAGAAGTTTTATATAGTTTTATTATATTTACCGTGGCAACTTGCAACTCTGCTTTTAAGATGGTTTTATCACGTTTGAAAGGCCATATGCCATTACAACTTGCTTATCTTGACTCCTACACACATAAGAGGCAGTTAGAAAAGTTGGTTCAATTAGTACTATTATTTTACTATTATTGTTAAGACCAAATTTTGCAAAAATAAAAATATAAAAAATAAAGGAGTAAGCCAGCGACCCAAATTTACCCAATCCGGATACCAGAACCACAATAATAAATTTCCCATCAAAATTTAGATCGTTTCGTCCGTAAAATTACCGCTAACTCCATCCCGCCTTCTCATTCACCCCTACCGAATTCCAATACGGCCCGGCTTGCAAAGTCTACTTATCTCCATTATTGTGGAGGATGGAACAGGTAAACAAAGAAACTAAACAAGTGATATCTACCTGTTTTCCTTTATCTCCCTCTTTATGGTCCACCAAATGATGAGCTTGCATCTATTAACTTATTATTTTGATTGATTAATTGATACACCCAATTTCCCTGCCCACCAAACATCAAAAGTAGCTTACTTAGACTTGACAATATATGTTATATAAGCTACTAGCTGTGTAATCACTGTATGGACGATGTGATTTTTCTCAAATTTTGAACGGTCCATCATTTGTATTTTATTAGATAGACTAAAGAAAGTCTCGCCTCTTACATTACATATGATTGATTGGAATTTATCTCAAACTTTGACTACTAGCATGATTTATTAGGATGAGCTAGAAATTTAAAATCATTTATATTTTGTTATATAGATTACTGATTTTTCAAATTGAAAGAGGGCCTCTCTTCTCCTCTTCAGTTCTGATAAAATAGGTATTATCCCTATACTTATTTTACTTCCGTTGACACACGTGCATTTTGCATATGCTAGTCTCCATCAGATTTTGTATATCGCACTACAACATTCCATAATCCTTTTCATGTGGTAACCCACCCCTCCCCTCGCCTCCCCTCCCTTCCCCTGCAGACTGCAGTAGTTAGTAACATCACTTACTGATATACCATACATAATTCTGTTTGGTCAATTATCAAATGTTCACTAAAGATCAACAACAATATATTCTCACTAAACGTTGCAACTAATCAAATAATGTTGCAATTATAAGAAGTTATATTCAATATCACCCAGTATTACACTACCTAACAACCTGATACATGAATAAGTACCAAATGGTCTCAAAGGCAGAATTTCTAGGTGGCATTGGTAGGTTGTGTTGCGAGTCCAAATCCAAAGGGGAATAAAGGGTCATAATGTGGATCCCCTACATTCATTGGGAGCTGATCAACAGTCTTAAACCATGTAAACGAAAGCTTTCCTGTGAAACCGTAGTCGCCAAACAAAGCATCTGCAACACCTTGGCCTTCTGTTCCTGGAAGCCAAGCAGCTACCAGAGCGTCCACGGTAGCAAGATACGGTTGAATCACAACAGGACGGCCAGAGATAAAGATAACAACACATTTCACCGACCCACAAACATTTGTGATAATGCTTGGCCCGGGGTCTGGAATTGTTAAATTCAAACTGTTTCCATACATCTCTGCATATGGGTGCTCTCCCACTACAACTATGGCATACGAGAATTGGTTGGTCTTGACAAAGTCGCGCTGGGATTCTCTTGATAAACGACTTCAGTCTCTGCATCGATTGTTCTTTCTATGCCATTGAGGATTGTGGTACCTGTATATTTAAAGGTCATTTACCTATCTCCACCGACTAAATACAGGACCACTAGAATAGTGACATTGCAAACGACACATAATTTTGTTTTAGCAGTCGCACAAAAATAAAATTGAAGAAGAATTATGAAGGTGTGCACTGTGCAACAATAATGTATATAGAGGATAAGCAAGACCACATTGTAAACAGGGGGTGATAGTAATTAAATATACCAACTGTGATATTGCCGTCAAGTCCCTGCCAATCAATTGTCCACCCGCCACACTGATATCCGATATTGTCAGCATGCTTTCCCACTACAAGTATTTTTGATGCCTTTTTAGGAAGGGGAAGCAAAGGGTAGTCTGCAGATTTGTCATTCTTTAGCAGCACAAGAGATTTCCTTACGGCTTCCCTGGCCAGTTCTCTATGCTCCTGTGTTCAGAATACAACAGTTTCATAAGCAGATGAAAGTGTGTATAATCATTTGGAGAAAAACTGGTCTAAAAGTACAGCGATTGAGAGAAAATATGAGTCTGACCTTACTTCCTAGGTACTTCGCCATGTTAAAATCAGCTAATGGGTTCTCAAATAGACCCATCACAAACTTCACCCGTAAAATCCTCTCCATTGCATCTTCAATGCGGTTCATGGGAATAAATTTATTCTTCACCAGAAAGGATACACCATCAATGAATTCCGTATAGTTAAATGGTACAATGACCTGATACATGTCCACAGCAATTATTAGATAGTACAAGTTTCAACACTTCAACATTTTTCTTTTGCAGAAACGGTTGCTTCAAATTCAAAATTATTAAGGAAATGATCCAGAACTTCAAACACTGACCACGTCAATGCCGGCATTAATTCCAGCCTCAATGGAATGTGTGTAGTTTGCATGAGGTGGATCAGTAATCCTGTCAAGACCTTTATAATCTGAGATGACAAATCCCTGGAGTAGGTATTAAGTAAAGATTTAAAACTTGATCTAAGCTGCTTCACTACAATGTGAAAGAGACAAAAACTAAGTTGAATCTTATTGAAGAACTTGATTTACTTTGAAGCGTAGAGTGTTTTTGAGAAAGCCAGTAATAAGATCACGATTAGTATGCATCTTAACTCCATTCAAGCTTGAATAGGAGACCATAACAGTAGCCACACCCTTGATAATAGAGTCATAGTAGGCTCGCATATGGATGCTGAGCAACCCCTGCCTGCTTATCAAAGTATTGTTCTCGTTAATTCCCTTCGTAGTACCACCATCGCCCACAAAGTGCTTGGCACATGCCGCAACTTTATCCCTATGTAAAAATGAGTACCATAATTAGAGCATTAGATATTGTGGCAAATATGACTGATTTCCCCCAAACATTTTACATATTGATATGGTGATATTTCTTTATTAGTTGTCAAATATGACAGCCCTGACATCCAAATTAGCTGCAGTGAATATATGATGTTTGACTGTACTTGTGGGACTCTTGTCTGTTTATGTTTTCTAGGATTTGTTTCTTCATTGTTGTTCTTCTTTTCTTCCTATAATATGTGGAACAACAACACTAGGTTCTCAACCTATTCTAAATATTAAGTTCAGACCAGTATTTCACTTTTGAGAATTTGCCTAGTACAAAGTAGTAACTCATATCTAAGCCCTTACTTTCCAGCCACAAAAGGAAAACCCTTTTGAGACTTAGAAGGAATGTCCCCCTGTAATCCTGGTATGAACTCCGTCATTGCTCGTACAATTTTGGGATCCTCACTATAGCTTTCATAACAGCGGCCCCATCTTGGATCTCTACAAACCTGTTCATATATCCAATTAGAATAAGGAAAATATTAAACTCACAGTAATTTTATGTGTTCTGCAATTTGTTTCTTCCATTGAATTAATTACCGCTATACAGGGTGCAAAAGTATAAGGAATGCCTGTGGCTCTGATTTCAAGAGCAGTGGCAGCTCCAATCTTCTTGACCAGTATAGGGTCTCTGCTCAATGTGGGGAAAACAACATTAGATATTAGACTATTTCTTATTCAAATTGAAATTACTTGGTAAAACACCTACTGGAAATCCATTGCGCCTGAGTTCGGATGTGGAAAAGCTATCATAATTTCATGTCACTCAAGTCAAGTCTTGTAACCGTGAAATAAGACAAACTTCTTTTCAACTTGATTGCAGTGAGAAAATTGAGCCAAATAGAAGTGGTATGTAGATCATCAGTATAAAAACCAACAATTATCCATGTTCAATATTGTTTAGAAAGTGAATATTGATGATTATTTCAATTTATGAACTTGCCTGGTAGCTCCTAAACCAATGTTGAAAGGAAAAATTGTTGCCTTATATACACTGTTGTGGCCATGAACAGCATCAATCCCATAAATCATGGGTATCCCAAGACGGATTGATAGCGCACCCTTTTGAATTTCATTAACAATGTTGACCCAGGCCTCAGCAGATGCCTGTGCAGCCGGAACACTCCCTCCTTCACTCAACACACTCCCTATCAATAGCGGAAATACATACATGTATCATTAAATATAGTAGCACAAATATATTTCCTAAATAAAGCTGAAAATAACAATGGAGTTTTACCAATATAATAATTCTTCATGACCTCAGTTGAAGCCACTTTTCGTTCAATCTGTGTCATTTGGCCAATCTTTTCCTCTAAGGTCATCTGGCTCATCAGGTCCTTTATTCGAACATTTATTGGTTGTTTAGGATCCTTATATTTCATGTAATATGCTTGTGCAATGGCAGCCCAGCAACACATAACCATAATCCATATAAGAAATACACAAGTTCTAGCCATTTTATATCCCCCAAGTTACCTTCTGAGAGGGAAAATGATACGACTGTTACAACAAAATTGCAGTCCCAACTTTCATGGCAACCCTTTAAATTATAGCATCCTACAGATGATTAACTAAACTGAATTAACAAAATAAGCACTTCAAAAAATGAAATTGGAGAAGAAAACACAAGAAAAAGATAAAAAATTTAGAAAGAAAAAAAGCATAATTAAAATTATGATCTCATAAACCTGAATTCAAATATACATAATGAGATGAGACATTGGAAGAAAATTTTAACAGAAAATGGTAGAGAAATTAAACTTTCAACAATTAAGTCGCATGAAAGATCAGAAAAAGGAAAAGAAAATCAAGAAGTTACTGTAGATATAACATATATATCACAGAACAAGAAGTGAAAATGTGGCTCAATTAACAACAGAATACCAACAATGATTAAAGGGTTTTTTTATTGATCGTCAAACAATTACACTATTTTACAACAGAATCTTACAGAACCAAGAAACAGAGGGAGCAGTAGAACTTACAATATATGTACCCAGAAACCCCACTACAGAGAGAGAGAGATTGTGTTTAGTTTTTGCGCGAATTTGGTAATTGGAGGTTTGGAAGTAGAGCATGGAGGAAGATAACTTGGTGGGGGTATTTGTAGATGATTTATTTGGAAGTTGGTAACCGTTTTTGATTTCTCCCTCCTATTTTGTTTTTCCATATATTTGTACATTTGTTAATTTCAAACCTTGTATCTTTCAATTTTTATACTAAACCACGTCTGATACTTTAATTATTAGTTTCGCTTATTTATATATATAAAAAAAATTAGAATAAAATTATGGACCTTAGATAAAACGTTTTTGTAATAGGCTATAGCAGCAAAATTTTGCATGCAAGGATAAAAATAAAAAAATAAAAAATATTTTTGGTATAATGTCTCACATGCAACAAATTTCCAGAATATTCATTCGAAGCTCCCAGTTTTTATTTTAACCATGTTCAACTTTTAATTTAAGTAATGCTACACCAACGAAATAATTCAACAGAAAATTTACCCAATGAGCTACTTAGAGCACTCCCTCCCTATTTGGTCAGCCCTCCCACCTCAAACATGAAAGAAAAGGGAAAGGTATAACCCTTGTGTTAGATAGATAGTATGTTTAAATCATCGGTCGATGTAGTCAGCTGTTTTTAGTAATAAAATATGTTTAGACAGCTAAAGAAGAAAGAACTGAGAACACCACACGACTAATATTTCTATCTCTGACTTGTCTTATGATCATATATGAAAGGTTCGGCCTAGTCAATATTGGTTTTGTAGGCCATTTCCCGGTTTCATACAATATTTCATTTTCTAGCTGGCCAATCTTTGATTCTCTCCCACATGCTGATGCTGCCTCCCTGCCTGCCTGCCTGCCGATACATGAAGGTGGAACATTTTCCACACGCCTTACGGTTTCTCTTGAAAAAGTGTAAAGCACGTCTTGTTGCAAAAGGCTTCACTCAAGTCCCCAACTTGACTTTTATGTAACCGTATAGTCACATAAATTATTGAGCAATTTATGTTAAGAATGCCTGGATTGATGTTTATATGGCTCTACCTCGACGCAATTTCTGGTATTTTAGCAATCATGTGCTTTTTTTGTTAAGTCTCAAGTTTTAGCACATGTTTTCTTTATAATTCTGCCTATGGTTGAAACTATGCCAATATTCCACTAGAAATTATGCGCAATGAATAACAGGATGTACACATAACAATACCAAGAGTTTTAGCCTTTGGTTTTGTATTTAGGCTTACCTAATTTCCGACCAAACTTAGGATATCATAAACTGTTTATAGTGAAAATTCTAGCAAAAGGAACCGGATAGTATAACATCTATCTAGGTGGCCTTGATAGGTTATGTTGTGAAGCCAAATCCAAATGGGAATAGTGGATCATAATGGGGATCCCCTACATTCATTGGAAGCTGATCAACAGTCTTAAACCAAGTATGTGGAAGCTTGCCTGTGAAATCGTAGTCGCCAAACAGAACATCTGCAACACCTTGTCCTTCGGTTCCTGGAAGCCAAGCAGCTATGAGGGCGTCCATGGTGTCAAGATATGGTTGAATCACAACAGGACGGCCAGAGATAAGGATAACAACACATTTCACGGAGCCACATACATTTGTGATAATGCTTGGGCCAGGTTCTGGAATTGTTAAATTCAAACTGTCTCCATACGTCTCTGCATATGGGGCCTCTCCCACTACTACAATGGCATATGAGAATTTGTTAGACTCGAACAAGTCAGCATCAGGATTCTCTTGATACACAACTTTAGTCTCAGTGTCAACTGTTCTTTCTATGGCATTGAGGATTGTTGTCCCTGTACATGAAAAAGGTCATTTAGGAATTACATACCAATGCAGGTGAAAATGACCAAGAGCTCACAATCACAAAGTCGAGGAGTAATTAGGGGATGATAGTAAATGTACCAACTGTGATATTGCCATCAAGTCCCTGCCAATCAATTGTCCACCCGCCACACTGATATCCGATGTTGTCAGCATGCTTTCCTACTACAAGTATTTTTGATGCCTTTTTAGGAAGGGGTAGCAAAGGCTGGTCTGCGGATTTGCCATTCTTCAGCAGCACAAGAGATTTCCTTACGGCTTCCCTGGCCAGTTCTCTATGCTCCTGTTTCCAAAATACAACATTTTCATAAGCAGGCTTATGCAAATTCTAACCATCTGGTGAAAAGGAGGTCGTGCAATTTAGAAAATTATGATAACACTGACCTTACTTCCTAGGTACTTGGCCATGCTAAGATCAGCCAATGGGTTCTCAAATAGACCCATCACAAACTTTACCCGTAAGATCCTCTTTACTGCATCATCAATGCGGGTCATGGGAATAAACTTATTCTTCACCAGGAAGGATAGGTCATGGATGAATTCCTTATACTTTATTGGTACCATGACCTACAACATGCTCACAACAACTAGCTGAATATTCAGTTAAAATCTTACATATTGAACAGAAAAGGCAGAAATACAAAAACTGACCATGTCAATGCCGGCATTAATTCCAGTCTCAATGGAATATGTGTAATTGGCATGAGGAGGTGTAGTTATCCTGTCAAGGCCTGCATAATCTGAGATGACGAATCCCTGGAGTAGTTTTTAAGTAAAGATTTAAAACTTGATGTTAGATAGATGCTTCATTTTAGTATGAAACACACAGAAACCAAGTTGAGTCTTGACTTACTCTGAAGCGTAGGGTGTTTTTAAGAAAATCAGTTATAAGATCACGATTAGCATGCATCTTTACTCCATTCCAGCTCGAATAGGAGACCATGACAGTTGCCACACCCTTTATGATGGAGTCGTAGTAGGCTGGCATATGGATGCTGAGCAGTCCGTGCCTGCTTATCAGGGTATTGTTCTCGTTAAGGCCTTTGGTAGTTCCACCATCGCCCACATAATGCTTGGCACATGCAGCAATTTTATCCCTATGCAAAAATTGTACCATAATTGACTGAGATTCAGGGGTGAAGTGAAGAAGACAAATCCAATTATAGATAAAGATCAACCTAAGTTAAAACTAGTGTATATATATATATGTACTGCTGCAAAAAAGACCATGTATTTTTGTCAAGTTTTTGTTTCTTCGTTCTTTGTCAATAATGAGTGGAAATTTGATTCTCAACCTAGCAAGCAAGAAATTCTAAACATTAGGTTCTCACTAATATGCCCCTTTAGAGAATTTTCGTATGCACAGTGTGGTGACTGATATCTAAGCCCTTACTTTCCAGAAACAAAGGGAACACCCTTTAGAGAATTAGCAGGAATGTCTCCCTGTAATCCTGGAATGACCTCAGTCATTGCTCGAACAATCTTGGGATCTTCGCTATAGCTTTCGTAACAGCGACCCCATCTTGGATCTCTACAAACCTGTCCATACAGTTAGTGTATGGAAATAAACTCACAATAGTTTTGTTAATTAGTTCAAAAGGTTGTTTCTTTCTATATATTGAATTAGTTACCGCGATACAAGGTGCAAAAGCATAAGAAATGCCGGTGGCC
Source organism: Panax quinquefolius (assembly GCA_020205615.1). Classification (NCBI taxonomy): domain Eukaryota; kingdom Viridiplantae; phylum Streptophyta; class Magnoliopsida; order Apiales; family Araliaceae; genus Panax; species Panax quinquefolius. The sequence goes on along the minus strand of JAINUW010000226.1, from coordinate 570,155 downwards.
CTGACTTCAAGAGCAGTTGCAGCTCCAATCTTCTTGACCAGTATAGGGTCCCTGCTCAATGTGAAAAGAGTTCATTACATATCAGCCTACTTCATCAGATTCAAATTCTTGAATCCAATACGATAGAGGAGAAAAAGAAGAACCTTAATCAAATCTATATCAATACTCGTGCTTTCCTTTAGGCATTTAAGCCACCTTATGGAAAACCATCTACTTACCTGGTGGCTCCTAAACCAATGTTGTGAGGAAAAATTGTTGCCTTATACACAGTGTTGTGGCCATGAACAGCATCAATCCCATAAATCATGGGTATCCCAAGACGGGTTGAAAGCGAACCCTTTTGGATTTTATTCACCATATTGACCCATGTCTCAGGAGATGCCCGTGGAGCCGGAACACTCCCTCCTTCGCTCAACACACTCCCTGCCAAGACCAGAAATATATGCATGTATCATAAAACAAATTACATAATAATAATAATGTCGGTGTTTAACATTTACCAATAAAATACTTGTTCATGGCCTCGGGTGATGCCAGAGTTCGTTCAATCTGAGTCATTTGGCCTATCTTTTCCTCCAAACTCATCTTGCTCATTAGGTCTTCAATTCGAACACCTAGTGGCTGTTTTGGATCCTTATATTTCATGTACTCTGCTTGTGCAATGGCAGCACAGCAACACGTAACCAGAATCACTACGAGAATTACACGAGTTGTTGCCATTTTCTGTCCACCAAATTAATTGCCTTCATAGAGGGATATTACTATCAAATGATTATTTATCAAGAAATTAACTAATGATTGAAAATTGGGTAATAAGAAACAAGAGACCAGGAATATTGAACAAGAACTAATGATCTCATAAATCAGAATTGAATTAATACGTGTGTGAAATTTATCTAAAATAGAAAAAGGGAAAATAATTATATATATAAAATTTCAACAAATGAGTCGCACAGTGACACGAGATTGCTATACACCAACACGAGACTAACAAAGAAAAGAATTACAGAAAAAACAGGTTTGAATTAACTATTAGTTGCTGATCATCAATATTGTTCTGGAATTAAGCTTAAAGAAGTACATTGCAGTAGAAATTAATTAGAATGGAGAGAGTTATATATGGAAGTACTTACAGATATTCAACCGTACGTTGCCAACAAGGGACAAATATTATGGTTAGTGGTGAATGTACATATGGAAGAGATAGAGGTCTGTAGAGATAGATAGATGCATGGTATTTATATCCAACCACTAGTACTAGCTACCGACTTACATACTGCACTAGTCTTTCTTCAATAAGAGATGAAAAATAGTAGTACAATATTTCGTCAATTATTTTTAGTTTGCAAAAAACAAAATACACAGTACATCTTATTATCCTGACATAACTATTAAACTGATAAATTATTATTCTAATTAGGCCCAAACATGTAACAAAAATACATCGATAATATTAGCAAATTTTGTAAATAAGACGGAATGAAGAGAGTAAGAAGTTCAAATTATACTAGCTTCGCTCTCCATTTTGACTTGTTAAATTCAGTTCTGAAATTTAAAAGTGATCTGTCAAGATCTTCCATTTGTTAACAAACAAACAAAGTCAATAATATATATATATATATATATATATATATATATATATATATATATATGGGTAGCTAATTATCGTATTAGTTGTCTGAACATTGCAATAATTAACACCACCAGCTAATTATCGTATTAGTTGTCTGAACATTGCAATAATTAACACCACCACCCTGATACTAGCTTCGCTCTCCATTTTGACTTGTTAAATTCAGTTCTGAAATTTAAAAGTGATCTGTCAAGATCTTCCATTTGTTAACAAACAAAAGAAGAGTCAATATATATATATATATATATATATATATGGGTAGCTAATTATCGTATTAGTTGTCTGAACATTGCAATAATTAACACCACCACCCCCCCCCCCCCCCCCCCCCCAAAAAAAAAAAAAAATAAAAAATAAAATTGTAAGCTGCATGTTTTGTCATGAAACGGTTTAGTCAATATAATTTCTTTGGGTTTCAGTTTATTTTTTCTCTTGGTGGATCGTACGTACGATATTATTGTCTCTTCAATATATGTATGCTGCCAATACAAAGAGTTTTGATGGTATTAATTTATTAAAGTAGTGCTATTTTTGGGTAGCTCGTTTGGCTATATATATATATATATATATATATATATATATATATATATATATTTTATTCATAATCTAAATCAATTTGCAAACCTAGCATCTAGCATCAAGAGTTTATAATTAGGAAATAAGGTTGCACATATATATATATAGACAAATAATTACAATGTTATTAACTAACTAGGGTTAATTACTTTGTGTTTGGATCATAAATGTCCTAGACTACTATATATGCATTTCTTTTGTTGAAAATGTATGAGAATAAATAAAGCATGTCTAGTAATTTTGCTAGCTTGTTTGTTGCATTATATAAGTCTTCCTAGCTCTCTATATACTATACTACTACGTATACATATAGATATATACCTACTTTCTTTAGCAATAGCATATATCTTCTCTTCTTTTGAGCAAACAATACTATATATCAAGAATGTACGTAGTTTATGGAGAACACGATACTAATACATATATCACAAAAGTGTGGTTGTGATTATCCCAAATCAATAAAATAAAATGATGATAACAATTAATGAAATTGGTAAAATAACACAACTATCCTTATTATAATACTTGAGATGTACGTTTTCTATGTCAATTTTATCAATTTGCTTACCCTATCCAATTTATTCTCCTCTCTCTGGATGGATTCAATGTAAATTTTGTAACGACGACTTTATTGATGAAATTATATATATCAGCCTCAGCCAGTCGATGAAAAGTTCACGTTACTTTTTATGCAATAATCATATATATGTACATATTTAGATACCATCACAATATATAGTAAAATTAAACATTAATTGGCAAACGTACAAGCCAGCATAGCATTCTGTAAGGATTGTTTTTTTATGGGAATTAATGGACTTGGGTCAAATATATCTACTCTTTCCGTGGCTAAACCTTGTTATGTTTGGATTGAAGGAATGGAATGGAAAATGGAATAATTCATTCCATTTTAGTTGGAATGAGTTATTTCATACTCTTCCTCCCTAAAGAATAAAATTCATAAATTTAATTGGGAGGAATAAGAACCATTTTAATCGCAACCAAACACAATTTTTTACATTTAATAGGAATGAGTCATTCCATTCTCATCTTTATTACCTCAATCCAAACGCAACATTAATGTTTAGTTTTATATTTTATTTTTGGAAGTCTAAGTCATTCCTTACTATCTTCAATAGAATAAAATTTATAAATTTGGGAGAAATAAAAATGATTCATTTCATTAGAATATATAGAACAACTAAATATAATATTTTTTTTATTTCATAAAAATAAATCATTCTATTCTCACATTCATTCATGAAACCAAACTTAGTATAAAGGTTACAGACCTAAACCATCATACTAAAACTAAAATGAATTCATTGGCTTTAAACTTCAATTATGTTTTTGTTAAATGCTCATTTGTGTTAATGAATATATAGAAGATGGCTTTGGTGTTATCATATTAATTAATTTAAATATTTCGTTCTTCCACAAACATATTAAATTCTATACATCTTTGTATATATATCTTTGGATATGTACGTACAAAATTTCCAGCTGCAATCGATCGAATAATAAGATTCTCATTGATAAAAGTGTAGCTGCTGCACGTGCTCATATATGCACACCACAAGAATCTGATCAGCTAAAATACATAAGGAGAGATTCTAGGGCGACCGGTCGTCTTTACTCACCAGTCTAGCGACCTCCTGCTCCTCTCATTTTTTTTCTCTCAAAACACTAAATTTATTCTATGCAATTCTATTTTTTTACGTGTATTTAAATTAATAATTTGAGTTAAAAAAATATTATTAATTTTTTGAGTCAAAAAAATATTATTAATTTTTTGATTCAAAAAAATAAAAATAAAAATAAAAAGGAGGGGGGTGATCGCCAGACCGGTCAGTAAAAACCGATCGCCCTAGAATTTTTCATATATAAAAAGTACTATATATATGTATTTGGGTCGTATTCAATATCCATGCATGCACTTCTGGAGATTTCTCCTTGATAATCTTAATACTATTTTCATTTCATAATAATAGTAGTTTTAGTTTTATATATATGAATTAAGAAAGTCATTTAATACTATCATTTAATAATTAAAATTTATATGAAATTTCATCAGTATATATCCCTTTATGGAAAGTTGAAAACTACTACTCCCTCCGTCCCATAGTTATATGCTGATTTTCTATTTTAAGATGTCCCAATATATAAGCTACTTACTATTTATAAAATTTAGTTAGTTCATTATTTTACTTTTATGCCCTTATAATAAATATTCAACCATTACTCTTTTTTTGAAGAAACAACATTTAATGTTATTATTTTTATCACCACATTTAATGTTGTTGTATTCTCTTTAGTAAAAGTTCTATGGTTATGGACTTTAATGGTCAGTACACGTCAATCAATGAAGTTGAGAGTTCCAATGTGATAAGTAAGGAATAATTAACTTATTCATTAATTCCATATTAAGGGGTATATGTGGAAAATTTATGTTAAAAATTGTCACTTAAATTGATTTTCTTAAACTATGTGCCAAAAGAAATCAGCCTATAACTATGGGACGGAGGGAGTAATTAATACAAATGAGAAAATTTCTTGGAATAATGAGAAAAGTTAGGGGTAATATAGGAAAGTAAATAATTTATTCTCCTAGAAAGTTGTAAACGATAAATAAATTGTAACAAATTTTTTCTTCTAAAAAGATAATTATTATGGAATGGATGTAGTGTATATATATATATATAGAGAGAGAGAGAGAGAGAGAGAGAAAGGATCAAGAGCATACTCTTTATCCAACATCCTTGCATTATACCCCCTTTAACGACGGACCGGACGACAGTTCGGTCTGTCGCTATATGTTGTTCGTCGCTAAAAGTTAAGACGGCGGTTCTATATATAGCGACAGACCGAACCGTCGTCCGGTGCATCGCTAAAGGGAGTATACAAAGTATGTTAGATAAATAATAAACTTAATATCCGAACTATATATATATATATATATATATTAAGATTAATTACTTAATATTTGCTTAGAACTAGATGGAACTTATGAACTTGCAGAGTAAAAAGATCTTAACTAGACCTTAGTTGTTGTTTTGTGCTCCCTCCCTTACTTTTTAAATGTTGTTTAAGAGAAGTATTTTTGTCTATTAATATTTGTCGTTTGATAATTTTAATTAAGCATTAATTGTTAGTTTCCAATATTACTCAAAATATTAAATATAACTTTAGTTCTCTCACTATTCTTTGTTCAATAAATAACACTCTCTTTTTCTAATACAAAAACTAGTATATAAATAATTAATATTATATTTAATGTTATACAATTATTTCTTAAATACTTTATACATAACTTTAAAACGACACATATTAAGAGATGAAAGGAGTAACAAAAGTTCTAGGAGTAAGTACTTTTCAAGCAATTATAACCATATTTATGCATCAAGTCACTTCTTTTTATTGCAACATTGTTATATAAAATTACTCTTTATAAATATAATTTTCTTAAATTTTCAGTAAAAAGGTGTGGAAATATTTAAGCATGTACAAAGTACTCATAATGGATTAAAAGTGGTTATTTTAATTTATATTGTAACTCAAATGTACGTACATTAATGCTCTTGAAATTAAACTTAACATAAGTATATATGAAATAATGTTACGTTATATATGGAGACATATTATATGACATAATTACAAGTATATACTACAAATTAATGAATTTCAAAAAAACAATATTAATAATATTTCAATTATAATATTAATAAATTTAATAATTAATACTCTATATATGAATGAGAATATGATCACAAGAACAACTAATTAACCTCACGACTAAAAAGAAAGAAAAGTACCTCAAAATAGTGATAAAATAAGAATTCACAGAGTGGTGAAAACAGAATCTGTGGGTGCCAAAAAATCTCAGTCTCAATCATAAAACTATGAGCTCGTTGACTTGGTTTATAGAGTAAAGATACATATATATATATATATGTATATATATATATATATATAACAGCTTGCAGTAAATTTTAAATAATATGTAAAATTTGAAACAGTCGTTTAAGTAATATAATCAGATCCAATTAAGTAATGCACGATGCATAACCTGCAGGGTTGAATGAGGGTGACAGAGAGAGAATATATATATAGTAACATCGTTCTTTAAAGATTTATATATCATTTACAGAATAAAAGAATGAACTAAAAACCTAGTTAAAATACAGTTACGGTATATATATATATATATATATATATATACTATTCGGATAAAACAGATAAACTAATTAAAAAGCTAGCTAGATAAGGGTGTGAACGTTAAGGGGATCATATTCATATATAACTAAAGAAAAAGTTAAGAAAAAAAATAATACAACATGAGTGGCATCTATATATACTTGCAATTAAAGTTGATGATCAAGATCGTGAATATATTGCATACCTGTAGTTCTTTGGTTACAAGTAGTTTGTCAAGTACAATTACCACAGAAAAGGTTGGTGTGAGGAATGAAGCCTGGTCCGAGATCAATATACCCATAAATATGTATGTGTGTGTGTATATATATATACATACATACTTCGCCGACGACCATTTTTGATATCATAAAATTAAACACCAGATCAAGAAGAGATCTATATGTATATATATGAACTAGCAAAATAAGTAATGGAAAGATATTGGATCTTGGATCAAACTTCATTCCAAACACCCCCTTTTCCTTTCTTCAAGAAACTCTCTCTGCATCTCATGATTCAACAATCAAAACCTAGCTAGCTAGCTAGCTATATATATATATATATATATATATATATATATACATATTAACCTACAATATTAATGAAATAAGGCTGCAAGCTAGCAGTACTCAAGTTCCCAATAATCTTCCACCAAGTGATATATGTGTATATATATATATATATAATACAAACATAAAATAGTGGGGAGAGAAAAAGATATAGAGAGAGAGAGAGAGAAAGATACTAGAACTAGAGTCCATACATAACATAACAGAAAGAAAAACAACAAAGATATAATAAGACTGACTGACTACATACATATATGTGGAAAGGTAGCATATATGCATGATCATATCATGGACTCATATCATAGACAGGACTGGAGACAGGTCATATAGGTAATGGCAAAATATATAAAGTAAGTAACAGGCATAGTGGGTACTGTACATTGGAAGGATGGTCTTATTTTGTAGTACTGATTTTCATATATTAAAGGCAACTACCGACTTATTTTAATTGATCAACTTATTAGGTTAATTTTGATGACTCGTATGTGATGCTCCCAAAATTAGGTATACATCACTTGTTTTGGGTCGTCAGATATATGGTACAAAATTCAAATACAACTTACTAATACAATCACATGTATAATAATCTGACAAAACATAACTGAAGTTTGAATACAATTATTGTCTACTGTAGATTATACAAACTTAAAAAGAGTTCTCATTACAATTATTAACACACTATTTCACGTAATAGTGAGGACTACTAATGCTATCCTTCCTGACCGTCAATCCGCTCCCCGACTAGTCCATGCTATGTTCTCATTTTCTCAAGAAAATAAAAGAAAGAAAGGGTGAGCTCAACTAAATTTCAAGAAGAAATATTATGACTAAGATAATGCATAATAAATTATCGTTAGTCTTCAACAATGTTAAACCGATAAAATATAACAACATCAAGTTTAACTGCAATGGATCAAGCAATTCATTAAAAGAGTCAAGTAGAGAATAGAATCTACTATCTTTTATGATTTAAAAGTTTTTCATCACTTTTATCACGAGACTCACTTTAATAAATAATTCACATCATCCCCGCACTACTACTACCAAGGATATTCATTAGGGTCACGACCACAAATTCCATGCACTACGCGCCAAGGATATTTGTGTATTCATCAATAATTCATGATCATGCCAACAACCGGCCCATCAATGCACTACTGGCCAATGAGAACTTTTACCACATCATTTATAACATTACTACCATGATTACAATCAATAATCCTCATTCATAATCATACCAAGTCTATCTATGCACTACGTGCCACGTATGACTTTCAACAAAATATAAACACGAGGATGATGACAATGATATAAGAATTCAATAAAACAAGTTCAAGAATTATTTTATCCAGAATTATTAACGCCCAAATTATCAACATGATAATCGCTTTGTAGAGTAAAATTCAAGAATGATCGGAAGAATATTTTCATGAAAAGATACTCGGATGAAGCTCAAATATCATGGATATTCTACTAATTTCATGGAGTATAAAATCAAAAACTTTAACCAACCGAGTATAATAAAGAATGGAATAACAAAAAATCATCACCATGCATGCGATTGCAGATGTATGCAAAGTTATTCCAACAGAATAATAATAACGGAACCGTGTCGTGCAAAATTTGCACCGAAGCGGGATGTTCCAACAGAATAATAAAGATTTTAACTGTGTCCTGTAAAACACATGCATGTGATGTTCCAATGTAATAATAATAAGATTTTAACCAGTCCCCATGTAAAACACACGATGTGATGATCCCAACGGAATAATAATAAAGATTTTAACCAGTCCTGTGTAAAACACATGACATGGATGTTCCAATGTAATAATAGAAGAATGTCACCAAGTATAGGGTAGATCACAGATACAAGTTATTCCAATGTAATAATAAGAAATGGAATAACAACAGCTTCTCTTCATGAATAAGAAAGAATAACACCCTTACCGTAAAAGAAACTCTAATATAAAAAGTAGCAAAAATACTTTTCTTCTATCTCTATAGTCTCTCTCTATAGTTTCTCTCTTTGTAGTTCAAAGTGAATTAAGTAAGAAAATAATGAAGGAATGAGCTTCTATTTATAGGAAAATAGAATGCATAGTAACTAATCCATAAACGGTCCAGATTGATTTACTTTAATCTGACGGTCCATATTTAAAGCAAAATCTTTTAAATATAATATAATATATTCTATTTATAATCTAATAAAACGAATTACTTTATAAAAGATTATACTACGCAAACACTATGTAGGCACTATACAAACACTACGCATAATAAAATATAATATATTCTAATTATCATCTAATAAAATGATAACTTTATAAAAGTATTCTATTTTATATAAAAAGATTTTACTATGCAAAATACTATGCATAATAGAATATAATATATTCTATTTATAGAATAACTTTATAAAAGTATTCTGTTTTATATAAAAAGATTTTCAGTATTATTACATTAATAATACCAATAAAACAAAACTGAGTGACTTATCACATAAGCATCAATATCGTGTACAACTATGCAACCACGCCAGACATCGTATTTTTACTACCGAGTAGTTCAACAAAGATAATGGTAAAACTTCCGTCGTTATTTTCATAAAGTATTTTTGTCGTTTTCTCAATCCGACAATAATTCTATTGTGGGGTCCACCAATGATTGTGCCATCGTACGAATATTTCCTGTTTAAAACGAATATTCCCCGACCAATCGAATATTATATGACAAATTGCAGACTTTGTAAAATTTATAAATATTACCCATAACTATAACATTATATTAAATTCATTCCATAATATTCAAAAATGATAATTATAGAAAATTCATTTTTATTCAAAAAGTTGGGGTCTTACACATATGTGACGCCCCCAAAATTAGGTATACGTCACCCATCTTGGGTCGCCACTTACATGGTACATAAATTCAAATACAACTTACTAATATAACTGCAGGTATAAATACGACATAAACTCGTGAGTTTGAATACAAATTTTGTCTACTAGGTATTATACAAACTCAAAAAGAGTCCTCATTACAACTATTATCACACTATTTCACGTATTAATAGTGAGGACTACTAATGCTATCCTCCTGACCATTACTTACGCTCCCCGACTGTCCCAAATTTATGTTCTCATTTCAAGAGAGAACAAAGGTGAAAGAAAGGGTGAGCTCAACTAGCCCAAGAAGAAATATTATGACTAAGATAATGCGTAATAAATTATCATTAGCCTTCAACAAGTGTTAAACCGATAAAATACAATAGACAACCGGTTTAATCTGCAGCTGAATAAGCAATCCATTAAAAGAGTCAAGTAGAGAATAAAGTCTACTATCTTTTAAGTTTTAAAAGGTTTTCATCAATTTTTATCACGAGACTCAACAATAATAAACCACCACATCTAATCATCCCCTGCATTACTTGGCCAAGGATTTTCATCAAATTATCAATGGTCATGACTATACCGAATCACCCCTGGTCATAATCATACCAAAAACTATCCATCATCGCATTACAGCCATCACGATGACTTTTGTCACATCATTTATATCAAGTCATGATTATACCGAATGATCCTCGGTCATAATCATACTAAGTTCATCTATGCACGTAAGCCAAAAGATAACATAATATAACATGAGGATGATGACAATGACATAGTAATTCAATAAAACAAGTTCAAGAATTATTTAATCCATGAATTATTAACGCCCAAATTGTCAACACGACATCTTTTTTAGTAGAGTAAAATTCAATAATGATCGTAAGAATATTTCCATGAAAAGATATTGGATGAAACGCAAATATCAAGGATATTCTACTAATTTCATGGAGTATAAAGTCAAAGTTTTAACCAACCGGGTATAATAAAGAATGGAATAACAAAAGAAATCACCACGCATGCGGATTGCTTAGATGTAGATGTGTTATTCCAACAGAATAATAATAACGGAACGAGTCGGTGAAATTCACACCGGCAAGCGGATGTTCCAACAGAATAATAAAGATGGAACTGATCCGTGTAAAACACACGAGATAGGATATTCCAATGTAATGATAAAGATTTTAACCAGTCCGGTAAAAACACATGCATGTGATATTCCAATGTAATAATGAAGAATGTCACCAAGTATAGGGTAAATCACAGATACAAAAGTTATTCCAATGTAACAAATAAGAATGGAATAACATAAGGATTTCACCAAGTATAGGTATGCCAGCATTATATACGAAGTTATGTATAGGGTATGCCACTTTTACAAAGTTATTCCAACGTAATAATAATGAATGGAATAATGTAAGTTCTCTTCAAGAAGAAAGAATAACACCCCTTACCGTAAAAGAACCAATATAAAAGTAGTGAAGTAAGAGTAATACTCTTCTTCTTTCTATAACTTTCTCTCTAGCTTCTCTCTATAATTTCTCTCTGTAGAGTTTCAATGAATTCGTAAGAAAATAATGAAGGAATGAGCTTCTATTTATAGGAAAATGGAATGCATAAGAATTAATCCATGAACGGTCCAGATTGATTTACTTTAATCGACGGTCCATATTTAAAGAAAAATCTTTTAAATAAAATATAATATATTCTATTTATATAAAAACATTTTACTATGCAAACACTATGCAATACTATGCAAAACACTATGCAAAACACTATGCAATACTATGCGTAAATAAAATATAATATATTCTATTTATGTAATAACTTTAATAAAGTATTCTATTTTATATAAAAGATGTTTCGCTTTTATTACGCTAATAATACGAATAAAACAAAACGTCATTATCGCTATAATAATTCATATTATTAATCGACAATAATGGAATCAAACCGAGTGACTTCTCACATAAGCATCAATAATCAATACCGCAAGTTACTACTTATGCAACCACACGACATTCTTTTTACTTTTACTACCGAGTAGTTCAACAAGAACCACGGTAAAACTTCCGCCGTTATTTCAATAAAATATTTTTGTCGCTTTCTCAATCCGAAATAATAATTACATTGTGGGGTCCACCAATGATTGAGTAGTTGTATTTAATATTCCCCGCTAAACCTAATATTCCCCACCAATCGAATATAATATAACCACTTGCATACTTTGCAAAATTTATAAATACTACCCACAACTATAATATTTTCTCAAATTCACACCATAATATTAAAAATTATTTCGACAAAATTTAAATCTTTATTGATAAAATCTGGGGTCTCACAATCTCCCTCCTTATGGAATTTCAGCCCCGAAATTAGTGCGATACTGTATGATAAAGAGATGAGGATACCTTGAATACCTTTATCGCTTTAAAAATATTAAATTCATCTTTGCAATCCTACCAAAGATATTCATTAACAATTCATCTTTGCACTACAGCCAAAGATATATAACCAGAAAAACCAATAATACTTTGAGACTTAGCTTAATAGTATCACGACCACGAATTATCCATGCACTCATCGCCAAGGATATTCGTGTTTTCAATTACAACCATGATTATACCGAATAATCCTTGGTCATAATCATACCAAGTCTATCAATGCACTACTACCAAAGATGACTTTTACCACATCCATGAATTAATATTTCATTCACGAGACTCAAATTTCAATAATTAATCCATATCATCGAATCATCCCCGCACTACGTGCCAAGGATATTCATTAAGTATCACGACCACAAATTATCCATGCACTACTACCAAAGATAATTGTGTATTCATTAAGATCACGACCACAAATTATCCAAGCACTACTACCAAAGATAATTGTGTATTCATTAAGATCACGACCACAAATTATCCATGCACTACTACCAAAGATAATCGTGTATTCATTAAGTATCACGACCACAAATTATCCATGCACTACTACCAAAGATAATTGTGTATTCATTAAGATCACGACCACAAATTATCCATCCATGCTACTACCAAAGATAATTGTGTATTCATTAAGATCACGACCACAAATTATCCATGCACTACTACCAAAGATAATTGTGTATTCATTAAGATCACGACCACGAATTATCCATGCACTACTACCAAAGATAATCGTGTATTCATTAAGATCACGACCACAAATTATCCATGCACTACTACCAAAGATAATTGTGTATTCATTAAGATCACGACCACAAATTATCCATGCACTACTACCAAAGATAATTGTGTATTCATTAAGATATCACGACCACAAATTATCCATGCACTACTACCAAAGATAATTGTGTTTTCAATTACTAATTATGATTATACCGAACAATCCTCGTCATAATCATACCAAGTCCATCTATGCACCACAGCCATGTATGACTTTCAACATAATATAAACATAGAATAATGATATAAAGAATCAATCAAATAGATAAAGGATAAATATTAAACATTTATAATATAATTTATCCAGATTCAAGAATATCCCCATGTTATCAATCACTTAATAATCTTATAATCTAATATCATTAATATTATAACAATATTTTAATCACTTCTTAAATTTATAAACAATTTATCTCAATTGTTTACGCTTTTACCATATAATGCATTTAATCATTCAAAAATGTCATACTCATAAAATATCATCACCAATTATCAAATCCTCATCAAAAAAAATATGCATATACTCTATATAGGATTCTACAATAAAAAATCTATTTTCAACTTTGTTACTTCACATAACATATTTAACTCATATGTTCAGAATTAAACTATTTTCATAAAAAATACCAAATTAGTCCCAAAAATATTTCTTTTCTGGAATTTAGCATAATATAGTCCCATAATGAAAATATATTTTTCTCGAATTTTTTAAAATTCATTTACTATTTTTCAAAATCAATTTCTAATTAATTCCTTAAGAAATTAGCTACCTCAAGTTTAACTCCAAAAATTCCCAAATCTTGGCAGGATCTTACACATGTTAATGTGAGCTTCTAGTTTAAATTTCATGGTCATCGAGTTATAGAACTCCTCGTTATAGCGTTTTTTTCGGAAAAACCTAAATAAAATAGTCATAACTTGCTCATTTTAAGTCGAAATGAGCTCATTTTTGGACAGGAGGTACTTTATACCATATACTTTCATGTCCCAAAAGGCCAGAATTTTTCTCATAATTTAAGTGGCCGAAACAGCCCCTTAAAGTTTCTGGGCAGTAGCATTTTCGAAATTTACAGCTTTGGCCTCCTTTGCTAAAATCAGTCCACACAAAAATATACAACACCTTTTCCAGTAATTCCACTTGGATTAGTTAGGTAACTCATAGATCTAACTCTAGGACTTGACCACACTCAAAAAATTCAAAATATAATAGGAGATATGGTCAATTGAATTTCATGTTACGTTTTTCACCAAAATCTGATTTTCAACTCTTTGTGATTTCTAAGAAACTTTCATGTTTTCACATACTAACCAACATAACTCATCATAAAACTTACTAATACTTCATATACCCATGATTTTTATTATTTCAATGCTTTTATTATGACTTTCATCATAAATCACGTAAACTGTTCATTTTAGTTGAAGAAATATTTGAGGGTTTAAGAATTGGATTTTTGTACTGGGGTCAATACAAAATTCGATTTCACGCTCTAGGGTAGGCTAGGAAATCTTCAAGAATATGTCAAGAAATTTATTAATGATAGAAATATCATTCAAAATCATTACTCTCGTCTAAGACTTGGATAAGACGTCACATTGATACCAACTGTGACTTCTATCCCTAACCTAGATAAAGCATCTCACAATGATACCTATAAACTTGCCATCTTCATTCACGACGTCGCCTACGTAAAAAGTCCGGCTTTGTGCATTCTACACAAGGAAGTCAACAACGAAAGGATCGGGGCTCTTTACTTATGGCTTGATATGACAATGATTGACTTTAGTGGTTTGGTTGCTTTGAATTCAGATATATAACGAGTTTGGTTAGGAATATGAAAGCTAACAACCTTACAAAAAGAATAATGAGTAGTTAACCAATTGATTCCTAAAATCACATCAAAGGCAAGTATTTTCAAAGAGATAATATCGACAGTAACGTGAAAGTGTTTATTTGAAACAACAAGATTAATAAAATGTGGAGGTAACGAAGGTTCCTACTAACGAAGTTTCAACCAATAAGTCAAAGTTTAACTTCTTCGGAATCAAATTTAAACGTTGAACACAACTAGGTGAAATAAAAGAGTGGGTAGAACTTGTATTGAATAAAGTATAGACTTCGCATTAATTTATAATTAACTTACCCGTAATAACTTCGTTCGGGTTTCTCGACAAACGCTCTCGCTTAAATTATCGAGTTTGACTTTACTATAGGGTACATTCCACCCTTAAGTGCTTCTTCACATTTCTGATCCATGATTTGAATCATTATTCTCCGATCCATATCGAATTCGGGTTGACCGCTATGCACAGGGTAATTCCGAATTCGATGTTGGGTTCTCCCAATTGCTGTCCAAAAAGCAAAGTCCATTTCATCTATTTTGGCTTTATTGGATCGGACGTTTTTTTCTACACTATCAACGCGTTATGCAATTTTTTACCCATGCATCGCCTATTCTCCTTCGTTCAGTTGTTTCTTCCTTCAGCTGATCCTTGATTTTTAAATTCTCAGATTCCAACTTTAATATCTTACACCCTGCCAAAGCGTGATTTTGTTCGAGCATCACATATCGGGTAACCCAATTTTGAATTGTTGTATCCCTTTGTTCCACGACCGCTTGCCGTTCTTCAACTCCGCTCTTCTAGCTCACGAACACGATTTTGTAATTCTAAGCTTTGATCATAAATTTCTTCTAACCAATTCTCCTCGTGTTCCTTTTCTTCCTCTTCTTCCTCTTCTTCTTCTCACTTTCACCGCTACCTCAAACAACTAGCTGGGTGCAACAATTAGTTCTTCATTCACTACGTGGATATCTCTAATTTGTTCCTCGTCTCGACACCGCATTAACCTCGATTAGTGATTAAAGGTGTCACAACGGTCACATTCACTCCATTGTGAATATTTTCACCGCCATTTCCAAACACCGCCACAACACACGGGGTTAATTAATATATCAAATATTATCCCTATACTCGACCGACCAATTAAATACCAAATAAACTTAGGTAGGTCATACTAGCGAAGGAATTTCCGCCTCCCCCTCTAGTTCTTATCTCACATCTTAGCCGTGATCATATCCCTAAGCTCGATACCAAACCGTGACGCCCCCAAAATTAGGTATATACGCCACCCATCTTGGGTCGCCACTTACATGGTACATAAATTCAAATACAACTTACTAATATAACTGCTGTGTATACAATACGACATAAACCGTGAGTTTGAATACAAATTTTGTCTACTAGATATTATACAAACTCAAAAGGAGTCCTCATTACAACTATTATCACACTATTTCACGTAATAGTGAGGACTACTAATGCTATCCTCTCGGACCATTACTTCATTCCCCGACTCGTCTCAAATATGTTCTCATTTCACAAGAGAACGAAGAAAGAAAGGGTGAGCTCAACTAGCCCAAGAAGAAATATTATGACTAAGATAATGCGAATAAATTATCATTAGCCTTCAAATGTGTTAAACCGATAAAATACAATAGACAACCAGGTTTAATCATGCAGCTGAATAAGCAATCCATTAAAAGAGTCAAGTAGAGAATAAAGTCTACTATCTTTTAGGTTTTAAAAGGTTTTCATCAATTTTTATCGTTGAGACTCAAATTTTAATAATAAACCACCACATCTAATCATCCCTCGTATCTACTGGCCAAGGATTTTCATCAAATTATCAATGGTCACGACTATACCGAATCACCCCAGTCATAATCATACCAAAAACTATCCATCATCGCATTCACAGCCATCGATGACTTTTGTCACATCATTTATATCAAGTCATGATTATACCGAATGATCCTCAGTCATAATCATACTAAGTTCATCTATGCATCGTAAGCAAAAGATAACATAATATAACATGAGGATGATGACAACGACATAGTAATTCAATAAAACAAGTTCAAGAATTATTTAATCCATGAATTATTAACGTCCAAATTGTCAACACGATCATCGCTTTAGTAGAGTAAAATTCAATAATGATCGGAAGAATATTTCCATGAAAAGATCTTTGGATGAAACGCAAATATCGAGGATATTCTACTAATTTCATGGAGTATAAAGTCAAAGTTTTAACCAACCGGGTATAATAAAGAATGGAATAACAAAAGAAATCACCACGCATGCGGTATTTGCATGTATGCGAAAGTTATTCCAACAGTAATAATAATAACGGAACCAAGTCAGTGAAATTCACACCGAAGCGTGGATGTTCCAATGTAATAATAAAGATGGAACCCGGATCCTGTAAAACACATAGATAGGATATTCCAACGTAATGATAAAGATTTTAACCAGTGCCGTGTAAAACACACGCATGTGATATTCCAACGTAACAATAGAAGAATGTCACCAAGTATAGGGTAAATCATATTATACAAGTTATTCCAATGTAACAAATAAGAATGGAATAACATAAGATTTTCACCAAGTATAGGGTATCGCGTGACTAAAAGTTATGTATAGGGTATGCCACTTTTACAAAGTTATTCCAATGTAATAATAATGAATGGAATAATGTAAGTTCTCTTCAAGAAGAAAGAATAACACCCTTACCGTAAAAAGAACCGAATATAGAAGTAGTGAAGTAAGCGAGAATACTCTTCTTCTTTCTATAACTTTCTCTATATAGCTTCTCTCTCTATAATTTCTCTCTAGAGTTTCAATGAATTCGTAAGAAAATAATGAAGGAATGAGCTTCATTTATAGGAAAATGGAATGCATAAGAATTAATCCATGAACTATCCCGGATTGATTTACTTTAATCGACGGTCCATATTTAAAGAAAAATCTTTTAAATAAAATATAATATATTCTATTTATATAAAAACATTTTACTACGCAAACACTATCTTAATACTACGCAAAACACTACGCAAAACACTACGCAACACTACGCATAATAAAATATAATATATTCTATTTATGAATAACTTTAATAAAGTATTCTATTTTATATAAAAGATGTTTCGCTTTTATTACGTTAATAATACTGAATAAAACAAAACGTCATTATCGCTATAATAATTCATATTATTAATCGATGATAATGGAATCAAACCGGTTGACTTCACATAAGCGTCAATAATCAATACCGCAGTCTTTACTATGCAACCACACGACATCGTACTTTTACTACCGAGTAGTTCAACAAGAACTACTTGTAAAACTTCCGCCGTTATTTCAATAAAATATTTTTGTCGTTTTCTCGATCCGATAATAATTACGTTATGGAGGTCCACCAATGATTGAGTAGTTATGCGAATATTCCCCGCTAAACCGAATATTCCCCACCAATCGAATATAATATAACCACTTGCATACTTTTGCAAAATTTATAAATACTACCCACAACTATAATATTATCTCAAATTCACACCATAATATTAAAAAAATTATTTCGACAAAATTTAAATCTTTATTGATAAAATCTGGGTCTCACACATAACTCGTAATTTTTTATTTTTATTTTCAGATCTTTTAATCATAAATTTTTATATTTTCAAAAGTTAACTTAAAAGTTCAAAAATTATGTATTTTTACAAAATTTTAGTACACGTTTATTATTAATAATGCAATGTAATACTATCATTTGTTGCTAAAAATTGAATAAAGATAAAAGATTAAAACAAAAAAGAAAAACGTTTGAGCTATCAAGTCATTAAATTTAAAATACTGAGTTGACTCAAGATCAATTAAAATATCATAAAAAATATTATATATAAATTTTACTTAATAAATCATTTTTCAATTTATTAGCTCGTGTTTTGCACCGATTATTAGATTTGTATTAATAAAATAATAAAATTGTCATCTGGTGAAGTGATAAGACAGTTTATATATTGTTGAAATTAATGTTTTCGTCACAAAACTTTCTTAATTTTTATTATTAATAAAACAACAAAATTGCCGTGTCATTTGGTGAGGTGATAAGATCACTGTCTATATAAAAACATTGTTGAAATTAATGTTTGGGTGAAATGATTATGTGTAGGATATACTCCTATTGTGCATTTGTAAAAAATCATTTTCTTAATTAAATTAAGAAAAACAGAATAAAACAATGAGGACGAAGCTAGTTACAATACAGTTTCATTGGATTATTACTCCTCTATCCTCAAAAAAATTATGTCCTAAATTAATATATATTTTTATATAAATTAAAAAAATTAAATTTATCTTTAATAACTTTCATAAGATTACATAAAATGATAAATTATTATTATTATTATTAATTTTTTTTTTCAAAGATTATATTTTCAGGAAATATTACTTTAATTGCCATTATACCACAAAAAGTTGAAGTCACAGTTTTAATATAACACATCAGCAACTACAGGAAGGAAAATAATGTCTTCATCATGCTGTAAAAGTGTCACCTCCCACACTAAAGCATGATATTATTAATTTTATGTCTTAATTTCTTTATGTTTGAAATTAAAGAGAGAGATCACAAAACGAAAGGTAAATTCCCAAGTAAGATATCGAAAAGAAATTATTGCATACGAATATTAATTCTTGGTATAATTGTTACAGTTGAATTTATGTGTAGAAAAAGTATTTTTTTTAAAACCCAGAATGACTATATAAATACAAGATACATTTGTACTTTTAAAAGAAAATTCTGACAGAAGGAGAATTCCCCTTTAGATGTGGTCCATTAATTCTAAAACTAATATAGTTAGTTAAGCCACTAGTAATTACTCCATAAAAGTAGTTGATTTATATTATCGATTATAATATATATATATATATACCGGTCCGGATAAAATTTATTCTCACTCTTTATCTCGCTTAAGCGATGATTTTGATTAATATAATGATGTCGTACTATACTTTTAATGACGCTATATGTCCGTCTGTCATTAAAAAGTAAAGACGACGATTATTTGGAATCAAATCGCCGCTTAAAAGAGGTGAAACGGATACGGATGAGTAAGATAAGGGGTATGCACTTGATCCTTGCTCATATATATACACACATATGAAGTTCAAAGAATTGCTTGAATAATAATTATGCTCTCTTTTCTTCAATAAAACATTGAAAATTAAATAAAATTAATTATTTGTCCCAATAAATTCACAATTTTTACCCTATTAATTAATTAATTAATATCAACTCTTATTAGTGAAATTGTAGCACTAAATATGAAAGTAAAATTATATAGAATTCCCGCAAGATCTTTTGTAATAAGTAAGAGCTTTTTAATGGATGCGTAATTATTGGTCTAATAAAAAAAAATGTGATTCCACAGAAAATCATCGAGTTTTCATGTCAAGGTCATCAAATCACTTTTGTTATTAGTCATTTTCACATGGACCCACAACATTTCCAATCCTTCTTTACATTAATTGTTTTTTTTTTATTTATTTAATTTCATAAAAGCCCCACCACCACGTACCTCCAACATTTTAATATTAATATTAATGGAAAAGAAAGAAAAGTAAAGAGGATTTTGTTTAAATTTATTTTCTCGAGCAAAATCTGTGTGTCGATCGCTTCGTAGCCCAAAGAAGTGGAAAAATACATAGAGCTATTGGTTTGGTGACCAGGTTTGAATGTGTTAATCACTCTGCATGCATGTCCCACTCACCCACCCACCCACCCACCCACCCACTGACTGTCTCTCATGAATAATTTCTTAATTAATTTGCTGCGCATTTACATTGTTTTTGCGAGTTTGAACACAAAACACATTGTCTTTTTTCTTTTTAATTTCATATTTTAATTATTTAGGGGCATATATATATATATAGGCCCTGTGGAGGAAAAGAATTATAGAACCAAACCCGACTCACTAGTCGTGTCGGTAGACTCGAACTTGTGATCAGAAAATTCGACTCCAACTTATTATGATGAGGAAGTAAAAGTTAATTTTAATATTTGTTTGGGTTAAGTTTCTTGGCCAATTTTTCGGGTTTGGCAGGCGGTTTCTCTTAACCACCTTGTAATCGATAAAGCTACATTTAAACACCCGACCTTTTGAGTTAAAGTGAAAACGTCATATTTTCCTTCTAATTTAATCACATAGCGTGTATGTCACTGACCAAAAAGCCCGTGAAAAGTGGCTTTAACAATTGAAAAAACCTCAAATACCCCCATTCCTCTCGCTTTCTTCTCCTCTCCGATCAAAACTTCAGGCTCTTCTCTCCTATCGACTCCCTCCCCCTCGATGGCCACCGGCTTACTCCTCCTCCGCTGCTCAACTCAACTCCGATCACCACCCCATCCCTCCATCACGCCTCAACCACCTGTAGTTATTACATGATATTCTCAAAATCAAACAAATACCCACTCTAAGAAGAATCACCCATTTCTCTCTCCAAATCCCCTCTGTGAACCCAGAATCATCTCTGTAATACACCACAGCTCCGGTTCTGGTGTGAAATTAGCTCTGTTCTGGTGTGAAATTAGGTCAAATTCGCGATGGGGGAAGGCTGGAGCTCCGGTTCGGGTGGTGGTGGTGGGTTTGGGTTATCGGATCGAAAATTGGTAAAAGGGGTGGATCGGCCTTTTTGCTCGGATATCATCTTCTCCTTCTCTTTTTTTTCAGATCGATTCATTAGATTCCCCCAAACTATTGACATTTCTGGGTCAGATTCGTGCAAGCTTGCCGCCGTTGGAATCGGGGACCGAGACGAACTCACCATTTTCGATCGGCAGCTTACGATTCCAAAAATTCGTACTATTTAAAAACAGAGCCTTTTTTAGTGAATGATTTTTTTGGGTACTAGATTTTATTCAAAATTGTCTTTCATGATTTTCCTTGCATTTCATTTCATGCATATTTGAAGATTTGTGTTGGGATCAAGAATCAGCTTGTAATGGCCTTGTTGAAGGTCTCAATTACTGATATGGGTCACTCATCAATTTCTCAGTTTTTTAGTTACCAATTTGAGCTGGAGTTCCATGCATGGTGTGAGTTTCATTCAGCTGATAAAGTAAGGTTCTTCCAAATGAGTCTCCACTGAACATTTCAGAATCCGATGATCATTTTTCTGTAGGTTGGTTTTCGATATTTAATTGTCTTGAATTCTTTGATTCTTTATCGACCGTTGGAATTCTGCTCTTGTTGGGTACTTTAGAGCAGGTCTGTTTGATGAAGTTTTAAAGTTATTAGCAGATAAAGAAGAGAAAGATGGTGAGAGTATGATGTACAAGAAGGGCAAGATAAAGATGAGGAAGATGTTGCAAAAATCAGTGAAAAAACAGAGGTTACCAAACACATTATGGGAGAAAAAGAAGAAATTCAGAGCATAAATTCAGAGCTTTCTATGGCTACTAATTATATGCCTTTTGCCTTTTGGAAGTATTATTACTTGTTAATATTAGTTGGAATTGTGTATTTTGGTGTTATTGCATGCAAAAATATTGGAGTAATTTTCAATTTCGTGATTAAAATTACATGTAGTATGTATCATCAGGTCACAGTTTATATTGTGAACATTTTGATCTGTTAATTAATTAGGACATTTGTGTTTGTTTTTGTTTATGTTTATGGGTAGGCAGGGGATCCTCTATATGTGTTGTTTCTGTTTACTATAAAGAGGATAATTAAGTCTTTATCCAACTTAACTAACAGAGTTATGACAGAAAGCAGTTTTTCACTTTAACTCAAAAGGTCGGGTGTTTAAATGTAACTTTACTGACTATAGGTGGTTAAGTGAAAAACCGCCCAAACCCCAGGTGGTCATCTGAACTTAACCCTATTTGTTTCCACTAGAATACTTAATATAATTATTTTGTACCCGGATGGATATTCCCATTTTAGAGTGGGATGAAAGAAAAGAAGATATGATACCCTTTTCTTTTCCATCAGGCAGGCAGGCAGGCAGGCAGGCAGTAAGTATTAAAGAATTAGTCCAAATGGTAAGCCACCCAACATTCACCAAAAGGATTCGCAGGATGTACAATGTATTTCCTTTCCTCTATGCAGCAACTTGTCAAAAAGAACCCAGAAACAATGGGTCATATTCAAGACTACTGGTTCTTAACAATTTTAACACTGCTGTAAAATCGCTTGAGGTCCTTCATAGCCCTTTCTTCAATCTGGATTGATCGAATGGTTGAGGGGGTGTCCATCTCTGGTTTAAACCATCGGTTTGAAGTTGCCGACTCTGATGGAGACCCCTGGCTACTAGTTAAAGAAAATCCACTAGTTTTTGTCTTTGGGCTGTGGGATATAATCTGCAGCTGTTTTCCATGCTTTAAGGCAAAATCAAACACACACAATTTTCAGAACCAATACTTAATAGAAAAAGGCCGAAACCAAGTTCTCTTCTCTATACCACTTAAAAATAAGGAAAAATGGACACATAACATGCATGATATAGCCCGTGTAGGGAGAGAACTAACTAAGCAAGGAACCGGAGATGGATAGTTAAGTACTTACCATAGTCTCTTATGTTTTATATGCATACGCAAGTCCAATGAAAAATAATGGGTGATAAGAAAGATAAAGTGTATTGTATGCTACCAATGTAAGAGCTGCTACACAATCAATATAGATTTGAATTCCTAAATAGAAGTGAAATGATTGACAATGATGAAACTAGAAGACAATGGCATGCTGGTCATGATAGACTGGCTTCTAGCAATGATCACCAAAGTCCAACCTTTTACTTCCTTCTCCCAAAGGTTCTACTTCACTTGTTCGTCAATAGAACCTATAGTTATAACTTATATAACGCAGCAGACATAATACAACTAACATATATATGTAGAGAGAGAAATTCTCACACCTGTTGCGATTGGATATCCCTTAGAGATGGACGAGAAATAAGAGGTGGAGTCCCAGAAGCGGCCCAAGGAGGGGTGCCTCTTTCTCCATCAGAGACCTGAAATGCCCCAGGCAAGACCATAGGTATGGGAGTGGAAGGCAAAAATGAGCTCAATCGAAGTTTCGCACCACTTTTACCATCAGAAAGCTCTTCCCATTGATCTTTACTTCTAGTTGTCATGTCCTCTTTGCTTTTACTCTGCTCATCCTGTATGTCACGAAGAGACGTGGGGCCCTTCGAAATTTTAGTACCGCCCCAAGCAGGACCCTCAACTTTGGGAGTTGGTGGTAGTGGTGGTGGTGGTGGTGGTGGAGCAGCATCTTTGGGAGTATCATCAAGAGCGCCACTTAAGAACATAGAAAGCCCACCTTTTCTGTTCTTCTTCTTAGTTGCTGCAGGAGAAATTTTTTTACTTGAGATGTCACCAAGGCCTTTCTTAATGGAGAAAGGAGACTCTTTGCTGGCTTGGTTACCAACACTTCCCTCAAACTCAGCATCCTCCTCCTATCAAATGACAAATTGTTGAATAAATAAACTAATTTAACTTAATTCATTAATATTTCAATAACATTATTAGCTTGAAACATAGAATCAGAGGAATTCAAATGGCAAATCGTATCAGCAAATATTTCTAAACCTCTTGCTTGCACAGAAGTTAGATTTCCAGCAGTTGATCACCACATATGATTAGGAGTATAATTAGTTCTCAGAGTTAACTATAATGAGATTCTTCAAGTTATGGCTTAGTCAACAAGTGGACACATAAGTATGAATTGTGGACTCAAATTTCCTACATATTTCAAATTTTATTAAATTATCCTTATTCAGCATTCAGATCCAAACCTGGCCACCTAAAATATTCCTAACCTGAAAAAATATTCCCCATAAAAAACATCTATACCTGGATATGTCTTACCCTTAGCCTCATATTTATCTGTACCTGGATATGTCTTGCCCTTAGCCTCATATTTTTAAAGCCTACAATAAGCAAAAGTTGCATCAAAAATATTCTATCATGACATAATAATACTCCCTCCGTTGCAAAATATAAGATCACTTCCTTGATCATATATTTTGCAACGGACTATAGATTTATTTTTCTTCAATAGGGTTAACAGAGAGAGAGAGGGAAAAAAAATAAATAGGGTATTGATGACTACACTTCTTCATCGGTCAATCTTTAGTAAGATTAGATGATTAAAACCTTACCTTTTGCTTTATTGGAGAAATATCAACGGGAGAGAAACCCTTTACAAGGTTTGGTTCAACATTGATCCCACAATTTCCAGACACTGATTCCACTTCTGCTGCCTTATGCTTGCTCTTTCTCCTCTGTTTTCTAGACGCCACCCCCTTTTTGCTTACTTTTCCATCTGGCAAAACTGACGACGATGCTTTTGCTGGAATGGTTTCAACTGGAACACCAAGCTCAGCAAGAGAGCTCTCCAATGCTGACCTTGTTTGAAGTTTTGCTATCTGCTGATCGTCGAGGAGATGTCCATTAGCCTGCTTCTCTTCAAGCATTTCAATCTGCTGCAACTTTTTCCTCAAAGCTCGGATTTGTCTGCAAATACCTTGATTTGCATCATCGTATGGAAGAAGAAAGCTGTCTAACCTCTGGAATCTATCCTTCATTGAGGTTGATATTTTAGTGTGGTTGTCACGAGTTCTAAGAAATTCGCTCTCACTATCCTCTTCTTCGCTGTTCATGATAGCAGGAAAAGTAGCTGTTGGTGTTGGGAGGCGTCGGTAACTCCATGGCTCTGATGACTTTGAATCCAAAGATTTCTCAAGAGTTGCCAAAATATCCAATGAAGCAGTAGCAATAGCATGTGTTGAGACTGTAAGAATATAATCAAGGTTGCGAATTACAATATCCTGCAGAAAATTTCAGAGACAGCTTAGGAAAGTCAGGTATGATCAAATATCAATAGAATAAAAAATAAACTAAGACAACAGAACATCATAGAGACAATGATTGATCACTGATGTGAATGTCATAAACAAAAGACTGTCTTTCCAATCATATTTTTACCAAAACCACCAGTCAATTATTACTCACTGCAGAGGATGTACCTCCCAAGAAACAACGGGTAACATGGGGAAACACATTTACAGTTAAAACAAAGAGGAGTAGATTTCTACCAGAGATATCGGTTATTAAAAATAAGACAGCCTCCGGGCAGTATGTTTTACATGAAAATTTAAAATAATAATAATTAAAAAAAACAAACAAACAAGCAAAACAATCATCGAGAGTAAATAAAGAAATGAACTTCTTGGATATTTCAAAAGTCTTGTGTGTTAGCCATAAAACTCAGGATTTCAAAAACAAGAACGAATACTAGCATATCCTTTATAA
This sequence comes from Panax quinquefolius, assembly GCA_020205615.1. NCBI lineage: Eukaryota > Viridiplantae > Streptophyta > Magnoliopsida > Apiales > Araliaceae > Panax > Panax quinquefolius. Next base: position 543,906 of record JAINUW010000226.1, on the reverse strand, counting down.
TAAACTTGGTAGAAGGAAATTCACGTACTCAAGGACATGAAATAGACCATGGGAGTGCCATAGGTGTACCTCGCAATGCTTCCTCAGATCATTTGCCCCAAGTGAATCTGCAATTTCAAGCAGTTGTATTGCACTTCGAGGCTCCACCAAAAACTCTGCTGCCACTTTCTCACAAAGGCTTTTCAAGCTCGGAACAGGCTTGGTTTTAATATCATCCTTTTGAATAGTTAACAGGATATTGTCGGACTCCATATCGTTATGTGCAAAATTTTCCTCTAACTCATCTAGTTCAACCTTAGCCTTTAGCCCGAGGTTCTGAGGATGATGTGAAATATTGGAAGGATAGACAGGATGATAAAGAGAACTAATAAACAAGAGATGTGTCTCTCCTACTGAAACTGAAGTAGCCTTTTTTACACCATGTAATCTAGTTGCAACTGATGGATCATCCTTTCCTTTCTTTCCATCCCACATATAAACATCACCAGTAGAAGTTACTGCAGCAGTCCAGTACTTTCCGGCAGAAACACTAACCATATTTCTTCCACAGAGAGAATATAGCTACATAGAGAATATGAATTCAGTTTTAATCCAGGTACAAGTAAACAAACACCACACACACCCTGAGAAACAAGAACCAAACAAATACCTGCCGACATTGAATATCAGGATCTGAAGACAACCAATAAAACAATGCACCATCATCTGTAAGAGCCATACTATGTACCATCCCGGCAGCTATGGAAACCACATGAAGCCGCTCCTTACGATGAAACTTCAATGGCGTGCTCCCAATTTTTTTATTATTTCTAGCAATCACTACACGTCTTGGAGTAACAAGTCGATGACCCCAAGTGAATACCTGCAAACAATAGTTTAACAGTGTAACAAGAGAACAGTAATAATAGTGTAGCAGTTTTAAATGTGTTTGCATATACCTCTCCTTCAGCTCCTAAAACAATAGTGTGATATTTAGCTGCTGCTACTCTAATAAAAACTTTGCCCTTCAAATATTCAACGACTCTTGGAGTGTAATTTGAGCCTGAGTTGGAAGTGCCATAACCAAGCTGGCCTTCTTTATTGCAGCCCCAAGTGAAAATCTCACCCAACTCAGAAACTACAGCAGTGTGTTTGTTTGCTGCAGCAACAGCAACTATTTTTGCCTTTAAGGAACTCACTCTTCGAGGCGTGGCTTGGGTGTCCACAGATGTATAGCCAAGTTGACCCTCTGCAAGAGGTCTCAAAGATCAATAACAATAGCATTAACACTATAAGAAGCTTTACTTTTAGAGATAAGCTGGATGAACTCCACCTTGCTTCATTTTGATGGCAAACTAACATACAAAACCAGCTATAAGAGGATAGAAAGATTTCGCCTTTTTTTATTAAAAAAAATAGAATGATGAAAAGAAAATGATCCTTAGGCAATGAATTAGGATTACATGTACACAAAGAATTTCAGAAAATTTACCTCTATTGGAACCCCAACTGAACACCTCCCCACCCTCTGTTGCAACGACAGTGTGATGTTTAGCAGCCGCAATTGCCTTGACCCGTCGGGCCCCTAAACCAGAAGTCACCTGACGTGGAGTAATAACAGCAGCTTGACCGCTGCAATATATGATAGTAAAGAACATATTAAATATGATTAGCATCTTTCAACAAAAATACAAACAGCTTAAAGTAGAATTATCTTGGAACTGGTTACCATAGTGGTTAACACAACCACCCGCTACTTCATATGTTAAGCATACAGGAATTTGAGATTCTCTCTTGAGATATATACATGAAGTGTACAAAATGTCAAAATGTTTTGTGAGAAAACTACAATCTGGAACACAACATAAAATAAGCACTCATAAACTGCTTGTCTTACGCACTTGAGAGATATATCAAATATGTATATGTACTGCAAGGTTGTGATCCAAAAGATTGAGCAAGATTTAATATTATTCCTAGAATCAACTGGATATATTAATTTGCATGTACATAATGGTGAAGTCAACAACACTCGAGCTTGATTTTGAAATAGTATATTTATAAAAAATATTGCAACTGAAAATATAAAGAATCCCAATGCAGTTAGATGTCTGCTAGTTTACCTATACATATAAGGGAAACCTAAAAGGCTAAAGTAAAAACTTATCAATGAAATTTGATGAAATATATAACTTATTAAACTAATCAATTTAAGAACCAAATAATAGAGAGGATGAAATTGTTAAAACATGAGAGAATGAAAAGAAAGGACAGAAAGCTAACAGGAGAGAAAATCAGTTTCAGCCCTTGCGAGAGGTTTGTGATTTTAAAAAGGGAAATTTTCTTTTTGAGTTTTTCTCGGGGAGGAGAGCTCATAATAGAAAAAGGTAGAAAGAATATGTAGGCAATTCCACTTCTCATAGGACACTAGATCTGAAACTCCTATACCTCTTTCCCTCAACCCCCTTCCACCAAGAAAAGATAATGAAAGAGCTCATAACATTATTAGGTTTGGTTTCAGATTAACCAGACCCACAACCACGTACTAGATTTTCATGGCCCCTCTATCACACCAAATCAAAATTGAATTCCCTGTTATAAATCCCAGCCACCAAGTTGGAGTCGAATTCAAGTTTAAGATACGGTCAAATTACCAAAAATTCTAAAAGAATGTAATACTGAAACCAAAATAAAATGTTGATATCAAACTCCAATAAAACATGAGATTTCTTTTAAATTGAATGAGGATAGTAGGAAACTAGGAATTATTTCTGCTTACCTGTGAATATCAAAGTCGGGTTGCCCAAGGCGTCCCCCCCTCCCAAATCCCCAGGTGTAGACTTCCCCTCTAGAACCAACTGCTACACTATGGAACTTCGCTGCAGAAACTAACTTGATAAAAGAACCATGAAGCGAATCAACTTTGCATGGCAACTTCTGAATGTGTGCATTTCCAGTTCCTAGTTGATAATTCACGCCACTTCCCCAGCTAAACAACTCTGTAGCTACTGAACAAATATAATAGATACTCCCGTTATTCTAGACAATACTGCATCTGATGTATAACCACCAACTGATCCCTGGAAACTGAAGGTAAAGTCAAACATTGAACTATACCTGAATTATCTCCATTCCCTAAAGCCTGCACCACTGGCCCAGAGAGAAGATCAACAGGTGTGCGGGATTTAGAATCCTCCAGTGTGATAGATGCACCGGACTGAAGAAGGACGCTTGCCACCGCAAGATGACCAAAATGCAGAGCCCTATGAAGGCTAGTCCATCCTGATTCCCCATCCTGAAAAAGAAAAGGAATGACCATCCAAATAAGCTATCAAAACAAGTTTCAGTATAACAAAACCACAATAGAAGGATTCCTATATGACTAATAATCAAGAATTCGTTCCTCTACCACCAAGATCTAATCAGTTAAGCAATCTAAATGTTCAGCTCAAACAAACATTTCTTAACCTTTTTTTAAGGGAATATTTGGCCTCAGTTTAGGGATTGGAACCAGTAACCTTGAGGTTATTCCTCAAGGCCTCTGCCATTTCTCCCAACCCCTGGGGTCCTTATCCAAATTATATGTCCTCTTTCTTTACGAATTTCATATTATCAACTCCATGTGGTCATCCGAAGGTATTTCTGTAATTGCAATCTTTACACTGCAGTATGGGCAACCAAACCCCTGCAAAGGAAATGGAGAATTACATTGCCTAGACAGCATCTAGAAAATCCTAGACTCGTGAATTTTCAACTGCGGCTCGCTGTACCTACCAAATTACAATACCCAGTGCCCTGTAAAGTTTATTCAGGTTGCAACATACCCCATAAAATGAAGTAAGCTTCAAACAACATATATATTAGGGGGTTAACTAAATGTACACTAAAAATAAAGCAGAACTTGAACTTCTTCACATATCAATCAAAAACCTTTCATCCGCTGTTGATTATGGTGTGCTAGTCTGCTAGATCAGCTTCTGACCCTGTGATTAAAAGAAAATAATAAACTCTAACAAGGATTTTCAAAACAAAAATCAGTCTTTCACTCTTCTTGCAACTGAGACCTCAAGTTTCACTTACTTTCTCTGTCTTGCTTTCCAACAGAATCTGCTGCACTCACTCTCAGATCTCACTCACTTAGTAGAGATTGGCGCAGAAGAAGAATTTGTAAAAATAAGAGGTAAGATGCATGGTACACCAAATCTTGCAAACATGACACAAACTTAGCCAAAACTATGAAATGTTGAGGAGTTTACTAACCAATCACCTATGTAATGTTGCCCATTTCAACAACGATAAACATTCGTTTTAAAAAAAATTTAAAAAGATAACTGTGTACATGTACAAATGAATCCACATATTAAGTTTAGCGTTTAAAACTTACGCAAAGTTGCAAATCTGCCACCATTATTTTTTCCCTGACAATAGTCACAAGACTGGTGACACTGAAGACAGTAATGGAGATACTACACTAATACAACAAGGTAAGTCTCAAATATAGTACACTGAAAAAAGGATAATCTACATAGTGTATTCTAGCCATCATAGTCAAATTCCAAATAGAGTAATCATCTGGTGGTGATCCCATAAGGATTCAGAAAATTACAAATTCCAAATAGAGTAATCATCTTATTATCACATAGTCTATAGTCCCTTAAGAATTCACAATGTTACATGTTATTTGAAATTATTTTAAAATGTTTTGGGGACTCGCTACCAGAGTCTGAAAATAAAGCATAACATTTAAAACTTCAAAAATGAATAAATAAATAAATGATTTGCATTATAATTTATGAAATTGTATAATAATAAGAACCTCAAAATAATACATACATAACATAATAAAGAATTCAGATGATTGGATTAGATAACAAACCCTAGCATTAGGGTCTGCACCAGCTGCAAGTAGCCTCCTAACAATTGGTATGTGATTTCTCCAAGTCGCAATATGAAGAAGCGTTAGACCAAATGCATTCCTTGAGTTGATATTCCCCCCATTCTTCTTCAGTAATGCTAAAGATGAATCTACATCAACCACAGAACCTTCACGAATAACCAGCCACATATCTTTTGCGGATACACTTGGTAAGTACTTACGGGAAGAGATTTGTGAGTTCTGCCTTGAACCAAGCGGCAAAACAAATTCCTCCATAAAACTAGTATGAATTAATCACACTAAAATTTCAGAAGTTACAGCTTAAGTACTCCCACCACTTATTCCAAATACTATACTTAACAGCTCCATCAGTTAAGAAAATAACATGTACGCATTCATAAGAAGACGTCAATAGTCAAAAATTTCAGAACAATAATGAAGAGTTGGGCAAGGTCAAGGTAACCATCATCTACCCTTAAAAAATGCTCAATTCTCCTAATTTATCTTATATGGTAAATCAACCCGAGCAATTAAATTTAAACAATAAATACTTGAAGTTGAATTAAGGACCCGTAACCCTTATGCCACCACCATCATCATCAACATTTGTATCATGAACACATACCAGCTGAAGCAGCCATTCTCAAACTCCCATAAGACTTCATGTGCTACGATAAATATCCCATAAGTAGGAAAACACACTGCATTCGGAAGTCTTATATCAGTAAGCGTAGTAATTGGAAGTATTACAATTGGTCAAATGGAATAATTACAGATAACATAGCATGATTCTCCTGATCATGACAGTGTAATATCATAATATTGAAGGCAAACACTATCAATATTCAGTAGTACGAAAAGAAAAACGGAAAGAAAGAAATGAAATGGCTTTGCCCCTAATAGCTTGTGACCACAGTCATAAATAAAGGAAAGGAAATGAAAACTAAAAAATAGGTAAGTACTATGCAGTAAGATTTTGTATCTGGTTGTGAGTTTAACAGACAATGAAAAGATGTAAACCAACAATGCACAATAGGTTTCCATATCCACGCAACTACAATCATAAGCTGTGGTGCAACCACAAAATAAATTGTGTCATACATGTGTATTGCCCAATGGAGCCTGAATGAACGGGAATTTAGTGTTAGCAGAATATGATATGATTGGATCTAGCTTATTAGATGTGTTGTGCAATTTTGGTTATTAATAATGAAATGCTGTAAGAAATTCTGACTTCCCTTAAAGCATAAAAGGACAAATTGAGATGTCAAATTAGAAAGTATATGCATTGGCCAAAAGTGGAAATTCAAACACGTAAATGATTGTTCTAACATTGTGAGAGGGAGCCTAGAATCTCCAACACAAAAGAACTAATCTCAATCTTAGAAATGATCTCATAATCAATATGCCCTAAATTAAGAAACATCAACTAAAATTCCAGCACTTGGCTCGTATAATTCATGTCGCAGTTCAATTTTACCCATCAGCTATTAAATCAGACATCAAAAAGGATTAGAAATTAAATCCAGTTGGGTAGAGCATTTTGCCATTTCACTCTTACTGATATCAAAGAGTTTTGCGAATTCCAACCAACTGAAAAGAGGAAATCCCTTGATAGAAAAAAATATAAACCACATATATTCGCTTCCAGATAGCAATAAAAAGATTAATTATTTAATTAATTAAAGAGGCAAGCTTTTGATACAAAAATAAAAATGGAGCATACCCAATACATTAAAATAGAAACTTGAAGATAAATAAACATCCCCAAGATTTTGTAACCATGGGCTTGCATAAGCAAACACCAATAGGTTGACATATCACTACCCTACATTGCTCTATAAAATTGGTCAAATTAATACCGATAAACGTACAGTACCCATAAAATGAGATCAAAAAGTAACAATGTAAAAAATCAAAGTAAGGAAGAAATTCAAAGGAAAAAAAAACATCACCTTAAAAAATGAGAATTTGGGAGTCAATAAATCAGCAACCGGTTTTCTCTCATCTAGATTTGTATCTGTATTTCTCTGGTGTCGTCGGTTATATGTTATGTTTATTGCGGCGATGACTGTTTTAGGGAGAGAATCAAAGCAGAGAATATACCCGAAAAGGTACCTAATGAGGAGTGGAGAGAGAAAGAGAGGGGAAGAGAGTTTCAGAAGCACAACTGTTTTGAGTCGAATGGCAGTTTGGGAAATGTAATGAAACTAATTGGCCCGGGACGATCTTGGTGTTGACGTACGGTCTTAGCCTTAGGCTCTGAATTTTCTGCGAATCCCGAGCCTGAGGACACGTTTTGCTCTGCTGCATTTTTATGTTCCATTGTCCTCCACGTGGCAGATAATAATAAAATACTAGTACTACTAGAGCATTTTATTAGTAATTGTTTTTCCTTTTCATTTTGTATTTTTAAAAACATTTTATTTTTCTTGGCCATCTCCAATTTTGGGAGCTATGCCTATGTTGTTGGTCCGTCCGTCATTAGGATGTCACGCCCTGCATCTGATTCTGATATTTCATCTTTTAAAAACTTCAAATATTCTCTCTCCTCTTTTATGCTTTGGAACAAAACTTGCATAAAACTCATTTCAAGGAAGTTGATATTATTATAACAAATATATATTTATTGATATTATTATTGTAATTATTTTAACTACACTTAATATTTTTAATAATATTTATTAATTTAATATAATTATTTTGACTTTGATAATATCAGCCTCCCATTTTAAATAAGTTTTCATCTTGTAACTTACGCAAATATAATGTAAAGGGTCTATGGATAATAATTACTTTATTATATCTAATTTATTTATATACATATATATATATATATATAAATATAATATGTGTCTTAGATACACATAAGTATATCTAAAACAACAAGCTTGTAGGTGTGTATAGTCCCACCATTCAATGAAAAATCTTATTTATAAACATTAAAGGTCCATTTGGTAATTACTTATACTTTCACTTTTGTTCATCAGTCTTCGACGATTCTGATGCTGACCGATGAACACTACGATCATAGTCTGTTGATAAGTGTTTATAGGCAATTTACTTTAGATTGTCTCTACGATTTTGTCTTAGTTTTGACAACACTTGATTGACTACGATTTTAATCAGAGACGCCTTGAAGATTCCACGATTTCGAGTTGCATCTACAATTTTTGACTTGCCTCGACAGGCACTCGGTAAACTATTTCTACGATTCCGAGAGGCTTGCTCGACAGACTACAATTATGTCTTGTCTTTTGCAATTTCTTGCTTGTTTGCCAGACTATGATTTTGTCCTGATCATATAATTATTAGAAATTTGTATAAAGTATAAACAACTTTTACAAATACCGTTAAAAATAAAGAGAGAGGAATGTGAACGTAATGTTTCTGTTTAAAGTTATTGCCTTGATGTAATGATATTACTATAAATTGTATCATAGTATAATTAATATTGTAAAATTATGATTGTAACACATATATTTTTATATATAAATGAAATAGAAGTTTTTCTAAATTTTTATTTTTGTCTCATTTTTGAGTGATCTATCTCAGGCTCGAGCTCGAATAAAAAGGTTAGCGAATTAGTCGTTGTGAAAATGAATTGAATAACTCCGAACTGAGTCGAACTTGAGTAGTCTTAGAAATTATCAGTTCCAACATGAATCTACAATTTCTTGCATCTACAATTATTGATTCTTACGTAAGAAGACACTACTGAATAATTGTTACACATAATTCTTTCGATATTATATTTTATTGATTCAATAATTGTTGCGTTGATATTTTATATTCTTTGTTGTTTGAATAATTGTCACTACACAAGATTTTCCATTATCTGACAATAATTCATATTATCTCGAATAAAATTATTAGATAACATTATTGGCAATGTCTAGAAAGTTACGCCAGGAGAGGTTTGGTCACCTAATTGCTTGGCTGTGATGGAGAAATCCTTATCGAAGCCCCTTTTCACTTGAACCTATCTGGTTGTCATTATTGTGATTACGTAATATTATTTGTGAATAATTAATTATTGATTTATATGATAAGGAAAATATTCATTTTATATGGATATAGATGGAGAAAATTTTCAAAGTGACAATTGTTGAAAATTGATATTTTATCTTTTATGATAAAATAATATTTTATTATATTATTATAATATAATAATAATGATATTTTATAATAAATGTGGGATATATGAGTATATGAGGAGGAAGAGTATTTTATTTTGCAAAAGTTGTTTAAAACATGTTAAACATGTACGTGGGCCCATTTCTTGATGAAATTTGATTATAAACGTAAAATCGTCTGTTTATGGATTTGGTCCATTTACATTTGGAATTTGGAAAAACTTTCTTCTGCAAAGTTGTTGAGAATTGAATTTCCTATAGAAAGTTGCGAGATTCTAATTTTCTGATAAAAGGGCTATTTATTATGAATTATTGAAGTTCCGAATTAATTAATTATTATTATTTGGAGTTTTAAATAAATTAATTGAGAAAAACGTTTTTTTGATGGTTTTGGTTGTTGGAATGTGCTGAAATCAGTTGTCAAGAGGTTGGCGTGAAAATTTTATAATAATAATAATATTTTATTAAATTTTCTTCTTTGGTGTTCTAAGCATTTTCCTATAAATAGAGTGCTTAGGTTAGAATTGAAAATCACACCAGAAACTGAAGTTTTCTCTCTATTTCCCTCTCTATATATCGAGCGTATTTTGTGAGTATTTTAGTACTTCGAGTATTGCTACACGGTGCAAGTTCTTTTAGCACTATATCTAGTATTTCAGTCAGAAGTACTATTTTTTTTGAGGTAAGGGAGATTATTTTCTTCATAAATGATATTATTTCTTCAATATTATTATGCCGAAATATTGGTTTGAATTTTTATCAAATTTGAAACTTTTTCATGTCGGGGTTACTATTCATGAGTTACTATTCATGAGTTACTATTCACGAGTTACTATTCATGAGTACTATTCACGAAGCGTGATGATGTTTTTTGTGAAATTTCTATCTTTTGGTGTCGGAGTTACTATTCACGTAATCGACACTATTCACATATACTGACACTATTCAATTTAAAAATGAAATTTCTTCTTTTTGTCCAAAATATCTATTCTGGATACTAGCTTTGATTGTATCCATGTTTTGATCATTCTTGAATTTTACCCCACTCTGATTATTTATGAAATATTTTTGAATGAGAATTGTTTAAAGTACGAATCCTTAATATTTGTTCTTTTGCTTCACTGGATTTGTTTTCTTTAAAATATTTTTCATCGTCCTCAGTCCTAAATGATGATATAACGGAATATCTTTGGCCTGTAGTGCAAAGATGAATGATTTCTGATGAATATCTTTGGCTCGTAGTGCAAAGATGAACAGGTGTTTAGATGAACATGACCAACTGATGAATATCTTTGGCCTGTAGTGCAAAGATGACTTGTTGATGAATACCTGTAGTGCAAAGATGACTTGTTGATGAATATCTTTGGCCGTAGTGCAAAAATGAATTTATTAGTAGGATTATGAACATAAATTGTGATTTGGTATAACCATAATCTTTGATATTTCAGGTGATGAAAATTATCTTTGTCCTGGATGAGAAAAGGAATTTAGAACTACAATTACGATTATGAGTTATACATGTGATTGTGGACAAGAATTGTTGATTGATGTTATAGGGATAAAACATTATTGGTGGACTTTTAACATGGAGAAGATAATAGATTTTATGGTCTATTTGACTCTTCTAATGGATTGCTTCGTTCATTTATGAACTATGGTTGAAAAGTTTTATCATCTACCATATGTTCTAAATCTACGATTTATTATCACAAGGCTATTGATAATTTATTTATCTTTAGTCATGATATTCTTTATTGAGCTAGTTGTGCTCACCCTTTTGTTTCACAATTCCTTTCGTAATAATAAAAGTGTACTGGTAGATTGACGGGGAATAACAAGGAATAGAAATCTTGGTTTATAGATGTTGAGGGTCAGCTCATCCACTTGCCGAGTATATCTACCAAAGACTATCTATATGATCTTTGTAGCGCCCCCAAAATAGGTATACATCACCCATTCGAGTTGTCAATACATGCATGCGAAAACAACTACAACTTTATTATTACAACAAGAAAGCGTGAGTTTGAATACAAATATTATCTTCTGCACAATATCTATACTCAAATAAATCCTTATCACATTTATTGATACATTATTTTACAAAATGGTGAGGACTACTAAACAACTCTCTCTAGAACCTTCATTCCATACCCCTACTGTCATTTCGCTATATTCTCGCCTCCACGAGAAGAAAAAAACGAAACAAAAAGAAAAGGGTGAGCTCAACTAGCCTAGTAAAGAATATTATGACTAAGATAATATACAACAAATTATCATTAGTCTTCAACAGGAAAAATCTAATAGAATACAATAGACAACAAATTTTTAAATCAATATTCGCAGCTGAAATAATAATTCATTAGAAAGAGTTAAGTAGAGAATGCAAACTACTATCTTCTATGTATGAATTTAAAAGTTCATCGCTCATCTTTTATCCCCAGTAACATCAATCAATATATATCTGGAATCAAATATTCATCTTTGCACTACTGTGCCAAAGATATTCATCACCAAGTCATGTTCATCTAAACATCATGCTCATCTTTGCACTACGGGCCAAAGATATTCATTAGAAATCATTCATCTTTGCACTACTGCCAAAGATATTCCATAATATCATCATTTAAGATCGAGGATGATGAAAATATTTTTTAAAAAAACGAATCCAAAGAAACAAAATGACAAGGATTAGGGATTAAGGATTCATACTTTGTTTTATCCACGTCCAAAAATACCTCAAAATAATCATAGTGGTGTAAAATTCAAGAATGATCAAAACATGGATACAATCAAAGCTAGTATCCATAATAGATATTTTGGACAAAAAAAAGAAATTTTATTTTTCGATTGAATAGTCTCGTATTCGTGAATAGTGTCAGATATCGTGAATAAAGTCCGTATACGTGAATAAGAACTCACACCAAAAGATAGAAATTTCATAAAAAACATCTTCACGCTTAGTGAATAGTACTTTGAATAGTTACTCATGAATAGTAACTCATGAATAAGAACTCATAAATAAATAACCCCATACATGAAAAGGTTCCAAATTTGATAAAAAGTTCCAACCAATATTTCAAAGATAATGATATTGAAGAAATAATATCATTTGAGAAGAAAATAACATCCCTTACCTCGAAAGATCAAGATTTCTAAATTTGAACACAGGATATTGACTATAACTTGAACTTGCATAGTATAGCAATACTCAAAGTATACTCAAAATACTCACAAGAATACGCTTCGATAATATAGAGAGAAAAAACTCAATTTCGGTGTGATTTTCAATTCTAACATAAGACCCCTATTTATAGGAAAATACTTAGAACACCAAAGCGAGAAAATTTAATATAATATTAATATATATAATAAATCTTCTACGCCATCCTACCAACTGATCTCAAACACCTAACACATGTCCATAAACAACAAAAACGTTTTTCTAAATAAAAATAATTAAAACTTCCAAAATCAATTATTTGAGACTTGAACTTCAATAATTCATAATAAATAGCCCTTTTGTCAGAAAATTTGAATCTCGCTAATTTTAATAGGAATTTCAATTCTCTACAACTTTACAGAAGAAAGTTTTTCCAAATTCCAAACTAAAATTGACCGAAATCCACAAACGAACGATTTTACAGGCTATAATCAAATTTCAGTCAATAAATGGGGTCCACCGACATGTTTAACATGTTTTAAACATTTATTGCAACAAAAATACTCTTCTTCCTCGTATACTCATATATCCCACATTCGTTGTAAAAATATCACCATTATTATATTATTAAAATATAATAATATATTTAAATGAATTATTTTATCGTAAAAAAATAAAATTTCAATTTTCAACAATTGTCACATTAAAATTTTCTCCATCTATATCCACATAAAATCAATATTTTCCTCATCATATGAATCAATAATTATTTATTCACAAATAATATTACGTAATCACAATATCGACAACCAGCGCCGCCTTGGAAAGAGGGACTTTCCAATAAGAATTTCTCCATCGGGCTGGTAAGCAATTAGGTGACCAAACCTCTCCTTAGCGTAACTTTCTAGACATTGCCAATAATGTTATCTAATAATATTATTCGGATAATATGAATTATTGCTTTCGATAATGAAAAATATTGTATAATGACAATTATCAAACAACAAAGAATATAAAATATCAACGCAAAGAATTATTAAATCAATAAAATCTTCGAATAATAATTATCAGAACCATTATTGAGTAGTGCCTTCTTACGTAAGAATCAATAATTGGTGCAATACCGCAAGTGTCTTCTTGTGTTTTAACCACCGAGTATTTTAAAACTATTAATCTGTGAATAACTACGTTGTTATTTTTAAACAACTTATATTTGTCGTTTTCTTCATCCAATCGCTTTTTTATGGGGCCCACAAAAGATCATGTAAATACGAATATATTCCCGACAAAGAAGAATATTCCACGACCAAACGAATATTCCCCGACAAAGAATGAATATTTTATAACCACTTGCTTATTTTGAAATATTTATGTATTTTACCCATAACTATCCACATTAATCAAATCAACCCTTACTATTTTAAAATAATAAATAGAGAAAATTAAATTTCATTAATAATAAGTTGGGGTCTTACAACCTCCCTCCTTATGAAATTTCGTCCTCGAAATTGACGTGACGTACTGGTGTTTGAAAAGGTGAGGATACCTCGCTTTCATTTCCGTTTCTAATTCCTGTGTCATTTCCTCTATAGCATGATTCCTCCACAAAACTTTAACTTGTGGTATGACCTTTCTGCAGCGTAGGACATGCTCCTTCCTATCCAAAATCTTGACAGTACTTCCTCATACGTTAAGTCTTGGCTATCTCGTCCTGTTTCTAACTCTATAACATGGTTTGGGTCTTTCACATATTTACTGAGTATGAGATATGTGAAACACATTATGAACACGAGACATACTGGAGGTAACGCAAGTCTATAGCTACATTTCTACTCTCGGTCAAGAATTTGAAATGGACCAATAAATCGTGGATTGAGCTTTCCTCTCTTCCCAAATCTTGTAACTCCCTTCCATGGAGCAACTCATGACAATACATGATCCCCTATACTAAATTCCACGTTCTTTCGATGAAGATCCGCGATAACTCTTTTGTCGATCTTGTGCCGCTTGTATCGTTGTCGAATCATTTGGATCTTTTCCGTAGTCATACGTACTCAACTCGGGTCCCAACAATATTGCTTCACCCACCTCGTCCCAACTTCTTTGGAGAGCGACACTTTCGTCCATATAATGCTTCAAATGGAGCCACACCTATACTTGCTCGATAAGCATTGTTGTTGTAGGAGAATTCCACCAATGATAAATACTTATCCCAACCGCCCTTGAAGTCTAGGACCACGTAGTCTTAATAAATCTTCAAAAGTTTGAATAGTCCTTTCGATTGTCCGTCCGCTTTGAGGATGGTATGCCAAATCAATCGTAAATCCGTGCCCATAGCTTTTTACAAGCTAACCCAAAATCTTGAAGTGAATCTTGGGTCACGATCCGAAACTATGGATACAGCATGCCATGCAACCTCACAATCTCATTCATGTACATACTAAAGAAGACGTTCAAGGAATAAGTCTCCGTGACGGTAAAGAAATGAGCGGAACTTGGTTAATCTATCAACAATAACCCAAATAGCATTGATGCCTTGAGAAACCGTAGGAAGACCAAAATGAATGAAATCCATGGTAATGTGTTCCCACTTTCATTTCGAATCTCAAGTGGTTACCAACGGACCTTAGGTACTAGATGCTCCGCTTTACACACGTTAGGCAAGTTAAACACATCGAGATAAACTTTGCAATCTCTCTCTTCATATTGTTCCACCAAAATGTATGTCAAGATCACGATACATTTTAGTACTTCCGGATGGATTGCAAATGGTGTATTGTGTGCCTCCATCATAATCTTGTACTTCAAATCGTAGTCGTTAGGAACACAAAGTCTAGAGTGGACTCAAGTATTCCTTCTTCATCAATTCTCGCTTAGAATAACTCCTTCTTGTACTTTCTTCTTCATACGCATCGACCCGGCCTGATTGCTTGAAAGCAACCTTAACTTTTCTATTAAAGTTGGCTCTGTCGTATACTTGACATCATCGCACTCATTCCGCGATATGATCTTCTACTCAACGCGTCGGCTACCACGTTCGCTTTTCGGGATGGTATTGAATAGTGTGGTCGTAGTCTTTCAATAGCTCGAGCCAACGTCATTGCATTGCGTGTTGAGTTCTTTTTGAGTGAAGAAATATTTAAGGCTTTTATGGTGCAATATATCTCCACTTTCTCCCCATATAGATAGTGCCTCCATATCTTTAAGCGAAAGCGATTGCCGCTAACTCTAGAACATGAGTAGGATAATTCCTCTCATACTCTTTAAGTTGTCGAGAGGCATAGGCTATGACTTTCCCACGTTGCATGAGAACACATCCTAACCCTTTGCACAAGCATCATCAGAGATAACAAATCCATCCGAACCAGATGGTATTGTTAGAACAGGTGCCAAAATGAGTCTCCTCTTGAGCTCTTGGAAACTCTTCTCGCATTCTTCGCTCCAAACGAATTTTGTATCCTTCCGAGTTAGATGGGTTAATGGAGTAGCGATTCGAGAAAACCCTTCCACAAATCTCCGATAATAACCAGCTAAGCCCAAAAACTACGTATTTGATCCCACCGACTTTGTTGCTCTAACTTTGTATTGCTTCAATCTTCGCCAAATCAATAGATACTCCATGTTTCGACACCACGTGCCCAAGGAATGCTACTTCCTCAAGCCAAACTTCGCATTTCTTCAATTTGGCATATAGTTTGTTTTCATGAAGCCTTTGAGTACCGGTTTCAAATGGTGCTCATGATCTTCACGACTTTTGGAATATATAAGGATGTCATCAATAAAGACAACAACAAAGCCGATCCAAATATTCCTTGAATACTCGGTTCATCATATCCATGAAAGCATGCAGGAGCATTAGTCATCCGAAAGACATGACTAAGAATTCATAATGCCCATACTGAAGTTACAAGGCGGTCTTTGGAATATCCTCGATTAATCTTGGTGATGATATCCGAATCGAAGATCGATTTTTGAAAAGAATTGTGCCCCTTGCAATCGGTCAAACAAGTCATCAATATGAGGTGGAGGATACCTATTCTTGATGGTGACATGGTTCAATTCCCGATAGTCAATACAAATCGCATACTCCCGTCTTTCTTCTTTACTGAATAAAACAGGAGCACCCCAAGGAGATGTCTTGGGGCCAGAATGAAACCAGATGTCTAACAATTCACGTAGTTGGACCTTTAACTCCTGAAGTTCAATAGAGCCATTCGATATGGGGTTTTAGAAATTGGCTTTGTACGTGTTCAAGATCAATAAAGAATTCAACTTCACGTTACGGGGTGGATCGGGAAGTTCTTCGAAATCGTCGGAAAGTCAATAACAACAGAATATTATTCAAATTTGGCGTGTCTTTATTCAAATCCATAACATGGGCTAAGAAAGCTTGACATCCGTTTTTCAATAAGCGAATAGCTTTATGATTAGATATGATGATGATTGATTTTAATGGTTTAGTTGCTTGAATTAAATAACAGTCAAGGTTAGAATATGAAAACTAACAACCTTACGAAAACAATCAATTTTGGCATGATGAGTAGTTAACCAATCAATCCCTAAAATCACATCAAAAGCAAGTATCTTTAAAGAGATAAGGTCAACGAGTAAGGTGATGGTGCCAACTTGAATCAAACAAGATTTATAAGCGATGGATGTGATGAAAGTTTCTCTAACGGAGTTTCCACAAATAGGTCAAAGTCTAATTTCTCCTGAGTCAAGTTTAAACGTTGAGCACAAGGCGAGAGAGATAAATGAATGGGTATACCCCAGATCAAGTAAGGTATAAACTTCATGAAAAAATTATAAATAGCTTACCCGTGATCACCTCGTTTGGGTTCCTCGCATTATGACCGATCCACAACAAACGCTCTTCCAGAACCGCTGACTTTGACTTTTACGGGACGGTCTTTTGAGTCACCGTCCCCATTGAACTAGGTTTTGCTTCTGCGTACAATCTCGGCGATATGTCCTTCCTTTCCACAATTATAGCATACCTTGAATCTGTTGTGGACGGTTTGATGATATGTCCTCTTTCCGCATTTATAAAGCATATAATGGGTGGTCGTTCTCCTCCCTAGAACCGATTCTTTGCCGTTGTCGTCGTCTTCACGGTCGTTGTTAAATCTCCTCTTTTAAAATCTCCTCCCGACTCGCTTCTTCTATTTTCATGGCCATGACTACCACCACCGAGTGGTTACCATTTTTGTCCATCTGCTTCTTTCTCCATTTGGTTATCATTATTACATTGATTGCTATCTCTACAGTACGATCCTCGGTTATGGTCCTCAATTGAACATACTCGTTATCTCGCTTCTAACAATTGAGCCCCAATTAACAACATCCTCGAATAGAGAGAAAATTTATGAGAAATGAGATCTTGACGTATTCCGGATTTCAAACCTCTAAGAAACATCCGCGTCATCGTTCCTCATTCTCCACCAAATGAGGTGCAAACCTGATAACTCGCAAACTTTGCCTCGTCTTCGAGACACCGCCATGTTGTTTTGCTGTAATCGATGAACTCCACTTCCTTCATACGATTGAACACTTTCGGAAAGTATTTGTCATTAAATAGTTCTGAAACGTCTCCCAAGACATCTTTGAAAGTGCTTGTTTGGATGGATACGCTTCACGACTCCCACCAAGATGGTCCGCCTCGCCACGAAATATAAAGGTGGCGAATGGAACCTTCTGTTCTTCGTGCATCCCAAGACATCGAATATCTTGGTAATTTGCTTGACCCATGTTTCCGCCATGATCGGATCTCGGCTATCCCTTAAATTCGGTGGTCCCAACTCTTTGAATCGCTTGAATGTGACAACCCGTGAATTGCTATCATTTCCTCCTATATTTTGAACACGAGTCTCCTCGTCTCGATTTTTGCATGAATCGCAAAAAAGCTTCTAAACATCCCTTCGTTCATCATCCGCTCAAGGTGTTGTTCACGGGAGGAACATTGCCACTCTATTACACGTTCTCCTCGTTGGTGAGTACAAGCGTCTCCACGGTCTCGCTTCCACTGCTAATATTCTCGGTCGACATTCTCAAATCATCATCGTAAAACAAGGGTTAATTAAGGAAATCAATATATCACATAATATCCCTATATCTTGACCAACTAACAAATAAGCTTAGGTAGGACACCTAGCGAAGGATTTACTCGTCTCTCCCCTCCTAGTTCTATTCCCCATCTCCGCCAGATCATCATATCCCTAAGCTCGATACCCAACCGTGGCGCCCCTAAAATAGGTATACATCACCCATTCGAGTTGTCAATACATGGTACGTAAACAACTACAACTTTATTATTACAACAAGAAAAGCGTGAGTTTGAATACAAATATTATCTTCTGAGCAATATCTATACTCAAATAAATCCTCATCACATTTATTGATACATTATTTTACAAAAATGGTGAGGACTACTAAACAACTCTCTCTAGAACCTTCATTCCATACCCTACTGCGTATTTCTATTATATTCTCTCCTCCCGAGAAGAAAATGGAACAAAAAGGAAAAGGGTGAGCTAAACTAGCCTAGTAAAGAATATTATGACTAAGATAATATACAACAAATTATCATTAGTCTTCAAAAGGGAAAATCTAATAGAATACAATAGACAACAAGTTTTTAAATCAATATTAGCAAGCGGAAATAATAATTCATTAGAAGAGTTAAGTAGAGAATGCAAACTACTATCTTCTATGTATGAATTTAAAAGTTCATCGCTCATCTTTTATCCTGTAACATCAATCAATATATATCTGAATCAAATATTCATCTTTGCACTACAGCCCAAAGATATTCATCGATTAATCATGTTCATCTAAACACTGCTCATCTTCTTTGCTACTGGGCCAAAGATATTCATCGAAATCATTCATCTTTGCCTTCACAGGCCAAAGATATTCCATAATATCATCATTTAAGGTGAGGATGATGAAAATATTTTTTTAAAGAAACGAATCCAAAGGAAACAAAATGACAAGGATTAAGGATTAAGGATTCGTACTTTGTTTTATCCACGTCCAAAAATACCTCAAAAATAATCATAGTGGTGTAAAATTCAAGAATGATCAAAACATGGATACAATCAAAGCTAGTATCCATAATAGATATTTTGACAAAAGAAGAAAATTTATTTTTCGGTTGAATAGTCTTGTAATATTCGTGAATAATTATCGATATCGTGAATAGTCTTATATCGTGAATAAGTAACTCAACACCAAAAGATAGAAATTTCATAAAAAACATCTTCACGCTTAAGTATGAATAGTACTAAATGAATAAGAACTCATGAATAGTAACTTTCGTGAATAAGAACTCATGAATAGTAATTTATGAATAAAGAACCCGACATGAAAAGGTTCCAAATTTGATAAAAGTTCCAACCAATATTTCAAAGATAATGATATTGAAGAAATAATATCATTTGAGAAGAAAATAACATCCCTTACCTCGAAAAGATCAATCTTAAAAATTGAAACAATCAAATATTGACTATAACTTGAACTTGTATCAGTATAACAATACTCAAAGTATACTCAAAATACTCACAAGAATACGCTCGATAATATAGAGAAAAAAACTTCAATTTAAATTGTGATTTTCAATTCTAACCCAAAGACCCTATTTATAGGAAAATACTTTAGAACACCAAAAGCGAAAAATTTAATATAATATTAATATATATAATAAATCTTCTACGCCATCCTACCAAATGATCTCAAACACCTAACACATGTCCATAAACAACAAAAACGTTTTTCTAAATAAAATAATTAAAACTTCCAAAATCAATTATTTGAACTTGAACTTCAATAATTCATAATAAATAGCCTTTTTTGGAAAAATTCAAATCTCACGATTTTTAAGGAATTTCAATTCTCTACACTTTACGAGAAGAAAGTTTTTCCAAATTCCAAACCGAAATTGAATCAAATCCACAAACGAACAATTTTACGTGCTATAATCAAATTTCGATCGATAAATGGGGTCCAATGAGCATGTTTAACATGTTTTAAATATTTATTGCAACAAAAATACTCTTCCTCCTCGTATACTCATATATCCCACATTCGTTGTAAAAATATCACCATTATTATATTATTAAAATATAATAATATATTTAAATGAATTATTTTATCGGAAAAAATAAAATTCCAATTTTCAACAATTGTCACATTAAAAATTTTCTCCATCTATATCCACATAAAATCAATATTTTCCTCATCATATGAATCAATAATTATTTATTCACAAATAATATCACGTAATCACAATATTGATGACCGGCGCCTTCTAGGAAAGAGGGGCTTTTCAATAAGAATTTCTCCTTACTTCTGCGTAATTGATTAGGTGACCAAACCTCTCCTTGACGAACTTTCTAGACATTGCCAATAATGTTATCTAATAATATTATTCGGATAATATGAATTATTGCTTCGATAATGAAAATCTTCGTAATGACAATTATTGAAACAATGATATAAAATATCAACGCAAAAATTATTAAATCAATAAAATCTTTGAATAAGAATTCTGTAACCATTATTGAGTAGTGCCTTCTTACGTAAGAATCAATAATTGGTGCAATACTGCAGTAATCTTCTTGTTTTTAACCAATAGGTATTTTAACAAGATATTATTTAGTAATAACTACGTACTGTTATTTTTAAACAACTTATATTTGTCGTTTTCTTCATCCAATCGCTTTTTTAGTTATGGGGCCCACAAAGATCGCAAGACCGTCAATGCGAATATTCCCAAACAACAAGAATATTCCACGACCAAAACGAATATTCCCCGACAACAATGAATATTTTATAACCACTTGCTTATTTTGAAATATTTGCGTATTTTACCCATGTATCCACGTTAATCAAATCAACCCTTACTATTTTAAAATAATAAATAGAAAAAATTAAATTTCATTAATAATAAGTTGGGGTCTTACAATCTTGGAGTCTATTTGAAATATAACTCTCAATTAGAAAGCAATGGAGATAATGATATGTCGAAGAAGACTACGCCATTGGGAGAATATGATAAGTAATCTTCTGTTTTTCTTTAGGGGTCTATTAGGTCAACCCAGGATAATTTCATTAGCCATATGATATCTATAATAACCTGTATTTATGGCCTCCCATGTATACGAAAGTTTCTTGAAAGACTTCCCAAAGATTCTAATTTCTAAAACAGTTTTCATTATACCTTTATGTAAAGGTGTCATTATTAGGTGTTGTCCACGGTTGGGACATAAGTCATCAATTGATATATATTTGTATCCAAACTCAAAGATATGTGTTGTTGTATTTTGCATGACAATTGTTGTAATAAAGTTGTAGTTGTTTTCTGTATCATGTATTTGGCGACTTCGAATGGGTTGGATGAAATGGACCTATTTTGGGGTTATTACATTTAATTATCGAGCTTAGGGATATGATCTCCAGCGGAGATCGGGATTAAACGGGAGGAGAGATGAGTAAATCTTTCGCTAGTGTGTCTATCTAAGCTTAATTGTTGATCGATTATAATATATCTGGATATTATGTGATATGTTAATTTGCTTAATTAAACCTTGTTTTATGGCGATGATGAGAATAACGACAAATTGAGAATGCTAACAATGGAGTAAATGAGACCGTGGGGATACCTCTAATTACTTTAAATAATTATTGAGTAGTCTTACTTCTACGTAGAATCAATAATTTAAAAATCTTGTCACAATCTGGTGTCTTCTTTCGTTCAATAACGCGATATTCAGTATTTTAACCATCGAATATTCTAACGATGTTAATTGATAACAACTACGTCGTTATTTATAAAAACTCAATTTTTGTCGTTTTCTTCATCAAGCGGTTATTAGGTTATGAGGCCCACAAATAAACGCTAATGCCGTAAATACGAATATTTCCGAGATGAAAGAATATTCCACGATTAAAACGAATATTCCCCGAAAACAATGATGAATATTTTATAACCACTTATGTATTTTGAAAAATTCATATATCATATTAACTTTAACCTTTTATCAATTTAACCATTTCTTGAATAGTTATTATAAGAAAATTGAATATTTTATTTCATAAAATTGAGTCTTACAAAAAATACAAATAAAAAGTAAAAACATAAAAGCAAAAATAATTAACAAATCAACCCTAAGTATATATCTATCTTTCGCATTTTATTTTTAAAATAATAACAATAAATAATAAAATTAAGATAATAGCTGTCAAAGAATGTCTTAAATATTGAACTCATATTATGGTGTTGGGGTAAAATAGCCATTCGGTGGATAAGGTTTGCTTCGCGTGATGGTATCGTGATTCGGTGATTGTGTGTTAAGAAGATGCTTAGAAACACAATTAATTTTAAGAATAGTTTTATTGCGACAAAACATATATAAAAAAGATGATTTTAATATTATTTGTTAAATTGTAATTAATTAATTAATTTCACCGAACTCGATTGTTACGACCAATTATAACCATACAAATCGATTCATATCTCATTCTTGTATACATTCGTTGATCACCAAAATATTATTGTAATTTAAATAATTTAAGTTTCAAATTAAAAATTGGAGTAATTAATAGTCTATATGTACTCATTTATTAACTTTTTATTAAAAAATATTTTTTAATAATAGTATAAGCTGACAAAATTTTCTCAAATTTATTTCACAATTTTATTATCATATCATAACTAAATATTAATAAATTAATACTAAATATGTAACAAAAATATATCCTTATAATTCATAAGTTTTGAATAAAACTTTTAAAAAAAAAAAAAAATGATGTATATAATATTTTAAAAGAAAAAATCAATAATAAATTTGATAATAATTTAAGTTAAAGTTGTAAAATAAGCTTGAAATTATTCGACTAGAGTAGTATGTGAAATAATGTCGGATCAAGTGAAATAAAGAGCACAAATGCTTTTACATTTGAGCTTAGCCATGTATTCGTTAAATTTGAGATCACGTAATTGACAATAATATCTATAATATATATTTTTTAATATAGAGGGTAAATTTGAGTTGATGTAATTAATAATTAAAAAATAAACATAAATATTTGTAATATATATATACGGTCCGTCTCTAATTAAAAATGAACCAGTTATAGCGACGGTTTTATCCGTCATTATAATATAGAAAATCGATTTTCTATGCTATAACGACGGATAAAATTATTACTATAGCCAGTTCATTTTTAGTACGCTCTTTCGACCTAATAACTCTCTCGTCTTATAGTTAAGAGTGTTCAATAAGAGTTGGTTCGTTGGAGAGAATCAATCTATATATATATATATATATATATATATATATATATATTTTAATATTTAAGTAAATTGTAAAGGAGCCACCCAAAATAATTACTTAAAATTAATTTAAGATTATTTCATTATACTATAATGATTATAGTAATACTAGGTAGAGTACCGTATACGTATACATCATACCCTCTTGGGCCTTTGGACTGACGTTACCAATTCTGCAAATCTTAGCGGCCGTGTGCACGTGTCTGGTGCAATCACAGGACGACACATCAGCTACATCACATGTGCTTGAAAATTCCATTTTATTATATTCAATATAATAAAAAAACTTATACTATATGAGGTCTACAAGAAGAACAATTTGGTAATTATTTTTGCTTTTATATTTTTACTTAATCCAAAGGTTGACCTTTCATTTCACAAAAAAAGAACCGTCCAAATCAAACCCCCTTACACGCTATCCAAATCACGCCTTATACCTCTAATCCTTCTCATTTCGTCTTCTCCTTCCTTTGTACTCTACTCCGACTCCAAATCCTTTCCAATTACACCGGCGATTGATTGTTGGAGAACGACGATTGACTGTTGGAGAACGCCGATTTGTTCGTGAACGGCGATATGCCTTAATTTCTGTAAGTTTCTTTTTAGGTTGTTTAAAATATGACTGAAATCAAATGATTCGAGTCTCCACCATGCTTTCCGGACATTTTTCTCATTCTTCAATTTCTGTTTACTTTGATTAGCCTTTGAGCACATCTGCACCGCCATTCTTGCTATCCTCAAAATCACGATTCTGTTTCTTTGTAACCTCCTTGTCCTTTCTATTGTGTTTTAGATTCTAGAGTCGTACTTCCAGCTGCAAATCTTGCAATTTGTAAAACAAGAGAGTTAATTTTAGAGGATCCATCCACGACCCTCAAACTATGTGTTATACACGTGTTTTAATTATTTTTTACTTCAATGCAATGTAGAGAATTGTTCAAATTGAGCTCACAAGCTGCATTTTCTTATGGTTATTAGGTAGCTCCACTTTTACTTATAGGAGCTGAGTATGGACATCTCATAACCCTGTGGAGGCTCTGTGCACTTGGTAAGAATACTCTAAATCCATACCCTGCTACGTACCATGTTTTAAAAATGATGGTAATTACTTAAATTTTCATGTTAAAGGATAATAACTGATAATCAATAATGGGTTTTGTGAGGGTTCTTTATAAGCTTTACTGGTCATAAAATGTACTCCTTTTACTCTGTTCAAATAAACGAAAGAGGTGTGTAAAAAAAACATCTCCCTCTGTAATTAATTCCGTGTTAGAATCTGCATATTTCTTGTTGAAATAAAGTGTCTTTTGATGAAACAGTTGCATACCTGAGACGTAGGGTGTTGGAAGCATGGGGAGTTTGCTCCCACAAAAAGATTTGTCAACATGTTTTTGGTTTGTCTCAATTAATATTACTTATTTTTTTATCGTGTTCTTACACAGAACGAGAAACAAAAGTCTGATGCTTTGACGAATGCCAAATTTACGGGAAACAAAAATCTATTTCTTCTACCCAAGGAACAAAAAATAAAGATTGTCAACTGGTATTACTTTTAATCATAATCTTTTCGCTCTATTTTTACAATGTATTTAGATGTTATTGAATTTAAAAAATTTAAAGTTTCGTTTTATGTAGAACGTTTGATTTGTCAACATGTTTTTGGTTTGTCTCATTTAATATTACATTTTTTTTATTGTGTTCTTGCACAGAAGGAGAAAAAAAGGCTTGATGCTTTGGCCATTGTCAAATTTAAGGGGAAACATAAATTAACCTTTTCTAGCCAAGGAAGAACAAATAAAGATTGCCAAATGGTATCATTTTTATTCCTATTCTTTTCTCTCTGTTTTTACAATGGTTTTGGATGTTATTGAATTTAAAATTTTTAAATTTCATTTTATGTAGAACGTTTGATTTGTCAACATATTTTTCGTTTGTCTCATTTAATATTACTTATTTTTTTTCCTGTTATTTTGTGTATACAATTGAATTACTGAGGAACTATGATTTTTTATTTTTTTACCAATTTTATAGTTGAGAGTTTGTTTCTTTATCTTAATGTTGTTTTGTTATAAATTTTAATGTTACTATAGAAAAATGTGTTGGATGCAACTGTGGTTATAGTGTTTTATTTTTGCATCAAACAAAAACTTTATTATAATTATAAAGTTGATAAACGGTTGGGTAGAAAGTTCTGTTAATGCAATACTTTATTGTCATTTTACATCACGTTGCTATATAAAGTGGAAAACTATACAATATACGTTAAATCAATAATATAATAATTAATTTTTTATGAGTTTGTGGTTTAGGCACAAAACTATAATGTTAAATCAAAATCAACATTGACGCAATGTGCAAGGCTTGCTCTAAAAATGCGTTATGCTGGGAAAGAAAATGAGTGCTCCAAACGTCAACTGGGACAACTTGCATGTCACGAAAGAGAGCGATCAAAACATCTAATTTTTTGTTGTTAAACATTTGTTTTTAGATAATTCAGGGTAAAGTAAGAGGTCTTATGTTTCGGATTTATAATCGTTTTATTTTGACTCACATATTTCAATAATTTTAAATTTCAACTATTTTCAGGTATATATTGAAGGATACATGATGTAAGTTGTAAAGAATATACTTGGTGTAAGCTGTAAAGTAAAGGGTTTTATGCTCAACATGTTGTTTCTCTATTTTCTGCATGTATGTATTTTTTGTGTTCCGCCTTTTGTAAAGTTAGCTAATTATACTTGGTTATGATGATTTTGGGTATGGAATGATAGTTTTTTGGTGGTTTGAATATTTATGGATGATTGTAAGTTTTGTAAACAGGTTTAGATTTTACTGGATATCTATTTTTAAAGGAAACTCTGTCGAAATTTCTTGAAATTAATAGCGACTAGCTTGATGTTTTGGTGGTTGGATGTGTTGATGATTGAGTATGTATTAATTTCTTCATGTATGTATTTTTTTTGTTCCGTATTTGTAAAGTTAACTATTATACATGGTTATGATTATTTTGCGTATGGAATGATTGTTTTTTTGGTGGTTTGGATATGTATGGATGATTGTAAGTTTTATAGACAGGTTTATATTTGTCTGGATATCTATTTTTAAAGGAAATTTTGTCGAAATTTTTTAAAATTAGTAGCAACTAGCTTGATGTGTATTTTGTGTGTTACGTCTTTTGTAAAGTTAATTAATTATACATGGTTATGACGATTTTTGGGTATGGAATGATAGTTTTTTTTGGTGGTTTAGATATGTACTGATGATTGTAAGTTTTGTTGACAGGTTTAGAATTTTTTAGATATCTATTTTTAAAGGAAATTCTACCAATTTTTTTTGATATTTTTTTTTTGTTGAATTTTTTTGATATGTATTTTTTTTGTTGGATATGTGTTGATGATTGAGTATGTATTAATTGTTTAATAATAATATTTTTATTTCACGCTGTGCCTTTAGGCACAGACATATACTAGTATTTAATATAATAAGAAAACTTATAAATATTTCAACATATCGTGGCCTATAAAATTATCGTTATATATCTATAACGATATTTTTTTATATAAAAATATAATATTATAAAAATATCAATTTTCTATAATAATACTATCAAGACTCCGACCTTGCAATTTAAAGTAAGACTCTCATCCTAAAATATAAGAGTAAGTTTAACTTATTTTATTAAAATAAATTTACTATATTTTAAATTTTAAATTTCATAAATTCATTCTGTTCTTATAAATATATACATGTATAAACTACCGTTACAATTTTCATATATTTATTATATATTTTACATTCTAAAAGGTATATGTATATATATATATATATTCAGAGTCAAATTTTCATATATATTTTACTAGTATTGGCGATTACAAAAAATACAATCATAGCATAGGTGAGACTGGATTTGGACAAAGTTGATTCACACCACCATGCTATTGCTATTGCTTTTTCGATCCAATAAAAATAATTACAAAACCCAAAGGCAAATTACCCCTGATAACTTATACTAATAATTACGTAACATAAAAGATTTGAAAGTCAAAAGGGGTTTAAACACTAATTTGTGTAATCCCTCCCTCCCTCCCTCCCTCCCTCACCAAGTCTTGCAACTGTAGAGTTCCGGAAACTCCAAGAAGAAGGAAGTGATGAGAAATCAGCTTCCTGTCTACAATTATAGCTTATGCAGCAATTGGAGGATCCTGGATTCATTCATGACAAAGTGGCATCATTAAACAGGAATCAATGAAACTCAAAACTAAAGAGTACAAAGATGTGGTTTTTGAGCTCCTTCAAATGGAAATTAAGGATAAAAATAAGCACAAATAAATGTTAATTTTGACTTTTTAGCATAGGAAAAGTATCCACAAAATATATAAGTCAGTCAGAATAGAATCAAGCAATTACAAAGAAACCCCCTACCTTGGCAGTCAAATTTGACACAGCCATATTCCACTTCTCTCTAGTTTTTGTACCAGCAACTTGCCCAACCTTTGCCACTTTACCAAAAGCACCATTCACCCAAGCTGTTCCAGCAGTCACATAACTGTCCACCAGTAACATGGGTTTTAGCAACAAAATCAGTATAATATTTTGTTTTATTATAACATACTGCTACAAGTACTCAAACAACCTAACAAATAACAATTCCAGATTCCTTGTTCACATTTGGTCTCTCATTTGATGCCATTACTGTAATTAAATCACCAATATTACATCTCCCAGAGGAACTTTACTAAGAGATATAAACTATGTCCCGCCAACAAAATTGACCAATAATACATTCTTTCTTTGGGTGACAGATAAACTAATGTCAATATCATTTAGTAACTAGGATGAACTTGAGAAAACTGCTATTTAGTTTGAAGAATAATCATATCAGTCAATCTAAAAAAATCAAATCTTTCATTGCAGAACATACACAGGATTGCTATAAACTAAACAGGTGATATGGTATTGTAATAACCCATTGATATACCTTAAGATAAATTCTACAGAATATTCTCTAAAGCGACAAGGTCCAACGAAATAACATCGGTAAATACTAGGTTTTTACTCATCCTACTATAAGAAAGTCATTCTTGGTGGTATTGTAATACATTCTTTACTGGAAATATCTTACCGTTAAAGTGATGCAATAAGCTACACTACATTAAGGAGCATGGAACAGACAACTGAAAAGAAAAGGATAGATGGAATATTTTTCAAACCTGCTTGATTTGACAGCAGATCCTGTGTCATTTAATTTCCTCTCTGCTGCCATAAGTGCTGCCATTGTTTTATCAGACACTTGAAGCCTTTGATCTACAGACTTCACCTTCTCATTCACCACTGAGATCCCAACAGTTAATTTCTCTGTAAGTCCAACTCTCTTGTCTAAGGAATTGACTCTGGCTGATGCATTGGCTATCAACTTATGCTTTTCGTCAAATGCTCTAGCCTTATTCACGGCATCTTGCCTAATAGCTGAACCTTTTGCCAGCATAGTCGAGACAACATCTTGAGCTTTACTAACATACACTCTTCCACTGTTTGGAGAAGTAGTCTGAGCCTGCTAACAAAGGCAGATTACCTCAAGTTTTTAAAATAAAATTTTAAGGCCCTATAGCATAGTACATAATCAAATTAAAAATAAATAAATCAGGGTGATATAATAAGCTTGTTCATATGTCTTGATTAGAAAAACAGTAGCGAGTAGCCATTCAATCCATATACTCCCTCAATTCCAATTTATAAGATCATTGTTGACTTTTGAAAGGACATATTCACACTCAATATTGAGATGATTCACCAAAAATTATAAAATAATAAATTTGGCAATGAGTAGTAATTTTTAGGTAGTTTACAATTTTCATCATTGTATTAATTTAAATTAAAGAACTCCATTTTAATTTTGTGTTTGAAAATGTCTTGAGTTGACTTCAAAAAGGCAATAATGATCTTATAATTTGGAATGGAAGGAGGTTTTTTTTTAAGATAAAAAGGGAAAAAATATTTGAAAGGAGAGGTACAAGAGAGGATGAAAAGGAGTCTTCCGAAAAACCCGAAAAGAAATAAAACTGAAACAAAATAAGAAAACCTCAACAAATAAAGGCTTTCCATCCCTAAACAGACTCTTCTTAAGCACCCAGTGTAGAAGGCCAGAGAAGGAAAAAAATACACTCTCTATCCCTTAATAATTCAAAAGGCCAAGCATTCACTCCAAATATTTTGTATAAAAAGCACATAAAGGTCTTTTGAAAAGCCAAGTAAAATTTAAAAATAAGACGATCCATTTGGATTAATAGTTTAGCCTCCACAAAGCAATCCTTAACTAGCAGAACATAACAATCGCTATCTTGAAGCTAAAGTATACAACAAGCATTCCCCAAGTTGTAAATGTATTGTGTCAAACATTAGAAACTCCTCAGCTATAAACTTAATCTTTCAACTGCCTTCCATTTCCAGGAAATCTTTAAGGATCACTCATCTAAATTTGGAAATTTGATAAAAAGGTCTTATATTGTTCCTTGCAATGGAATAGTGGAATCTAAGGTATATTCGATTACCTACCTCAGAATATGGTGAAGCATTTTCCTGAACCATGTTCATGCTGTTGTCCACCATACTTACGCCCTGTGCATTCATTGACCATAAATATAAATCTCAACTACAGGACATGTAAAGAGGATAGCAAGTTGTGAATACAGTTACCCGAATCACAGGTTGTTGTGGAACATAGTTTTCTGCAGCAGATATACTAACAATCTGATCTACAATGGTTGCTCCCTGCAAAAAAGCAGACAAATATATGTGAGTTTCACTCTCAAAAATAGAAGGTTCTACAGATGTGCTTAAAAAAATTACGTAACAATCACTATGCCATTCTAAAGAACCAATCATAAGAATGATACCCTAACAAATAATAATATGCAATATATTGGGTCAACAAATTCAGAGGATGTATTTCTTTATATTAGAAATCATGGACAGAATTACCAAATACTCGTATGGCTTAAAACCAAGCAAATTGCTTATTGGGACTTGGATTCCCAAACATAGTACTGTTACGTACCAATACTCTAAATTTAAAGTACCGAAAATTTCTCTTTTTGTGTTACATATAGTTGCACAAATATTAATGCTCTAACTTAGAATTAAATGCTCCAAGCATCACAGTTTTACCAAATTATGAATAATATAATATGTTGATTCAACTAAAAATCTTCTATGAATCTTAGTTTTATTTCATTAAAATTCTTTAAAAAATCCTAACAATAAGTCCACGGATGACAATTTTTGACACAACACAGTAACCTAGTAACCTAACACAAACAGGACATAAAATAAGAGGGTTAATGTTGAGCATAAACATTTTCCGTGTCATATTCAACACGAAATTGAAATGGGTCAAACACATAATCAAAGGGTTGACAAGATTAGAAACGATTAAACACATTTATTTAAAATAATTTGTAAATAAATATGATATAACGCTATAATTTACCTTAAAAATTAAGTTTTTTAGTTACTTTTCTATGCATATTATCTTTCATTTTGTTAAATAAATATTATTGTGATGAATAAATCAAAAAATAAGTGAATGATGTTTATTTTTTTTATTTAAAAATTTTAATTTATGTATCAAACGGGTTAAACGGGTCGATGATCTATTTAGTGTAATACCTATGTCACGATAGGATTGCCACCCACAACAATAAGCACTACTCTAACCTTGTTTCACGAACCAACATGAACTGTTTTGGCAACATTAAATTATGACTTAAGAATAAATAATCATAGTAAATAATGATTTATTAAGTCGATGTAAATAAGAATTTTTAGGATATATCGGCCATATCCTAAAAAACTAAACAAGAAGTATAAAACATAAAAGATTAGAATCAAACAAATTTGACAGAAGTACCGATAATAACAGGGCGATTTCAAGGGCTTTAGCATCTTTAAATGTGACAAATGCAGTCTTTGACCCCGAATCACTGCAAAAACAATTAGCATATATCAATCCGAGGCTAAACTTGATGAATAACAGAATGGTAAGAAGCGAAAAAGAACGTACTCGCGGATCTCAATTTGGTCAATGTCTCCGGTAAATGAGAAGAACTCATGAATTTCTCTCTCACTAGCTAGATCTGAAACATGCCCAACTTGTACTGTTCTTGTCTGACCCTGACCAAAAGAAAAGACATAAAACTAATTAATTATACCAAAAAAAAGTAATGACGAAAGAGCTCACCTGCATTGCGAAACCCAGAAATTATGAGCCCGCTGTTTTCTGTCTGTGTAATTTGGAGTAGAATGAGAAAGAGGGATTGAAGTAGAGTATAGTAAATGAAAGGGGACAAGTTTGAAAGTGGGGGAGAAGAAAAGAATGTATTAAGTACTATTATACTAACTGTTGGATGGAGTATAAATTATATAATTCCCTGAAATCTCGAGTTTATATATCTATCTATTCATCTATAGTATTTATCTTGTTTGTTTTTTATTTTCAATCAAAGTCTTTCGAGATGATGAAGGGATTCTATTCTTCCTGTTTATTTTAATAAGATTATTTGTATTAACCAACTATTTTATCACATAATTAAGTCTTTACTAAATTTATAGACTATTTGTAATCATTATTATAAAATTCATTAATATCATTTAGAAATGTATTATAAGTACAGAAGGATTAATTATTTGGCATATAATTACTCCAATATTTTGTTAGAAATGAAATGATTAAAAATGTAATTGAGTTGCATGTTTCTTGAACCTCATTCATGGCTGGCGCAGGCAGGCGTGAGGCGTGGGAAACAGAGGCTGCATGTATGGGGTGGTACTGGTAGGTGAAAAAGGTGAGTTTAAACCGTAGCCACACACACTCCTCCAGGCCTGATAATCCATTCGCAGTTACTCCATTAATTTAATTAGAGATTAAAGAAAAAGGAGCCGTAGGCAATTGGCACTAAGCACTAAACACGCCTATGTAATTGTCTTGCTCCCAAGTACTTTTTTCCACAATATATTTATAAAATTATACGAGTTTGTGTACGAGAGAGTTGTAAGTTTTTAAAATAATAGTATTACTTATTATAATTATAGGAGACACCTCGTACAAAAATGTGATGTACTCAAATAATTTTTTTTTAAAAAGTTTAACTTTTTATAATATTTTATTTGACGTTGACTAAAGTTATAATTAAAAAAAACACCATAATATTTTATCAATTAAAAATATAAGTAAAAACATACTAAAAATTTGAATTCAGTTAGCATTTAATTTTATGATAAGTTGTTCAACTGGCCAAATATATAGTCTTGTCTGCGAGATGAATCATCTCTTTATCGTATTGGTGATCTTCATATTAATCAATTGATCAAAGTTAAATTCATACTAACCACTTCGTAAAAATTTCATGTGTGCTTATAATTTGAAAATAGATTATAAATAATTACATATTTAATAAATGTTAGTATTAGTAATTACTTAATTGGGGATCCGGTTAGCATGAAAGTTATTTTTTTTACATACAACCTCGCTTGCGTGTCAGTATTCTATTAATCAATTGACTAATTTATTTCAAAATAAATTTTATACTAATCACTTTCCTTAATTGGTGTTTTTGTAAGTGAGCGATTGATTGTACCTTGGGCTGCCTTGT
Organism: Panax quinquefolius; assembly: GCA_020205615.1. Taxonomy (NCBI): domain Eukaryota; kingdom Viridiplantae; phylum Streptophyta; class Magnoliopsida; order Apiales; family Araliaceae; genus Panax; species Panax quinquefolius. Next base: position 510,776 of record JAINUW010000226.1, on the reverse strand, counting down.
CTCTTATTCTCTGTCGCCCGACGGACTGGTCATACTTTATTGAAAACTACTACCGCTATCATTATGCTTGTTTTGACTCATACCAATATTAATAATTTAGTGCAGTAATAATATCACCCCAATTTAATAGCAATGAGATGGCTTGGTGCCTTGGTGGTCAGAATTTTTTTTAAATTCTTACGTTTAAATCTTAGGGTTAGTATTAGGGAATTCGTTTAACTGCATTATGTATATATGGCGAGGGTAAAATGGATTAATTGGGGGCGGTCCGGTGCATCTTAATGACCGGTACCGTCCGGTGCATGTATTAATTTTTTTTTTTGAATTTTTACTACAATTATGAAAAAAAAAATAAAAAATAATAGAGTAAATTTGAACAAAAAATTACAAAAGAAAATACATTTTTTAACATAAATTGACTTGCATACGTGGCATCAATTTGCACTGCTCACAGTTCTCACCAAGATTTGAACCTAAAATCTCAAGTTTGAAATTTTAACCGTCAGACCATTCAAGCATAACTAAATAAATTGTCCAAAAAATATATTATATACTAAATTAATTTCTATCCAAATTCAATTACAAAATCTCAAAGTTAATTCATTTTTGTTAATATAATTTTAATTTTATAAATTAATTTTTTATTTTAAAATTATATAAATTTGTAACAAAATTTAAATTTTACAAATTAATTAATAAAGGATCATTTTATTAAAAGAAGAAAAAAAAACAACCAAGTGGCTCTCTGTCTTTCTCCTCTGTTCCCCTCTCCTCACCGCCCTCTTCCTCCTCTCCGTCTCTCTCCTCCACAGCAGCCTCACCCCCGACCCTCTCCGCCACTCCACGAACACCAATTCTTCCTCTGATCCATTTCTCGTTGCCACCACCCAACACCGGCGTCCATGTCCAACACCAGTTACCGACGCCACCATTAATACCATCAACAACACCCTACACCCCCAAGCATTCTTCACTCCCCTAAATCTTTTCCCTCTTATAATCAAAACACAAATTAGAGTAGCAGTAAACAAATCAAAAATGAAACCCTGAGAGAGAGAATGAACCTGAACAAATCAGGTGTGCAAACTGAACAAATCGACTTGATCACGTGAAAGCTGCTTTAAGAGTGTTAAGGTACTTGAGGGTTTCTGTTGGCGTAGGCTTATTTTTTCCATCTACTGTGGCTTTACAGTTAACAGCCTACTCAGATAGTGATTGGGCAGGCCAGAATGGGGGTGGGGTGGAGAAGATCTATTTCAGGCTATTGCACATTTTTGGGGTCTTCTTTGATATCTTGGGGTGCCAAGAAGCAGACTGTTGTCCGAAGATCTTCTGCAGATCTAGGCAGAGTACAGATCAGTAGCAGATGCCACGTACTTGTGAGTTGGTATGGTTAAAAAGTTTACTTGCAGATTTAACCATTCCTGTTGCAACTCCTATTCCTCTTCATGTAGACAATCTTTCTACTATTTCTTTAGCCTCTAATCCTGTACTTCATGCTCGTACCAAACACATCGAGGTTGATTGTCACTTTGTCAGGGATAAACTTCAAGAAAATTTTCTCAAGTTAATTTTTGTTCCGAGTCACCAGCAACTTGCAAATGTATTTACCAAACCACTTGGTCGTTCAGCTCATTGGCATATTCTCTTCAAATTGGGACTCCACAATCCTTGTGGTCCTCCCATTTGTAGGGAGGGTAATAGTAAAGATGTAGAGTATGAGCATGAGATTTCAGCAAACGCAACTTCAGAACAAGATACATCAACATTGTGAACTAAAACATCAGATTAAGAATTGTCTACTCAAGTCTCACATTGGGATAAAACACTAGTATTAGATTAGTTTAAATGTCCTCTTGTAATTTCAGACTTTTAACAGTTGGTTACAGCAGGAGAGTTTCCTACATTCACGCTCATATAATATATATATACATTCTGTATGTATAGGTTAGTTTTTGATTGATATAAAGACTGTAATACATAGAGATGGAATAATAATGAGAAATAACATTTCATTTGCAGAACTTTGTTCTTCTGTTCATGGAACTTATTACTAAAGCTTGAAAAATGTTTCTGCAATGCATTGCTCAAGATAATATAATACAAATACCTCAAAATAACAAAAAATCAGGTTTCCAATCTTTTTTATGTAGCAATGAAAAGACAAGAAACCTTTGTTTTTGTTCTACATCTGAACCAAATCTAAGGTAGTACAATTTAGGCCATTTGGCTAGTGTATTTCAAGTTTAATCATCAATCAGCTTTAACTTTGCAACTAAACTTCCATAAACTCACCAATCCTTCACCACGGCTAAACCTTAACTAGCCAAGAATATTACTGTCCAAAAAAGGAATGTTTTCTTTTCCCATGCAGAAGGAAATCATCCACTATAGAATTGCCAAAGACATAACTAAAGCAAACTCAAAACCTTAAGAAACCAAAAAAGAATTATTCTTTTTTTCCAAATGAAACCCAAAGAAACCTCTGACTCTCTCTTAGACACCTTTTAATCTCCTTGTATATAAAGAAAGATGAAGAGGCATCTTCATTGCAATCCAGTGCATTAAAACATCTTTTATCAAGTCTCCAAATTAGGAATTAAGAAATCGATTAAGCCTAAAATGGCCAAGCTTGTTGAAACTCCCATTTATGATGATTTTGAACCTTTCTGCAATTGGCGTCGCGAGAAAGGCCATGATACTCTTGTGGTCCATCTCCCAGGTACTCTCCATCTTATGCTATAAACCCCCCCCCCTTCCCTTCCTTTTGTGTTGATCAGTCCCCTTGTTTTCAATCAAGAAAGTATATTTTTGTTGAGTATATTTTCTTCTTCTTTTAAATTCTTTCAAGAATTCAAAAAGGAACAAATGAAGATACAAATCAGCAATTTGGGAGTCCTAAAGATTTTGGGAGAACGTGCTATCAATGCAGCAAAACGAAGCCGATTTTACAAGGAGGTTAAAATTTCAAATGCGTGCAATGTGAATGACATTCATGCGAAGTTTGTCAATGGCCTTCTTTATGTTGTAATGCCCAAGAAAATCAGTGCACCCCCAGCGCAAAATCCTCCACCAATTCAACCAGTCCAAACTGATCAGATTCCCAATGAAAAAACTAGCCCAGATGATAAAATCACTGATATGCCAACAATATCTAACAAAGAAAGTAGCTTACCGTCTGAAAATGCAGCAGCAGCTATAGGGAAAACTTCTATAAACTCTGAGTTTCCACAAGAAAGTTCTGTTTCAAGGTGGAGAAGTTATGCAAAAAAGGCAATAAAAGTTGGATTGGCAGTGGCTCTTGTTTCGGCTATTGGGGCTTATATCTTGCATGAATATTGCAGTTCTTCACATGTTGGAGATTATGGTGCCTTTGATACTTAACTGGAATTCAACTTTTCCTTTGAATTAATGTCAATAATTTGTAAAACATTTGGGTGTATAAAAATTTATTTATACCTGTTCGGATGTTTTAATTGAAAGAATGCAACTCTAAGCGACTAAGCCCATTGCATAGAGCTGAAATCTGAATAAGGTTCTTAATTTTATTACTTTTTGTGTAGAACTCATCTACTATTATTTATGCATATTTCTTACTAACTCACAATTTATCTGAACATCTGAAGTTTCAGGTTTGGATAAAAGAATGTTTCTGCAAGTACTGCAACTCAGGTGGGTGATCAGATCTTACGAAGTGGAAATATATAATGAATATAAGATTGAGAATATTTGGATGGTAGTGTAATTTGATCATCATTTTGGTTTTGGAGGATAAACTATTTCAATGGAACGAAAATTCATTTTATCATTTTGTTTAAAAAAAAATTCTTTTGTGGAGAATTTATCTATCAGGTCACACTTACTTTCCATATTGATATTGTGTAGGCGTTCACCGTTTCTTACTAGGATCAGCCGTTTCTTGTTTTGGGCTTAATTCTTTGCAATTTCTGTGTCCGTCTCCATTACACATTGTCATATATTACTTGTATTATTGACAAAGTTTTGTGATCACTTGTTTTATATTTGAATGTTCAATTATTGTATCTACCACGAACAAAATCTTGTCCTACGTACTTCGTCCCTAAATAAAAGTCATTAGCTTTTGGAAGTTGTTTAGGCTTGATGCTGCGACTTGACGCACGCGCGTTACATGCATGCATATATGGTTATTGTTGTCGTGTAAAGCTAACAACATTATTGCTTGTCAAGTTCATGTGCTGAATATGTAATTATGGTCTAGATTATATATATATATAGGGGAATGATCCGTGGAAAGTGTTAGTTATTAGTACTGTTTGAACTAATGCTAATCTAGCCGTCCAATATTAGAGTTAATTATTTGAGATGAATCTTGACCGCTGCCAGAGAGAAATGTGACCAAGAATAAATTAAAAATCCTCTCTGGCGGCACGCTAGAGAGAGTAAGCGGTTTTGATCTGCCGCTTCTCCTCTAGCGGCCAACACAGAGGATTTTTTAATGGATGAATTACATATTATATTATATTTTTAAAAATAATTATAACAATAGTCCACTCATAAAATTTTTACACAACTAATACACTTCCATATTTATTTATAATACTGGTGCAACTAAGATTCTTTAATTTAGGGAATTAGTATTCAATTAAAATTTCTTAATTTAAGGATTAGTTATACCCATGTTTTCTTCTCTCTCTCCTCATCTATAACAACTGCAGTTAGTCATCACCCTTCTTCTTCATTCAACGTATTATATATATATATATATATATATATATATATATATTAGTTAGTCATACATGCTTCTCATAAATTGTTGTCTTTTTCATTAATCATTTCTCCAATCACAGTCCGGAACTATCCTCTTAATTTGTTTGATGGAGAAAGGCACACCACTCAACCAACTGATTGGTGGTCATTTATGGTAAGTTACTACAAATAAAATGGTAATCTTCTTTTGATACGAATTTAAGGATCATTCATGGAATTTCAGGATCATCCATATCTCATGGACTTCAAAAAACGATTTTGAATACTCCCACATTTTAGATAATTTCATGTTTATATATATTTTTAAATTATAGTCGAATCCTTCTTAGTTTGATCATTCTAATTCGTTGGAGAGAACCAAATTATATATATATATATATATATTTATGAGTTAACCAACTGTATATCTCCAGTAGCTTCTCAAAATGAAGGGTCAAAATGGAGGTGGATATGAATACTTGGTGACGGTGGATATGAATACTGGATGATGGTAACCAAACCTTCGTACCAAGGTAACAAAACTGTCATATCAAAGTAACCAATCAACTTCTACACTTTAATTTTTTTTTAGTACAGTTGGTTACCAAACCTTCAGATCAAGGTAAGCAAACCTTCGTACCAAGGTAACAAAACCTGCATACCAAAATAACTAATTCACATCCACACCTGCAGTTTTTTCATAGTGCAGTTGGTAGCCAAGCCTTCAGACCAAGGTAACTAATTCAATTTTATTAAGTTACCAATTTTTCGTTTGAATGTGATGCAGTTGGTAGCCAACCATTCATACAAAGGCAACCATTTTATTATTTATGAGTAACAAAATAGTTATAAAATTTTTTTCAGAACATTAAAAGTTATATTTATTTATTTTTAAAATTTTTGTAGGGCGAATCTTCTTCTTATTCTTCAAATGTTTTTAAACATGAACCATCAGATATAGCCCATATCTTTATTATTTTATCGCTGACGCCAGTAATAACAACATCATTGGTTTAATCGGAGAGAACTCTATAAGACCCCAAATTATTAATAAATGAAATTTATTTTCCTCTATTTATTATTTTGAAATAGTAAGGGTTGATTTGATTAATGTGGATAGTTATGGGTAAAATACACAAATATTTCGAATAAGCAAGTGGTTATAAAATATTCATTGTTGTTTGGAATATTCGTTTGGTTGTGGAATATTCTTGATGTCGGGGGAATATTAAATGCGACGGTAGCAGTCTTTTATGGGCCCAAATGTGAAAGCGATTGGATGAAAAAATGACAAATATAAGTTGTTTATAAATAATTGTAGTAGTTATTACTGTTATCTTCGCTTGGAATACCCGGTGGTTAAAACACACTAATACGCGTTGTTGAACGATGACATTGCGGTATTGCACCAATTATTGATTCTTACGTGAAGAAGCAGCACTACTCAATAATTATTCAAAGAATTATTGTTCGATATTTTATTTTATTGATTCAATAATTCTTGCGTTGATATTTTATATTACCGTTGTTTCAATAAATTGTCATTACACGTGTTTTCCATTATCTGAGCAATAATTCATATTATCTGAATAATATTATTGGATAACATTATTGGCAATGTCTAGAAAGTTCTGCTTCAAGGAGAGGTTTGGTCACCTAATCATTGGCGCCAGTAGAGAGAGATCCTTATTGAAAAGCCCCTCTTTCCTCGAACTACTACGTCACAAGATCTTGTGATTCTGTAATATTATTTGTGAATAATTAATTATTGATATTGATTTTATGTGGATATAGATGGAGAAAATTTTTAAAATGACTATTGTTGAAAATTAATATTTTATCTTTTTCTGATAAAATAATTCATTTAAATATATTATTTTAATAATATATTAACGGTGATATTTTTTTAAATGAATGTGGGATATATGAGTATATGAGGAGGAAGAGTATTTTTGTGGCATTAAATGTTTAACACATATTTTGTGTGTTGGTGGACACAATTATTAATAGAAATTTGATTATACACAGTAAAATTGTCCGCTTTATGGATTTCGGTCAATTTTTGTTTGGAATTTGGAAAAACTTTCTTCTGCAAAGTTGTAGAGAATTGAATTTTCTATAAATAGTCGCGAGATTCGAATTTTCTGATAAAAGGGCTATTTATTATGAATTATTGAAGTTCCGAAGCTCCGAAATAATTAATTTTTGAAAGTTTAAATTATTTTAAATTAGAAAAACGTTTTTTTCATTTTTGAAACTCATTTAACATGTGTAGGAGCTGAATTCAGTTGGCAAGTGTGCGTATGAGGTTTTGGAAAATATATATTAATATAATATTAAATTTTCTACTTTGGTGTTTTAAGCGTTTTCCTATAAATAGGGTCTTTAGGTTAGAATTGAAAATCACACCGTAAAAGCGAATTTTCTCTCTCTATATTATCGAGCGTATTCTTGTGAGTATTTTGAGTATACTTTGAGTTTTGCTATACTGATGCAAGTTCAAGTCATAGCTTTATATCCTGTGTTTAACTAAAATCTTGTCTTTTCGAGGTAAGGGATGTTATTTTATTCGAAAATGATATTATTTCTTCAATATCATTATGCCGAAATATTGGTTGGAAATTTTTATCAAATTTAGAACTTTTTCATGTTGGGGTTACTATTCATGAGTTACTATTCACGAGTTACTATTCATGAGTTACTATTCATGAGTTACTATTCACGAGTACTATTCACGAAGCGTGAAGATATTTTTTTATGAAATTTCTATCTTTTGGTGTCAGAGTTACTATTCACGTATACGGCACTATTCACGTATCGACCTTTATTCACGAATACGGCCTTATTCATTCAAAAATGAAATTTCTTCTTTTTGTCCAAAATATCTATTATGGATACTAGCTTTGATTGTATCCATGTTTTGATCATTCTTGAATTTTACTCCACTCTGATTACTTATGAAGTATTTTTGAACTTGGATTGTGTAAAGTACGAATCCTTAATATTTATTCTTTTGTTTCACTGGATTCGTTTCTTTAAAATATTTTTCATCATCCTCAGTCCTAAATGATGATATTATTGAATATCTTTGGCCTGTAGTTCAAAGATGAATGATTTCTGATGAATATCTTTGGCCCGTAGTGCAAAGATGAACAGGTGTTTAGATGAACATGACCAACTGATGAATATCTTTGGCCTGTAGTGCAAAGATGAATATTTGATTCCAGATATATATTGATTGATGTTACAGGGATAAAATTTCGACGATAAACTTTTAAATTCATATATAGAAGATAGTAATTTGCATTCTCTACTTAACTGTGACGCCCCCAAAATTAGGTATATATCACCCATCTTGGGTCGACACTTACATGGTACAGAATACAACTTATTAACATAACTGTCGTGTACAATACGACATAAACTGTGAGTTTAAATACAAATATCGTCTACTAGATATTATACAAACTCAAACAAAAAAGTCCTCATTACGATTATTATCACACTATTTTACGTAATAGTGAGGACTACTAATGCTATCTTCGTGACCATCACTGTTTCCCAGACTCGTCCCAAATATATTATCATTTCTGAAGAGAATAAAGAAAGAAAGAAAGGTGAGCTCAACTAGCCCAAGAAGAAATATTATGACTAAGATAATGCGTAATAAATTATCAATAGTCTTGAATAATGTTAAACCGATAAAATACAATAGACAACCGGTTTAATCTGCAGCTGGAATATGAATCCATTAAAAGAGTCAGTAGAAAATAAAGTCTACTATCTTTTAGGTTTTAAAAGGTTTTCATCATTTGTTTATAAATTTGAGACTCGACTTTAATAAATATTTCACATCATCGAATCACCCCGCACTTCTGGCCAAGGATATTCTTTAAGTATCACGACCACAATTATTCATGCCTTCACGGGCCAAGAATATTTGTGTATTCATTAATAGTCATGATCATGCCAACAATCATCCATCAATGCACTACTGACGCCATCGAGGATTTTATCACATCATTTGTAACATTACTATTCATGATTACACCGAATAGTCTCTCGGTCATAATCATACCAAGTCCATCTACGCACTACAGCCATGAGATGACTTTCAAAAAAAATATAAACATGAGGATGATGACAATGATATAAGAATTCAATAAAACAAATTCAAGAATTATTTTATCCGAGAATTATTAACGTCCAAATTGTCAACATGATCATTGTTTTGTAGAGTAAAATTCAAGAATGATCGGAAAGAATATTTTCATGAAAAGATCTTCGGATGAAACGCAAATATCAAGGATATTCCACTAATTTCATGGAGTATAGAAGTCAAAGTTTTAACCAACTGGGTATAATAAAGAATGGAACCCGGATCCGGTAAAAACACACGAGATAGGATATTCAAACAGAATAATAAAGATTTTAACCAGTCCGTGTAAAACACACGATGTGATGTTCCAACGTAATAATAAAGATTTTAACCAGTCCTGTAAAACACACATGCATGATGTTCCAATGAATAATAATAAAGATTTTAACCAGTCCGGTGTAAAACACACGCATGTGATGTTCCAATGTAATAATAGAAGAATGTCACCAAGTATAGGGTAAACCACTTATACAAAGTTATTCCAATGAGAATAATAAGCAATGGAATAACAACAGCCTTCTCTTCATGAATAAGAAAGAATAACACCCCTTACATTTGGTAGGAGATTGAATCTGCAAAGGCGATTAGTAACAAAATACTCTTCTTCTTTCTCTCTTATTCTCTCTATACTTTCTCTCTCTATAGCTTGAATGAATTAAGTGAAAATAATGAAGCCCTAGGCCTCTATTTATAGAAGATTTCTAGCTTAGCACCGCCGTAGTGTGAAAAGGCAAGTGGCTCGACGATTTGGTTTGACGCTTTGTAATGTGAAAACGACAAGTGGTTCGGCGCTCAGAATGTGAAACGACAAGTGGTTCGGCGTCTGTAAAGGTAATTACTATTAACGAAGGTAAATACTATCGACGAAGGTAAATACTATTCACAAGGGTAATTACTATTGACGAAGGTAAATACTATCGATGAAGAGACTCTTAGATGATGACATATGAGCCCCCATAAAATAATCAAACTTACCACACATCATTTTTTTCATCAACACATAATTAATCTTTCAACAATTATTAATCATTTATAACTTGTCGTCTCAATTATTGATTTAATACTATAACATATTATACGATGATGATCTTGTGACAATAATTGAATCAATAATATAAGAGATATGATCGCGAAAGAATTCTCGTAGCAATAATTGAGCATAGTTGAGTGACTTCTCACGTAAGCATCAATAATCAATACCGTGTGCTACTTGTCTGCAACTACGCCAGACATCGCATTTTTTTTACCACCGGGTAGTTCAACAGCTTTAATTGTAACACCTCCGCCGTTATTTTTATAAAATATTTTTGTCGTTTTCTCAATCCGACAATAATTACATTGTGGGGTCCACCAATGATTGAGCCATCAGTATGCAATATTCCTAACAAAAAGAATATTCCCAGACCAAACTAATATTTTATAACAACTTGCATACTTTGCAAAATTTATAAATATTACCCACAACTATAACATTATATCAAATTTATTCCATAATATTCAAAAATAATATTTATAGAAAAATTCATCTTTATTTATAAAAGCTTGGGGTCTTACAACCTCCCTTCTTATGAAATTTAGCCCTCGAAATTAGGGGTGCGACTGGTATGTCAAAGGTAAGGATACCTTGATTTCATTTCGATTCTAACTCCCAAGTCATTTCCTCAACATCGTGGTTCCTCCACAAAACTTTGACTTGAGGTATAACCTTGGAGCGTAGAATATGTTCCTTCTTATCCAAAATTTGAACAGAACCTCTTCATACGTCCAAATCTTCCGCTATTTCGTCCGGTTCTAACTCAATAATATGGTTCGGGTCTTTCACATATTTACGTAACATAGATATGTGAAAAACAATATGAACACGAGACATATTTGGCAGAAAAAGCGAGTCTATAGGCCACGAGCCTCCTACTCGATCGAGGATTAAAATGGACCAGATGAATCGAGGGTTAAGTTTTCCTCTCTTTCCAAATCTTGTAACTCCTTTCCATGGAGCAACTCTTAACAACACATGATCTCCTATATCGAATTCCACGTCCTTTCGATGAAGATCGGATAACTCTTTTATCGATTTTGTGAGGTTTTTATCGTTGTCGGATCGTTTGAATCTTTTCCGTAGTCATACGTACCAACTCCGGTCCCAACAACGTTGCTTCACCCACCTCATCCCAAAGATATCTTTGGAGAATGACACTTTCTTCCATACAACGCTTGAATGGAGCCATGCCATACTTGCTTGATAACTGTTGTTGTAGGAAAACTCCACCAATGGTAAGAACTTGTCCCAACTCCCTTGAAATCAAGGACCACGAGTCTTAATAGATCTTCAAGAGTTTGAATAGTCCTCTCTCGATTGTCCGTCCGTCTGAGGATGATATCTTGAAATTCAATCGTAAGTCCGTGCCCATAGCTTTTTTTGAAACTAACCCCAAAATCGTGAAGTGAATCTTGGGTCTCGATCGAAAACTATGGATACCGGCAGATACCATGCGATCTTACAATCTCGTTTATGTACATACGAGCAAGACGTTCAAGTGTATAAGTTTCTCGTATCGGTAAGAAATGAGCAGACTTGGTCAACCTATCAACAATGACCCAAATCGCATCAATGCCTTGAGAAACCTTAGGAAAACCGGTAACGAAATCCATGGTAATGTGCTCCCACTTCCATTCTGGAATTTCAAGTGGTTGCAATGGACCTTTTGGTACTTGATGCTCCGCTTTAACTCGTTGACAAGTTAGACACCTTGAGATAAACAATATTATCTCTCTTCATATTGCTCCACAAAAATGTATGACGAATATCATGATACATTTTGGTACTCCCAAGATGGATTGCAAATGGTGTGTTGTGTGCCTCCATCATGATATTATACTTTAAATCAGGGTCGTTAGGAACACAAAGTCTGGAGTTGACTCGAAGTATTCCTTCTTCATCGATTCTTGCTTCCCAAGATAAAGACCTTCTTGCACTTTCTTCCTCATACGCATCAGCTCCAGGTCTGTAGCTTGAGCAGCTTTAACTTTATCAATTAAAGTCGGTTCTACTCGTATACTCGCTATCATCACATGCGTCCCTGGAGTCTTTAATTCTATCTCCATCCTTTGCAAGTCACACAAAATGGGCTCATACGTTGACAATATCGCACTTTCATGCTTGCGTATGATTTTCTACTCAATGCGTCGGCCACCACGTTCGCTTTTCGAGGATGGTATTGGATGGTATGATCATAATCTTTCAACAGCTTCAAGCCAACGTCGTTGTCGCGTGTTGAGTTCCTTTTGAGTGAAGAAATATTTGAGGCTTTTATGATCCGTAAAGATCTCCACTTTCTCCCCATACAAGTAATGCCTCCAAATTTTAAGTGCAAAGATAACAAATGCCAACTCTAGATCATGAGTAGGATAATTCCTCTCATATTCTTTGAGTTGTCGCGAGGCATAAAGTATTACTTTTCCATGTTGCATGAGAACACATCCCAACCTTTGCGAAGCATCCTTTCACCAGAGATGACAAATCCCTCAAGCCAGGATGGTATTGTCGAACAGTCTTTGAAATAAGTCTCTCTTGAGTTCTTGAAAACTCTTCTCACATTCTTCGCTCCAACCGAACTTTGTATCTTTCCGAGTCACCGAGTCATGGAATAGCGATTCGAGAAAATCCTTCCACGAATCTCCGATAATAACCAATTAAACCGAGAAAGCTACGTACTTGATCCATCGATTTAGGTTGTTCCCAGCTTTGAATAGCTTCAATCTTTGCTGGGTCAACAGATATTCCATGACTTGATACCACGTGCCCAAGGAATGCTACTTCTTCAAGCCAAAACTCGCATTTCTTCAACTTGGCATAAAGCTTATATTCACGAAGCTTTTGGAGTGTCGACCTCAAGTGTTGCTTTCATGATCTTCACGGCTTTTGGAATAAATAAGGATGTCATCAATAAAGACGACCACAAAGTGATCTAAATATTCCTTGAATACTCGGTTCATCATATCCATGAAGGCAGCAGGAGCATTAGTCAATCCAAAGGACATGACTAGAATTCATAATGCCCGTCTTCGAGTTCTCGGCCGCCTTTGGAATGTCACGGTTTCTAATCTTCAATTGGTGATATCCTAACGAAGATCAATCTTTGAAAAGAATTTGGCTCCTTACTGACCGGTCAAACAGGTCATCAATACGCGGCAATGGATACCTATTTTTGATGGTGACGTGATTCAACTCCCGATAATCAATACAAAGTCGCATACTCCCATCTTTCTTCTTTACTGAATAGTAACATGAGCACCCCAAGGAGAAGTACTTAGGGACGAATAAAGCCAATGTCTAACAATTCCTGCGGTTGGGTCTTTAACTCCTCGAAGTTCAATAGAGCCATTCGATATGGGGCTTTGGAATAGGTTTTGTATCTGGGGTTCAAGGTCGATACAAAATTCGTGCCGAAGTTCTTCTTCGGGAATACGTCGGAAATTTATTAACAATAGAATATCGTTTAAAACGGCGTATTTTTATTTAAATCATGACATGAGCTAAGAAAGCTTGACATCCGCTTTTCAATAAACGAATAGCTTTATGGCTTGAGATGACCGTGATTGATTTTAATGGTTTGGTCGTTTGAATTCGCATAATAGGTTGATTAGGAATATGAAAGCTAACAACCTTACGAAAACAATCAATTTTGCATGATAAGTAGTTAACCAATCAATCTCTCTAGAATCACGTCAAATGCAAGTATTTTTAATGAAATAAGATCGACAGTAATGTGAGGGTACCGATTTGAACCAAACAAGACTTATAAACAAAGTGGATGTAATGAAGGTTTCTCCCAACGGAGTTTCCACGAGATAAGTCAAAGTCTAATTTCTCCGAGTCAAATTTAATCGATGGCGCAAGTAGGAGAAATAAAAGAATGGGTAGAACCCAGATCAAATAAAGTATAGACTTCATTAGAGTTTATGATAAGCTTACCCGTGATGACCTCATTCGATTCCTTTGCTCTTTGGGAGGTCACAACAAATGCTCTCCTCAGACTACCGATTTTGAATTTTCCGGGATGGCCTTTGGTGCCTCCATCCTAGCTGAATTTGTCTTGATGAAACGACAAAATCGAGCTAAGTGACCTTCTTTCCACAATTATAACATGCTTTGACTTGCATGACGCAGCTTTGATCGATGTGTCCCTCTCCTCCGCATTTGAAGCATATGATAGGTGGTCTTTCTCCTTCCTTAGCAATGGGTGCTTTGGTCGACGTCTTTCCATCATTGTTGAATCTCCTTTTCTTGAAATGTCCATTCTTATTGTTTTGGCCTCGATTACCACCGGGTGGTTACCATATCTCGCCCGTTGATTCCCTCCACGCTTGTTGTCACACCGCCTCGATGACTATTCTCATTGGTATTATAATTTTGCTTACCGCTCTCTTTTAGTTGCGTTGACTCATTATCGCGCTCCACTAATCGAGCCCTATTTACAACATCTCGAATACAAACACGCTTTATGAGAAATAAGATGTTGACGTATCTCCGCTTCTTCAAACCTCTTAAAAACATTCGCCCATTCTCTCTTCATTATCCACCAAGTGGGGACGAAACCGTGATAACTCCGCAAATTTTGCCTCGTGTTGCGACACGGTCATATTGTTTTGTTCCAACTTGATAAACTCCACCTCCATCATGTGGCGAATACTTTCGGAAAGTATTTGTCGTTGAATAACTCTGGAACTTCTCCCAAGATATCTTCAATGACAAATTGGTTGAGTACGCTTCTGGACCGATTCCCACCAAGAATCCGCCTCTCGCGCAACATAAAAGGCGTGAAAGGAACCTTTTGCTCCTCGGAGCATCCCAAGACATTAAATATCTTGGTAATCTGCTTTATCCATGCTTCCGTAAGTGGTTTTGGCTCTCCCTTAAACTCCCGGTGGTCCCAGCTCCTTAAATTGTTTAATGCGGTGACCGCCGAGAGAGTTTTCCGTGTTTCCACCCCACGTTTTGACAGAGTCGCTCTCGCTTTCTTTGTTGCATAAATTGCATAAAGCTCCTGAACATTTGATCATTCGTCATTTGGTCGGTGTTGTTGTTTGCATGAGGATTGTCGCCTTCCTCGATGCACATTATCCCGATCATTGATATGTGGTGAATCAACAATCGCAAGGCTCCATTGCTATTCTCAACATTCTCGGATGTCATTTTCGACATCGCCACAAAACAAAAGGTTAATTGACATGTAACAAATTATCCCTATCTTCCGACCAACCAATAAAATATCACATAAACTTAGGTAGGTCATACTAGCGTAGGTATTCCCCTGCCTCCCTCCCAGTACTATTCTCACATCTTAGCCGTGGATTATATCCCTAAGCTCGATACTTAACCGCGACGCCCCCCAAATTAGGTATATATCACCCATCTTGGGTCGACACTTACATACGGTATGTAATACAACTTATTAACATAACTGCGTGGTATACAATACGACATAAACCGTGAGTTTAAATACAAATATCGTCTACTAGATATTATACAAACTCAAACAAAAAGTCCTCATTACAGCTTATTATCACACTTATTTTACGTAATAGTGAGGACTACTAATGCTATCTTGAGACCATCACTGCTTTCCCCAACTCGTCCCGGCTATATTTATCATTTCCTGAAGAACGGTGAAAAAGAAAGGGTGAGCTCAACTAGCCCAAGAAGAAATATTATGACTAAGATAATGCGTAATAAATTATCAATAGTCTTCAATAATGTTAAACCGATAAAATACAATAGACAACCGGTTTAATCTGCGTGGTGAATATGCAATCCATTAAAAGAGTCAAGTAGAAAATAAAGTCTACTATCTTTTAGGTTTTAAAAGGTTTTTCATCATTTGTTTATAAATGAGACTCGACTTTAATAAATATTTCACATCATCGAATCACCCCGCACTACTACTGCCGAGGATATTCTTTAGTATCACGACCACAATTATTCATGCACTCACGGGCCAAGAATATTTGTGTATTCATTAATGGTCATGATCATGCCAACAATCGTCCATCAATGCACTACTACCAATCGAGGATTTTTATCACATCATTTGTAACATTACGGTCATGATTACATACCGAATAGTCTCTCGTCATAATCATACCAAGTCCATCTATGCACTACAAAGCCACAAATGACTTTCAAAAAAAAATATAAACATGAGGATGATGACAATGATATAAGAATTCAATAAAACAAATTCAAGAATTATTTTATCCAGAATTATTAACGTCCAAATTGTCAACATGATCTTTTTTTGTAGAGTAAAATTCAAGAATGATCGTAAGAATATTTTCATGAAAAGATATCTTTGGATGAAACGCAAATATCAAGGATATTCCACTAATTTCATGGAGTATAGAAGTCAAAGTTTTAACCAATGGGTATAATAAAGAATGGAACCCGATCCATGTAAAACACACACGATAGGATATTCCAATGTAATAATAAAGATTTTAACCAGTCCGTAAAACACACACGCATGTGGATGTTCCAACAGAATAATAAAAAGATTTTAACCAGTCCTGTAAAAACACACGAATGTGATGTTCCAACAGAATAATAAAGACGGAACCCAGTCCTGTAAAACATACGAGCGTGATGTTCCAACAGAATAATAATAAAGATTTTAACCAGTCCTGTAAAACACACGCATGTGATGTTCCAATGAATAATAGAAGAATGTCACCAAGTATAGGGTAAACCACTTATACAAAGTTATTCCAATGAATAATAAGCAATGGAATAACAACAGCTTCTCTTCATAAATAAGAAAGAATAACACCCCTTATATTTGGTAGAGATTGAATATGCTGACGATTGTAAGTAACAAAATACTCTTCTTCTTTCTCTCTTATTCTCTCTATACTTTCTCTCTCTATAGCTTGAATGAATTAAATGAAAATAATGAAGCCCTAGGCCTCTATTTATAGAAGATTTCTAGCTTAGCACTTTTCTTAGCCGTGTGAAAAGGCAAGTGGCTTGACGACCGGTTTGACGCTCAGTAATGTGAAACGACAAGTGGTTCGACCTTTGTAATGTGAAACGACAACAAGTGGTTCGACGTCTGGTAAAGGTAATTACTATTAACGAAGGTAAATACTATTGTGAAGGTAAATACTATTCACAAGGGTAATTACTATCGACGAAGGTAAATACTATCGACGAAGAGACTCTTAGATGATGACATATGAGCCCCCATAAAATAATCAAACTTACCACAAATCATTTTTTCATCAACACATAATTAATCTTTCAACAATTATTAATCATTTATAACTTGTCGCCTCAATTATTGATTTAATACTATAACATATTATATGATGATAATCTTTGTGACAATAATTGAATCAATAATATAAGAGATATGATCGTGAATTCTCGTAGCGATAATTGAGCATAAATGAGTGACTTCTCACGTAAGCATCAATAATCAATCTGCAGTGTCTACTCTTACGCAAATACGCTGGACATCGTACTTTTACCACCGGGTAGTTCAACAGCTTTTAACGGTAACACCTCCGTAGTTATTTTTATAAAATATTTTGTCGTTTTCTCAATCCGACAATAATTACATTTCGCTAGGGGTCCACCAATGATTGAGCCATTATGCGAATATTCCCTAACAAAAGAATATTCCCGACCAAACGAATATTTTATAACAACTTGCATACTTTGCAAAATTTATAAATATTACCCATTAACTATAACATTATATCAAATTTATTCCATAATATTCAAAAATAATATTTATAGAAAAATTCATCTTTATTTATAAAAGTTTGGGGTCTTACATTAACTCTTCTAATGAATTGTTGTTGTTTCAAGCACCGCAATTGTTGATTTAAAACTAGTTGTCTATTGTATTCTATTAGATTTTTCCTGTTGAAGACTAACGATAATTTATTATATATTATCTTAGTCATAATATTCTTTATTGGGCTAGTTGAGCTCACCCTTTTCCTTTTGTTCCATTTTTCTTCTCGGGAGGCGAGAATGTAATGAGTACTAGTCGGGTATGGAATGAAGGTTCTAGAGAGAGTTATTTAGTAGTCCTCACAATTTTGTAAAATAATGTATAAATAATTGTGATGAGGATTTATTTGGGTATGTATATTGCCTCAGAAGACAATAATTTTATTTAAACTCACAAGATATATGTTGTCGTATTTTGCACGACAAATGTATTAATAAAGTTGTAGTTATTTCTGTACCATGTATTTGACGACTCAGAATGGGTTAGATGGAATGGACCAATTTTGGGGGCGTCACAACTCCACTGACCAAATCTCCCTCTTGTGTCCTCTAAGCACAACTATAGATACAAGATCGCCGAAGTCATGCAGATGTATGCTTGCAAATGCGGTCCCGGAACCACTACGATTTAGACTATCATTTGGTGTAATGGCTATGGAATTTATATGCTTACTATGGGCAGCAACAACTGCTTTTGCTTTCAAGTTAGAAGCTCCTTCCATGTCATTTGAGAGGCCATCAAAACTCCACACCTTCAGGGTACAATCACTACTACGGTACTACCACCAACAAAGAAGTTTCTCGATTTCTTCGAAAATACAACAGCACCAATAGCACCCATATGACCTATGCCAACTCCAATACATCTGCTTTGAAGATTTGAATTTGAATATTTAAATTTGAATTATTATTTTGAATTTGAATTTATTTTTGTTGTTAGATCTAAATATTTGAATTTGAATTATTAATTATGGCAGTTATTTGTCCTTGATTTTAGGTTTCCTTATTAATGTGAATTGTACTATTTTTATAATATGTACAATCTTTTTGTAATTATTTGGTTGATGCACTTTTCTTGTAATTACTTTCTATTTGTTGTATACTTATGTAAAGAACCCTTTTTTAATTTGACCCATGGCTCAGCCGCTAGAGGGAGTAGCGGCCAACAAAAAAAATTGGCCAATTACTGATTATCCTAATTATTCTCATACATGCTACTTATTAATTAGTAAAATAAAATAATAAAAAATTATAAGTATAATCAGTAAGTATCCTTATATTTATTAATAAAATAAGTATGTATAAATTATAGCGCCCCCAAAATAGGTATACATCACCTATTACGAGTTGTCGATACATGAGTGCGAAATAACTACAACTTTATTATTACAACAATGAAAAGCTGTGAGTTTGAATACAAATATTATCTTCTAGCAATATTTATACTCAAATAAATCCTCATCACATTTATTGGTACATTATTTTACAAAATGGTGAGGACTACTAAACAACTCTGTCTACAGAACCTTCATTCCATACCCCACTACATGCATTATATTCTCGCATCACGAGAAGAAAAATGGAACAAAAGGAAAAGGGCGAGCTCAACTAGCCCAATAAAAAATATTATGACTAAGATAATATACAATAAATTATCGTTAGTCTTCAACGAGGAAAAATCTAATAGAATCTGATAGGCAACAAATTTTAAATCAATATTCACAATGAAATAATAATTCATTAGAAGAGTTAAGTAGAGAATGCAAACTACTATCTTACATGTATGAATTTAAAAGTTCATCGTCTATCTTTTATTCTGTAACATCAATCAACATACATCCGGAATCAAATATTCATCTTTGCACTACTGCTGCCGAAGATATTCATCATTAATCGTGTTCATCTAAACACCTATTCATCTTTGCATTACGGGCAAAGATATTCTTGAAATCATTCATCTTTGCACTACTGGGCCAAAGATATTCAATAATATCATCATTTAAGACCGAGGATGATGAATTTTTTTTTTTTAAGAAACGAATCCAAAGAAACAAAATGACAAGGATTAAGGATTAAGGATTAGTACTTTGTTTTATCCACGTCCAAAAATACCTCAAAAATAATCACGGTGGTGTAAAATTCAAGAATGATCAAAACATGGATACAATCAAAGCTAGTATCCATAATAGATATTTTGGACAAAAAGAAGAAATTTTATTTTTTCTATGAATAAAGTAAGTATTCGTGTGAATAATGTCGATATCGTGAATAAAGGCCGTGTATATGAATAGTAACTCCTACACCAAAAGTTCCAAATTTGATAAAATTTCAGATCAATATTTCAACATAATGATATTGAAGAAATAATATCGTTACAAAAAAATAATATCCTTACCTCGAAAGATCGAAGATTTCTAAATTGAAACACCTGATATAAAGGCTATGACTTGAACTTGCAATCAATAGCAATACTCAAATTATACTCAAAATACTCACAAAAATACGCCGATAATATAGAGAGAAAAACTCATTTAAATTGTGATTTTCAATTCTAACCTAAGCACCCTATTTATAGGAAATTGCTTAGAACACCAAAGCAGAAAATTTAATATAATATTAATATATTATATATAAATTCCTACGCACACAATCTATGATCTGAATTCAGCCATGCTTGACAACAAATAAGTCTACCAAACAAATCAAAAACGTTTTTATTATTTAAAATAATTAAAACTTCCAAAATTAATTATTCAGGAATTTCAGAACATTAATAATTCATAATAAATAGCCCTTTTATCAGAAAATTCGAATCTCGCGAGTTTTTATAGGAAATTAAATTCTCTACAACTTTGCAGAAGAAAGTTTTCCAAATTCCAAATGAAATTGACCAAAATCCACAAATCAGGCGATTTTACAGTATAATCAAATTTCAATCGATAAATGGGGTCCAATTGTAAGACCCCAACTTATTATTAATGAAATTTAATTTTCTATTATTTATTATTTTGAAATAGTAAGGGTTGATGTGATTAATGTGGATAGTTAGTGGTAAAATACGCAAATATTTCAAAATAAAGCAAGTGGTTATAAAATATTCATTGTTGTTTGGGAATATTCGTTTGGTCGTGGAATATTCAGACTGTCGGGAATATTCGTATGCGACGACGCATGCCCATGTGTGGCCCCCATAACGAAAAAGCGATTGGATGAAGAAAACGACAAATATAAGTTGGTTAAAAATAATCTGCCAGGCGTGGTTATTCTGCTTAATCTTGTTAAAATACTTTGGTTAAAACACAAGAAGACACCTGTGATTGCACCAATTATTGATTCTTACGTAAGAAGGCACTACTCAATAATGGTTACGATAATTATCGCTCAATATTTTATTTTATTGATTCAATAATTCTTTGCGTTGATATTTTATATTCTTTGTTGTTTGATAATTGTCATTACACAATATTTTTCATTATCGAAGCAATAATTCATATTATCTGAATAATATTATTAGATAACATTATTGGCAATGTCTAGAAAGTTACATCTAAGGAGAGGTTTGGTCACCTATTGCGCGCCAATAAGGAGAAATTCTTATTGAAAGCCCCTCTTTCCCTGAACCGCACGTTGTCGATATTGTGATTCTCAAATATTATTTGTGAATAATTAATTATTGATTAATATGATGAGGAAAATATTGATTTTATGTGGATATAGATGGAGAAAATTTTTAATGTGACAATTATTGAAAATTGAAATTTTATCTTTTTCGATAAAATAATTCGTTTAAATATATTATTATATTTTAATAATATAATAATGGTGATATTTTTACAACGAATGTGGGATATATGAGTATACGAGGAGGAAGAGTATTTTTGTTGCAATAAATGTTTAAAACATGTTAAACATGCTCGGTGGACCCCATTTATTGACCGAAATTTGATTATAAACATAAAATTGCCCGCTTATGGATTTCTTTTACTAATTTCTGCTTGAAATTTGGAAAAACTTTCTTACGAAAAGTTGTAGAAAATTGAATTTCCTATAAAAACTCGCAAGATTCAATTTTCCGATAAAAGGGCTATTTATTATGAATTATTGAAGTTCAAGCTCTAAAATAATTAATTTTGGAAGTTTAAAATAATTTAAATAACAAAAACGTTTTTTTGTGCAAGTCTTGTGAGGTGGGCTGTTTGGTGGTGAGGTTTTGAAGAAAAATAAGTGTGCGTTGGAATAAAATTATATATATTATTATTTTATTAAATTTTCTCGCTTTTGTGTTCTAAGCATTTTCCTATAAATAGGTCTTAGGTTAGAATTGAAAATCACACCGTAAATCAAGTTTTCTCTCTATATTATCGAGCGTTATTCTTGTGAGTATTTTGAGTATACTTTGAGTATTGTTAGATTTGCAGTAGTTCCCTTCAAAGACTATACCCTTATTCCAAATAAGAAGTACTAATCTTTCGAGGTAAGGGATGTTATTTTCTTCTCAAATGATATTATTTCTTTAATATCATTATCTTTGAAATATTAGTTGAACTTTTTATCAAATTTGGAACTTTTTCATGTCGCGGTTTCTTATTCATGAGTTACTATTCACGAGTTACTTATTCATGAGTTACTTATTCACGAGTTCTTATTCACGAGTTACTATTCACGAGTACTATTCATGAAGCGTGAAGATGTTTTTTTGTGAAATTTCTATCTTTTGGTGTTTGAGTTACTATTCACGTATACGACACTATTCACGATATCTGACACTATTCACGAATACTAAGACTATTCAATTTAAAAAAATGAAATTTCTTCTTTTTGTTTCACTTTGGATTCGTTTCTTAAAAAAAAAAATTCATCATCCTCGATCTTAAATGATGATATTATTGAATATCTTTGGCCCGTAGTGCAAAGATGAATGATTTCTGAAGAATATCTTTGGCTCAGAGTAGTGCAAAGATGAACAGTGTTTTAGATGAACACGACCCGGTCGATGAATATCTTTGGCTGTCAGTGCAAAGATGAATATTTGATTCCGGATGTATATTGATTGATGTTACTGGGATAAAAGATAGACGCGATGAACTTTTAAATTAATACATAGAAGATAGTAGTTTGCATTCTCTACTTAACTCTTCTAATGAATTATTATTTCACTGCGAATATTGATTTAAAATTTGTTGTCTATTGTATTCTATTAGATTTTTCCTCTGTTGAAGACTAACGATAATTTGTTGTATATTATCTTAGTCATAGTATTCTTTATCGGGCTAGTTGAGCTCACCCTTTTCCTTTTTGTTCCATTTTCTTCTCGTGAGGCGAGAGAATATATAAGCAGTACGCAGCCTGGGTATGGAATGAAGGTTCTAGAAAGAGTTGTTTAATAGTCCTCACCATTTTGTAAAATAATGTATCAATAAATGTGATGAAGATTTATTTGAGTATAGATATTGTCTGAAGATAATATTTGTATTCAAACTCACGCTTTTCTCGTTGTAATAATAAAGTTGTAGTTGTTTACAGATCTTGTATTGACAACTCGAAATGGGTGATGTATACCTATTTTGGGGGCGTCACAATGGTATCGAGCTTAGGATATGATCTCTGGCGGAGATCGGGAATAGAACTAGGAGGGAGAGATTTAGTAAATCCTTCGCTAGTGTGTCCTACCTAAGCTTATTTGTTAGTTGGTCGAAGATATAGGGATATTATGTGATATATTGATTTCCTTAATTAACCCTTGTTTTATGACAAGATTTTGAGAATGTCGACTAAGAATATTAACAATGGAAATGAGACCGTGGAGACGCTTTGTACTCACCAACGAGGAGAACGTGCAACAGTCCGGCAATGTTCCTCTTGTGAACAACACCATTGAAAGCGAGATGATGAATGAGGGATGTTTAGAAGTTTTTTGCGCTTCATGCAAAATCGCACGAGGAGAGACTCGTGTTCAAAATATAGGAGGAAATGATAGCAATTCACGGGTTGTCACAAATTAAGCGATTCAAAGAGTTGGGACCACCGAATTTAAGGGAAAGCCGATCCGATCATGCCATGAAAACATGGGTCAAGTAAATTACCAAGATATTCGATGTCTTGGGATGCACGGAGAACAGAAGGTTCCATTCGCCACCTTTATGTTCCGTGGCGAGGCGTACTCATCGGTGGGAGTCTCGTGAAGCGCACTCCATCCAAATACACTCAAAGATGTCTTGGGAGACGTTTCAAAAGTATTTAATGACAAATACTTTCCTAAAAGTGTTCGTCGTATGAAGGAAGTGGAGTTTATTAGACCGGAGCGTAACAACATGATGGTGTCTCAAGATGCGAGTCAAAGTTTCATGAGTTATCCAGTTTGCACCTCATTTGGTGGAGAATGAGGAACGTTTGACACGGATGTTTCTTAGAGGTTTGAAACCCCGATACGTCAAGATCTCATTTCTCATAAATTTTCTCTCTATTCAGATGTTGTAAAATGTGGCTCAATTATTAGAGCGAGATAACGAGTACGGTCACCGAGGGGCCACAACAAGGATCGTACTCGAGATAGCGATCAATGAATAATAATGATAACCAACGGAGAAAGAAATGCAGACAGACAAAAATGGTAACCACTCGGGTGGTAATTATAGCCATGAAAATAGAAGAAGCGAGTCGGGGAGGAGATTTTAAAAGAGGAGATTTAACAACGACCATGTGAAGAAGACGACAATGCTTAAAAAGAATCGGTTCTAAGGAGGAGAACGACCACCGTCATATGTTACAAATGCGAAAAAGAGGGACATATCGACCAAACCGCCTACAACAGTTCAAGGTATGCTATAATTGTGGAAAGGAAGGACATATCGCTCGAGATTGTACAATGAACGAAACCTAGTTCAATGGAACGGTGACTCAAAAGATCGTCCCGAGAAAAGTCAAAGTCAACGATTCCGGAAGAAGCGTTTTGTTGTGACCGGTCAAAATGCGAGGAACCCAAACGAGGTGATCACGGGTAAACTATTTATAAATTCTTGCGAAGTTTATACCTTACTTGATACTTTGGTGCTACCCATTCATTTATCTCTCCCGCCAGTGCTCAACGCTTAAACTTGACTCGGAGAAAATTAGACTTTGACCTATCTCGTGGAAACTCCGTTAGAGAAAACTTTCATCACATCCACCGCTTATAAATCTTGTTTGATTCAAGTTGGCACCATTACCTTACCGTTGACCTTATCTCTTTAAAGATATTTGCTTTTGATGTGATTTTAGGGATTGATTGGTTAACTACTCATCATGCCAAAATTGATTGTTTTCGTAAGGTTGTTAGTTTTCATATTCCTAACCAACGTGTTGTACGAATTCAAGCAACTAAACCATTAAAATCAATCATCGTCATATCTAATCATAAAGCTATTCGTTTATTGAAAAACGGATGTCAAGCTTTCTTAGCCCATGTTATGGATTTGAATAAAGACACGCCAAATTTGAATAATATTCCCGTTGTTATTGACTTTCCCGACGTATTTCTGAAGAACTTCCGGCTCTACCCCAAGAACGTGAAGTTGAATTCTTTATTGATCTTGAACTCCGTACAAAGCCCATTTCTAAAACCCCATATCGAATGGCTCTATTGAACTTCGAGTTAAAGGTCCAACTACGAGAATTGTTGGACATCGGTTTCATTCGTCCTAGTACATCTCCTTGGGGTGTTCCGTTTTATTAAAGAAAGAAGAAAGACGGGAGTATGCGACTTTGTATTGACTATCGGAATTGAACCATGTCACCATCAAGAATATGTATCCTCTACCTCGTATTGATGACTTGTTTGACCAATTCTGCGGGGCACAATTCTTTTCAAAAATCGATCTTCGCTTACGGATATCATCACCAAGATTAGAATCGAGGATATTCCAAAGACGCCTTCGAACTCGGTATGGGCATTATGAATTCTTAGTCATGTCTTTTCGGACTAACTAATGCTCCTGCGGCTTTCATGGATATGATGAACCGAGTATTCAAGGAATATTTGGATCAATTCGTTGTTGTCTTTATTGATGAAATCCTCATATATTCCAAAAGTCGTGAAGATCATGAGCACCATTTGAAGTCGGTACTCCAAAGGCTTCGTGAAAACCAACTATATGCCAAATTGAAGAAATGCGAGTTCGGCTCGAGGAAGTAGCATTTCTTGGGCACGTGGTGTCAAAACATGGAGTATCCGTGGATCCGTGAAGATTGAAGCAATACAAAGTTGGAAGCAACCAAGTCGGTGGTATCAAGACGTAGCTTTTGGGCTTAAATTTGGTTATTATCGGAGATTCGTGGAAGGGTTTTCTCGAATCTCTACTCCATTAACTCAATTAACTTTCGAAAGGATACAAAATTTGTTTGGAGCGAAGAATGCGAAAGAGTTTCCAAGAGCTTAAGAGGAGACTTATTTCAAAGACTGTTCTAACAATACCATCTGGGTTCGGATGGATTTGTTATCTGATGATGCTTCGAGCAAAGGGTTAGGATGTGTTCTCATGCAACGTGGGAAAGTCATAGCTTTATGCCTCATGACAACTTAAAGAGTATGAGAGGAATTATCCTATTCATGATCTAGAGTTGGCGGCCCAATCGTTTTCTACGCTAAAAATATGGAGGCACTATCTATATGGGGAGAAAGTGGAGATATATTCGGACCATAAAAGCCTTAAATATTTCTTCACTCAAAAGAACTCAATATCGCGGCGGACGCTGGCTCGAGCTATTGAAAGACTACGACCACACTATTCAATACCATCCCGAAAAGGCGAACGTGGTAGCCGACGCGTTGAGTAGAAGATCATATCTTGAGAACGAAAAGTGATGATGATGTCAAGTATACGACAGAGCCAACTTTAATAGAAAAGTTAAGGTTACTCAAGCCACCAATCTTGAATGATGCGTATGAAGAAGAAAGTACAAGAAGGAGCTATTCCTAAGCGAGAATTGATGAAGAAGGAATACTTGAGTCCACTCTGAACTTTGTGTTCCTAACGACTACGATTTGAAGTACAAGATTATGATGGAGGCACACAATACACCATTTGCAATCCATCCCGGAAGTACTAAAATGTATCGTGATCTTCACATATATTTTGGTGGAACAATATGAAGAGAGAGATTGCAAAGTTTATCTCGATGTGTTTAACTTGCTAACGTGTAAAGGCGGAGCATCTAGTACCTAAGGGTCCGTTGCAACCACTTGAGATTCCGAAATGGAAGTGGGAACACGTTACCATGGATTTCAATTCACGGGTCTTCCTACGGTTTCTTAAGGCATCAATGCTATTTGGGTTATTGTTGATAGATTAACCAAGTCCGCTCATTTCTTGCCGATACGGAGACTTATTCCTTGAACGTCTTGCTAGTATGTACGTGAATGAAATTATGAGGTTGCATGGCATGCTCAGTATTCATAGTTTTGGATCGTGACCCAAGATTCACTTCAAGATTTTGGGTTAGCTTGCAAAAAGCTATGGGCACGGATTTTGCGATTTAGTTCGGCATACCATCCCCAAACCGACGAGACAATCGAGAGGACTATTCAAACTCTTGAAGATCTATTAAGACTCATGTCCTAGACTTCAAGGGCGATTGGGATAAGTATTTACCATTGGTGGAATTCTCCTACAACAACAGCTTATCGTGCAAGTATAAGTGTGGCTCCATTCAAGCATTATATGGACGAAAATGTCGTTCTCCAATATGTTGGGATGAGGTGGGTGAAGCAACATTGTTGGGACCCGAGTTAAAACGTATGACTCACTCAAAAGATTCAAATGATTCGACAACGATATACAAAGGCACAAGATCGACAAAAGAGTTATGCGGATCTTCATCGAAAGGACGTGGAATTTAGTGTAGGGGATCATGTATTGTTGCGAGTTGCTTCCATGGAAGGGAGTTACAAGATTTGGGAAGAGAGAAAAGCTCAATCCACGATTTATTGGTCCATTTCAAATTCTTGACCGAGTAGGAAATGTAGCCTATAGACTTATAAGTTACCTCAAGTATGTCTCGTGTTCATAATGTGTTTCACATATCGGTTGCTTGTAAATATGTGAAAGACCCGAACCACGTTATAGAAGTTAGAACCAGGACGAGATAGCCAAAGACTTAACGTATGAGGAGGTACTGTCGAGGATCTTGGATAGGAAGGAGCATGTCCTACGCATGAAAGGTCATACCACAAGTTAAAGTTTTATGGAGGAATCATGCTATAGAGAAAATGACCGGGAATTGGAAACGAAAATGAAAGCGAGGTATCCTCACCTTTTCAAACACTGTGTACGTCGTCAATTTCGAGACGAAATTTCATAAAGAGGGAGGTTGTAAGACCCCAACTTATTATTAATGAAATTTAATTTTCTATTTATTATTTTAAAATAGTAAGGGTTGATTTGATTAATGTGGATAGTTAGGGGTAAAATACGCAAATATTTCAAAATAAGCAAGTTGTTATAAAATATTCATCATTGTTGTCGGGAATATTCGTTTGGTCGTGGAATATTCAATCTTTAGGGAATATTCGCAATGCGACGGTAGCGACCGTGTGTGGCCCCATATAACGGAAAAAACGATTGGATGAAGAAAACGACAAATATAAGTGGTTTAAAAATAACACGTGAAGTTGTTACAATTAATCTTCGTTAAAATACCCGTGGTTAAAACACAAGAAGACACCAGATTGCACCAATTATCGATTCTTACGTAAGAAGGCACTACTCAATAATGGTTACGATAATTACTGCTCAATATTTTATTGATTTAATAATTCTTTGCGTTGATATTTTATATTCTTGTTGTTTCAATAATTGTCATTACACAAGATTTTTCATTATCGAAGCAATAATTCATATTATCCTGAATAATATTATTAGATAACATTATTGGCAATGTCTAGAAAGTTACATCTAAGGAGAGGGTTTGGTCACCTAATTGCGCGCCAAGAAGAAGAAATTCTTATTGGAAAGTCCCTCTTTCGTGGGAGGCTGCACGTTGTCGATATTGTGATTCTCGTAATATTATTTGTGAATAATTAATTATTGATTCATATGATGAGAAAAATATTAATTTTATGTGGATATAGATGGAGAAAAATTTTTAATGTGACAATTGTTGAAAATTGAAAATTTATCTTTTTCTGATAAAATAATTCATTTAAATATATTATTATATTTTAGTAATATAATAATGGTAATATTTTTACAACGAATGTGGGATATATGAGTATACGAGGAGGAAGAGTATTTTTGTTGCAATAAATGTTTAAAACATGTTAAACATGTCGGTGGACCTTGAAATATTACAGAACAATTGTCACATTGAAATATTTGCGTATTTTACCCCTAACTATCCACATTAATCAAATCAACCCTTACTATTTTAAAATAATAAATAGAAAAAATTAAATTTCATTAATAATAAGTTGGGGTCTTACAATAAGGATAATTAATAATTATCTTCTTATAATTTTTAATTATAAATAGGAAATATTGATTAAATTTATATTATATTCCTACTCAAATATATAAACTCAATTAGTAATTATTCTTATACATACTTATTTTGTTAATAAGTATAAGGATAAGTATAAATATAATTATTGATTATCCTTATAATTATCCTTATAATTTTTTATTATTTTATTTTACCGATTAATAAGTTATATGTATAAGGATAATCAGTTAATAAGTATAAGGATAAATATAAAGATAATTATTGATTATCCTTATAATTATACTTATAATTTTTTATTATTTTATTTTACTAATTAATAAGTAGCATGTATTTGCGAGAATAATTAGGATAATCAGTAATTGGTCAATTTTTTTTTTGTTGGCGCTACTCCTCTCTAGTGGTCATTTGCCATGGGCCAAATTAAAAATCCTCTCTAGCAGCCTCTAGAGGGAGTAGCGGCCGTTTTGACCGCCCACTACTCCTCTAAATGTACTTCAACAGAGAGGATTTTTAATTTATTGTCATTCGCTTACTCCTCTAGCGGATGTGATCTCATCTGGGCCATTAACTTCAATTTTGATTTACCGATGAACGTTAGGCGATAAAGGGATCACAGCCTAACGTGAGTAAGACGGATCATTTCCCATATATATATATATATATATATATATAGAATTTCTTTCTCCAACGCACTAAAGTTACGGACTAAAGACGATCTGAAAAAAAAAAACATGCGGGTTGTGATAATGGGTCAAATTGCTAACACAATAAAATCCAATAATCATCGATGCTAAATTATTTGTGGGAGAGGAGAGAACTTAAGAGTCTTCGACAAATACAAAGGTGTACGTGTCGATATACATTAGAAATACAATTGCCTACACCGAGCTACTTCAACCTCCGATTTTAGACAATAAGGGCACTTGAAACGCCGTGTGTTGTTGTTCTTTGACAACTTTGTGATAGATCGTCACGAGAGCACACGCGTGCTTACCAACAACAACAACATAGGTGGTTTTCTTCACTAGCCTTTGGTCCCGACTTATTGGACATAGATGGATCACCGCATACGTGAAAAAGTCTTTTTATTCGTTTTATAATTAAATATATATTTTTATTTTTTTTGATAATAAAATGATTACAAAAATAACAAGATCTTTAACTATATAATGGACCTGCATAATTTCATGAGCCATTATACGTATTTTCTATTAATCTGTAGTAGATGCATATAATAATTCACGTGCAGAACTAAATGTAAAATTATTTACAATCATATAAAGGCTTCTGATTAAAGAGAAATCAAAAAGCAAAAAAAAAAATCAAAATCAAAATCAAAAACATCTTATAACAACAGAATGAACATTTACCATAATTTTACCTTTCAATACTTATATTATCGACCTTTTTTTTAGAGAAAAGGGAATATGGTACATTTCACAAAGCAAGTACCATATTCATAACTTTACTTAAAGATGCAAGGAATTAAATCAAGTATCATATTCATAAATCCTACAACTCCTCTAAATCGTGAAAACATCTAATCCATATTCAAATAACATTTCTTTTCCGGACCAGATGAGTTGGTTGACTTAAATCATAGAAACCAAAAGGATTTACTAGTTTACTCCCACAGAATACACCACAGAAAACAACACAATCCACCCAAAAATGATGCCAACTCTGAGATTCACCCAGTCCACTTTTTGCCAATAATATACTTTGACAAAGCTAACACCTGTTCACAATGAAATTTATTCCTCTTCCACAAATTATTCCTATCAATTTCAATTTTCAATGTTTATATTATCAAAATTTGCCATAATTTTACCTTTCCATATTGTAAATTCAATGCTTATACTATGACTTTTTTTTTTAGAAAGGGAGAAAAAACAACTACCCATTTTCTTATCAATTATATACAAGTATTGGATATCTCCTTACCAAACATGTCATCTTCTACAATCTATTGGGTAAAATGGCGTTAGGGTACCTACAATATATGTTACCTCCGACACAATCAATACACTATAATTTACCCAATTATAAAGAATAAACCCTAGATTTCTTACTTGATAACCCATATGAGGAAAACTCATAAAGAACAAACCCTAGATTTCTAATGCGACAAACAAAAATTACAAACCCAATAAAGTTAAGGAGTTTCACCTTCTGATCCGTTTGCTATGATTTCGTTGGCCGGAGACCTTCCGTTGGCCTTTAACTTTTCCTTCTGTCTGCTACAGTATCGCGTGAGAAAGAAGGGGAAGAATTGGAGAGAGAAATCGGTTTTAGCATCTGATGATTATTGGGTTTTATTTTGTTAGCAATTTGACCCATTATCACAACTCCGCGTGTTTTTTTTTTTTCAGTTAAATCTTAGTCCGTAAACTTTAGTGCGTTGGAGAAAGAAATCCTATATATATATATATATATATATATATATATATATATATATATATATATATATATATATATATATACACCATGTTATTTTGTGTTTGGGAACGGATCGAACTTGGATTTTAAAAAGCTATTTTAGTCTTAAAAGTTCACTAAAATACTCGGTTTGAAAAATATACAGTATTTGTTTTTTGAAATTAAAATGTGGGAAGGATCATCTAAATATATCTATAAATTGATGAAATCATTTTCTTTATGCGCATGCGTAGAAGTCTTAACAAAAAATATAACACTATACTGTATTATTAAATTTCACTTTAAAAGTACATAATAGAGAAGAAAAATATGAAGTAGCTCACAAATTTTATGCCATCCATATTATTAATTAGCAATCAATTATGGATCAAAGACATCTAAAATCAAATCATTTGAAGGCCATTATCCCAAGTACTGCAACCGCAGCTGCCATAACTTTATACGGTGATATTGCAACAATCCCATAAGCAGAGCCCGTCGCCGCAGGAGGGGCTGGTGCCGGAGCTTCTAGCTCCTCAACGTTGATGACCAGTTTCTGGTTAAGCTCGGAGCAATGATTCTTCTTGCCACAAATGTACCATTTTTTCCCCGGGCCGGCTAGGGTTACAACGTCGTGTCCGGAAGCAAGTGCCAGTTTTTCTGGTGGTTTAATGCAATCCTTAAATTCAGTACCATTCACCTTGAACACATTATGGAGTCCCTGAGTATAGTTAAAACTGCATAATACAATAATAATGTGTCTATTAGTAAAACTTATAGGATCATTATATCTATATCTACATATTACACTACAAACTTAAGTAAGAAATTAAGGTAGTAGTGTACTATATATATATATATATATATATATATATATATATATTTTTTACCTAGTGTGTCACCGACATGAAAGACTTTGTCACTAGCCCAGGCTTGATAATCAAAGTTCACAGTCCAGCCGTTAGAGCCTCCGACCCAATATTCCTTGGTGGCCATGGTGGCGGTGGGAAGGACGACGGCGGCGATGGCAAGGATGACAAAGAGGTCGGTTGAAGCCATCTTTTTTTTAAGTGTAAGATGACTTGTGTTGGTTGGTTGGTTTTAGTTTGAGTCATGTTTAGGATGGTAAATGTCTATTTATATTGATTTGTGACATGCATGAATACTTATTTTATTACTAGAGTATCCGCCTAGAGTCGGCAGACGTGTGCTTTGGGTTTTACGTTTTATAGGTACTTAATTTCCAGGCAAGCATTAGTTTCATTGTAGTTTGCTTAGGAGGCGATTAAAGCTAGGAGCAAGTCATTCGTTTGTGTTTGTGTTCGTGAGAGAGGGTGTTAGTAGTCTCTCCGATCCAAAATTAAAGATACGTTTTAAGATTATTTAAAACAGGGCATTGGCAACGGTCACATTAGCGATAATTAGAGTACCGTCGACAATGATGTCATTATCGACGGCCACGCCGTCGCTCACTACAAAAAAACAGGTCATTGGCTACGGCAGCATCCCCGTCGAGATTAGCCACATTGGCGGCTTCGCCGACCGTCGATAATGTGGCCGTCGTCGATAATGACCTTCCCCTGTGTCTAATTTTGGCGGAAAATTTTTCATGGGCTCGGAAAAGTCATTATGCGACGGACTTGTTGTCCGCTAGGCCGTCGTCGAGAATGAGGCATAGGCGACGAGGTTACTCTCGGCTAATTTGTCTGGTCGTCGAGAATGAGTCTTGTTTTAAAACCCTGAGCTCGACGGAAACGACTACTTTTCTTTTCCCTCTTTCTTTTCCTTCCTCTGCTATACCTTCCGGCCGACGACTCTCTCCCCCTCTTGCCACCTCCGACGAATTTGAGCATCATTAAGGTGAGTTTCCCCCACACCGACTCTCTCCCCCCCCTCTTTTGCCACCTCCTCTGCGACTCTCCCCCTCTGCCATACCTTCCGGAGACCCTCCCCCTCTTCTGCCATACCTCCAAATGAGACTCTCCCCTCTCCTCCTGCAAATTACTCCACCTTTCCTTCTTCTTTACTCCTATTTTCCCACAACTTGCAATAGGTATGATTTCATTATTCTTATTTTGTTGGAAGTAATTATCTGATTTTATTTTTTAAAAAGTTTTAGGCATGTTTGCTTTAATCTAATTGTGTTAGTAGCTAATTAATCTCATTGTTTGCTTTAATATAAGAAAGTTTTGATGGGATATTAATATGCTAATGCACTTGAATTGCTTTCCAATCACTAATCTCATTTTTACCCCACTGCTTGATGAAAAATTGTATGTGTGTATGTATAAGAATATATGTATGTGTGTATGTATAAAAGTATACCAGTGCTATAACATATGGTGCCCTGTATATGTTGTATTTTTATCTGTTTGAATTTATTATTTTTGTATTAACTTAAAGGTTGGATCTGTTTGTATTTGGGCATCTGGGTATTGTTATTTTTTGCTATCTTTAGTGGGTTTTAGTTGAAATGCTTGTTTTGGTTCTTGGATTTGATGGGTTTATTTGAGGTTTCTTGCTGTTGACCTAAACTGCCTTTCACATGTGCATATTTTCATATAGTTTAGGAAGCTTAGAAACCCGTTTGAGATTCACTTAGTATGAGTTAATCTCAAATAGTCCCCGTTTTGGGACTGTCCTTGTATGTTTCGATATCACTTAGGTCGGTGTTAACGACTTGAGCACGTCTTTATATTTTTTGAATTTTCGGTCAGTATATATGTGACGCCCCCAAAATAGGTATACACAACACCCATTCTGAGTCGCCAAATACATGGTACAAGAAGCAAACTACAACTTCAATAATACAAATGTCGTGTGAAATACGACAATAATATATACCGTGAGTTTAAATATAATATTGTCTTCTAGATAATATCCACACGCAAATAAATCCCCATCATAATTATTGATTCATTATTTTACAAAAATGGTGAGGACTACTAAACAACTCTCTCTAGAACCTTCATTCCATACCCCGACTAAGTACTCGCTACATTCTCGCCTCCCCGAGAAGAAAAAATGGAACAACAAGGAAAAGGGTGAGCTCAACTAGCCCAAAGAAGAATATTATGACTAAGATAATATACAACAAATTATCGTTAGTCTTCAACAGGAAAAATGATAGAATACAATAGACAACAATTTTCGGATCAATATTCGCAATGAAATAATAATTCATAGAAGAGTTACGTAGAAATGAAATCTACTATAATCTATGAATTTAATAAATCATCAATATTTTATCCTCAGTAACATCAATTAATATACATCTGAATCAAATATTCATCTTTGCACTACAGCCAAAAAGATATTCATCACCGATTGATCATGTTCATTTAAACACTGCTCATCTTTTGACTACAGTGCCAAAGATATTAATCAATCGGTCATGTTCATCTCAACACTGCTCATCTTTGCACTACAGTGCCAAAGATATTCTTCAGAAATCATTCATCTTTTGCACTACAGTGCCAAAGATATTCAATAATATCATCATTTAAGACTGAGGATGATGAAAAATATTTTTAAAGAAACGAATCCAGTGAAACAAAATGACAAGGATTAAGGATTAAGGATTCGTACTTGGTTTTATCCACGCCCAAAATAGCTCAAAAATAATCATAGTGGTGTAAAATTCAAGAATGATCAAAACATGGATACAATCGAGTTAGTATCCGTAATAGATATTTTGACAAAAAGAAGAAATTTTATTTTTCTATTGAATAGTCACAGTATACGTGAATAGTGCAGATATGTGAATAAAGGCCTTAGATACGTGAATAGTAACTCCGACACCAAAAGATAGAAATTCCACAAAAACATCTTCACGCTTACATGAATAGTACTCGTGAATAAGAATCGTGAATAAGAACTCATTAATAGTAACTCGTGAATAAGTAACTCATGAATAAGAACCCATGAATAGTAACCCCGACATGAAAAATTCCAAATTTGATAAAACTTCAGATCAACATTTCAAAGATAATGATATTGAAGAAATAATATCATTACTTAAAAAAATAATATCCCTTACCTCGAAAGATCAAGATTTCTAAATTAAAACACCTGATATAAAGGCTATGACTTGGACTTGCACCGATAGCAATACTCAAAGTATACTCAAAATACTCACAAGAATACGCTTGATAATATAGAGAGAAAACTTCAGCTTCGTGTGATTTTCAATTCTAACCTAAGCACCCTATTTATAGAAATTGCTAGAACACCAAAGCGTAAAATTTAATAAATTAATAATATAATTATATTATTTTCTACACATGTCTAGAATCTGATTTCAGCCATCAAACACATGCCACCTTCTAGAAAAAAATAAGAAAAACGTTTTTCTAATTTTAAATATTTTAAACTTCCAAAAATCAATTATTTTGAGCTTCTAACTTCAATAATTCATAATAAATAGCCCTTTCATCAGAAAATTCGAATATCGCGAGTTTTTATAGGAAATTCAATTCTCTACAACTTTGCAGAAGAAAGTTTTTCAAATTCCAATCGAAAATTGACCAAAATCCACAAACGGGCGATTTTACAAAGCTATAATCAAATTTCACCAATAAATGGGGTCCACCGACATGTTTAACATGTTTTAAACATTTATTGCAACAAAATACTCTTCCTCCTCGTATACTCATATATCCCACATTCGTTGTAAAAATATCACCAAGTAATATATTATTAAAATAATATATTTAAATGAATTATTTTATCGTAAAAAGATAAAATATTAATTTTCAACAATTGTCATTTTAAAAATTTTCTCCATCAATATCCACATAAAATCAATATTTTCCTCATCATATAAATTAATAATTAATTATTCACAAATAATATTACGTAATCACAATATTGACAACCAGGCGCTTTCAGAGAAAGGGGGCTTTCCAATAAGAATTTCTTCTTCTTGGCACAAGCAATTAGGTGACCAAACCTCTCCTTAGATGTAACTTTCTAGACATTGCCAATAATGTTATCTAATAATATTATTCAGATAATATGAATTATTGCTTCGATAATGAAAGATAATTGTAATGACAATTATCAAACAACAAAGAATATAAAATATCAACGCAAAGAATTATTAACTCAATAAAATATCGAATAAGAATTATCGTAACCATTATTGAGTAGTGCCTTCTTCACGTAAAAATCAATAATTGGTGCAATACCAAGTGCTACCGTGCTCAACAACGCCAGATTAGTGTGTTTTAACCACCGGTATTCCAACAAAGATAATCTGGTAATAACTACGCCTGCTATTTAAAAACAACTTATATTTGTCGCTTTCTTCATCCAATCACTTTCAGTTATGGGGCCCACACATATGGTCATCTACCGTCATTTAATATTCCCTAATCGCATTTAATATTCCACGACCAAACGAATATTCCCCGAAATAACAATGAATATTTTATAACCACTTGCTTATTTTTTGAAATATTTGCATATTTAACCCTTAACTATCCACATTAATCAAATCAACCCTTACTATTTCAAAATAATAAATAAAGGAAATTCCTTTTTATTTAAAAATTTCGGTCTTACAACCTCCCTCCTTATGAAATTTCGTCCTCGAAATTGACGTATCGCACTGGTGTTTCAAAAGGTGAGGATACCTCGCTTTCATTTTCGCTTCCAATTCCTGTGTCATTTCCTCTATAAAGCATGATTCCTCCACAAAACTTTAACTTGTGGTATAACCTTTCTTGCGCGTAGGACATGCTCCTTCCTATCCAAAATCTTGACAGTTACCTCCTCATACGTTAATTCTTCTATTATCTCGTCCCGTTCTAACTTTATAACGTGGTTCGGTCTTTCACATATTTACGAAGCACGATATGTGAAACACATTATGAACACGAGACATACTTTGAGGTAACGCAAGTCTATAGGCTACATTTCCTACTCTGGTCAAGAATTTGAAATGGACCGATAAATCGTGGATCGAGCTTTCCTCTCTTCCCAAATCTTGTAACACCCTTCCATGGAGCAACTCGCAACAATACATGATCCCCACATTAAATTCCACGCCCTTTCAATGAAGATCCGCATAACTCTTTTGTCGATCTTGTGCCGCTTTGTATACGCTTGTCGAATCATTAGTCATATATACGCATTAACTCGGGATCCCAACAATGTTGCTTCACCCACCTCATCCCAACATATTGAGAACTCGACATTTTGTCCATATAATGCTTCGAATGGAACCATGCCTATATTTGTTTAATAACTATTGTTGTATGAGAATTCCACCAATGGCAAATACTTATCCCAACTTCCTTTGAAATCTAGGACACGAGTTTTAATATATCTTCAAGAGTTTGAGTAGTCCTTTCTCGATTGCCCATCCGCTTGAGGATGGTATGCCAAATCAATCATAAATTCGTGCTTATATAGCTTTCTAACCCAAAATCTTGAAGTGAATCTTGGGTCACGATCCGAAACTATGGATACAGGCATGCCATGCAACCTCACAATCTCATTCACGCATATACTAGCAAAGACGCTCA
This sequence comes from Panax quinquefolius, assembly GCA_020205615.1. NCBI lineage: Eukaryota > Viridiplantae > Streptophyta > Magnoliopsida > Apiales > Araliaceae > Panax > Panax quinquefolius. The sequence continues at coordinate 472,672 of JAINUW010000226.1, read as the reverse complement.
AGGAATAAGTCTCCGTCGGCAAGAAATGAGCGAGACTTGGTTAATCTATCAACAATAACCCAAATAGCATTGATGCCTTGAGAAACCGCAGGAAGACCCGTAACGAAATCCATAGTAATGTGTTCCCACTTCCATTCCTAATCTCAAGTGGTTGCAACGGACCCTTAGGTACAAGATGCTCCGCCTTTACACGTCGGCAAGTTAAACACATCGAGATAAACTTTGAAATCTCTCTCTTCATATTGTTCCACCAAAATGTATGTCAAGATCACGATACATTTTAGTACTTCCAGATGGATTGCAAATGGCGATTGTGTGCCTCCATCATAATCTTGTACTTCAAATCGTAGTCGTTAGGAACAAAAAGTCTAGAGTGGACTCAAGTATTCCTTCTTCATCAATTCTCGCTCCTAATAGCTCCTTCAGTACTTTCTTCTTCATACGCATCACCTCCGAGTCGGTGGCTCGAGCAATCTTAACTTTTTCTATTAAAGTTGGCTCTATCGATACTTGACATCATCGCACTCGCTTCCGCATATGATCTTCTACTCATCGCGTCGCCTACCACGCTCGCTTTTCCAGGATGGCATGATCGAAACATGTCTTTGAAATGAGTCTCCTCTTGAGTTCTTCAAAGCTCTTCCCACATTCCTTGCTCCATTCAATTTTGTATCTCTACGAGTCACCAAGCGTTAATGGAATAGCGATTCGAGAATATCCTTCAACGAATCTCCGATAATAACCAACTAAGCCTGTAAAAGCTACGTATTTCGATTACTAACTTAGGTTGCTCTCAATCGCGACTCATATCCCAATCTTGGATAAGACGTCACAATGACACCTATCGCTTTTATCGCATCTAATATGACGTCCCCTACAGAGAGTCGGCTTAGGTGAATTCCACAAAGGAAGTCACAAGATAAAGGCTCAGTACCAAATTCTATAGTTGAATTTTTAACTCCTCAAGTTCAATAGAGCCATTCGATATGAGATTTTAGAAATGAGTTTTGTACTCGGGTTCAAAGTCGATACAAAATTTAATATCGTGCTTTGGGAGTAAGCCAAGAAATTCTTCAGAAATAAATCGAAAAATCAATAACAACAGAATATTATTCAAATCGACGTGTCTTTATTCAAATCCATAACATGGACTAAGAAAACTTGACATCCGTAATAAACGAATGACTTCATGGCTTGATATGAAAATGTTTGACTACAATGGTTTGATTGCTTGAATTCGAATAACAGGTTGCTTAGGAATATAAAAACTAACAACCTTACGAAAATAATCAATTTTGACATGATGAGTAGTTAACCTTAAAATCACATCAAAAACAAATATCTCTATAGAAATAAGGTTAACAGGTAATGTGATAGTGCCAACCTGAATCAAGCAAGATTTTTAAATAACGGATGTAATGAAATTTTCTCCTAATGGAGTCTCCACAGATAGGTCAAAGTTTAATTTCTCCGTAGTCAAGTTCAAACGTTGAACGCAAGCAAGAGAGATAAAAGAATGGGTAGAACCGATATCTAGTAAGGTATATACTTCGCAAGAATTTATAATTAACTAACCCGTATAACTTCGTTCGGGTTCCTTTCATTTTGACCGGCCACGACAAACGCTCTTCCGAGAACCGCCGACTTTTTTTTTTCGGGACATCCTTTTGAGTCACCATTCCTCCGGATCTGGTTTTCATATCGTATAATCTCGAGCGATATGTCCTTCCTTTCCACAATTATAGCATACCTTGAACTGTTGTGGGCGCTTTGGTGATATGTCCTCTTTCCCCGCATTTGTAACATACGACCGGGTGGTCGCTTCTCCTCCCTAAAAACTAGTTGCTATCGGCGGCCGACGCCTTCACATGGTCGTTGTTGAATCTCCTCTTTTAAAATCTCCTCCCGACTCGCTTCTTCTATTTTCATGGCCACGATTACCACCAGAGTGGTTACCGCCTTTGTCTCAGTATTCTTCTTTCTCCACCGGTTATCGTTATTCGATGATCGCTATCTTCTTGGATGATCCTCGGTTATGGTCCCTCGGTTGAACGTACTCAAGTATCTCACTCTAACAACCGAGCCCCGCTGACAACATCCGAATAGAGAGAAAATTTATGAGAAATGAGATATCGACGATGTCCGGTTTCAAACCTCTCGTAAACATCCGCGTCATATACGCTCCTCATTCTCCACCAAATGAGGTGCAACTCGATAACTCCGCGAACTTCGCCTCATCGGGACACCATCATGTTATTCTCGCTTCTAGTCTAATAAACTCCACTTCCTTCATATGACGAATACTTTCGTGGAAGTACTTGTCATTGAACTTTCTCAAACGCCTCCCACGACATGCCGAGTGCAGTGAAGTTTGGATGGGTACGCCTACGATTCCCACCAAGATGTCGCCTCGCCACTTTAACATAAAGGCGGCGAATGGAACTTTCGTTCCTCCGTGCATCCCAAGACATCGAATATCTTGGTAATTTGTTTGACCCACGTCTCGCCTTTAATCGGATCCGGCTTTCCCGCACTCGTGGTCCCAACTCTTTGAACTCTTGGTGTGACCACCCGTGAATTGCTATCATTTCCTCCTCAGTATTTTGAACACGAAGTCTCCTCGTCGATTTTGCATGAACTGCAAAAAGCTTCTAAACATCCCTCGCTCATCATCTCGCTTTCAGTGGTGTTGTTCACAGAGGAACATTACCACTGTTGCACGCTCTCCTCGTTGGTAAAGACAGCATCTCCACGGTCTCATTTACTCCAATCATTAATATTCTCGACGACATTCTCAACATCGCCATAAAACAAGGGTTAATTAAGGAAATCAATATATCACATAATATCCCTATATCTTGACCAACTAACAAATAAGCTTAGGTAGGACACACTAGCGAAGAATTTACTCTGCCTCTCCCTCCTAGTTTTATTCCCCGATCTCCGCCAGAGATATATCCCTAAGCTCGATACCAACCGTGACGCCCCCAAAAATAGGTATACACAACACCCATTCTCGAGTCGCCAAATACATGGTACAAGAAGCAAACTACAACTTCAATAATACAAATGTCGTGAAAAATACGACAATATATCTTGTGAGTTTAAATATAATATTGTCTTCTAGACAATATCCACACGCAAATAAATCCCCATCATAATTATGATTCATTATTTTACAAAAATGGTGAGGACTACTAAACAACTCTCTCTAGAACCTTCATTCCATACCCCCGACTAGTACTCGCTACATTCTCGCCTCCCGAGAAGAAAAATGGAACAACAAGGAAAAGGGTGAGCTCAACTAGCCCAAGAAAGAATATTATGACTAAGATAATATACAACAAATTATCGTTAGTCTTCAACAGGAAAAAATCTGATAGAATACAATAGACAACAAGTTTCGGATCAATATTCGCAATGAAATAATAATTCATAGAAGAGTTACGTAGAGAATGAAATCTACTATAATCTATGAATTTAATATCCATCATCAATATTTTATCCTCAGAACATCAATCAATATACATCCGAATCAAATATTCATCTTTTGCACTACTGAGCCAAAGATATTCATCACCAATCATGTTCATTTAAACACTGCTCATCTTTGCACTACAGCCAAAGATATTAATCAATCTGTCCATGTTCATCTCAACACTGCTCATCTTTGCACTACAAAGCCAAAGATATTCTTCAGAAATCATTCATCTTTGCACTACGGGCCAAAGATATTCAATAATATCATCATTTAAGATCGAGGATGATGAAAATATTTTTAAAGAAACGAATCCAAAGATGAAACAAAATGACAAGGATTAAGGATTAAGGATTCGTACTTGATTTTATCCACGCCCAAAAATACCTCAAAAATAATCATAGTGGTGTAAAATTCAAGAATGATCAAAACATGGATACAATCGAGTTAGTATCCGTAATAGATATTTTGGACAAAAGAAGAAATTTTATTTTTCTATGAATAGTGTTCAGATATCGTAGAATAGTACGTGTATAGGTGAATAATAGTAACTCCGACACAAAAGATAGAAATTCCACAAAAACATCTTCACGCTTCATGAATAGTACTAAATGAATAAGAATCGTGAATAAGAACTCATGAATAGTAACTCGTGAATAAGAACTCATGAATAAGAACCCATGAATAGTAACCCCGACATGAAAAAAAGTTCCAAATTTGATAAAACTTCAGATCAACATTTCAAAGATATAATGATATTGAAGAAATAATATCATTACGAAAAAAAAATATCCCTTACCTCGAAAGATCAAGATTTCTAAATTGAAACACCTGGATATAAAGCTATGACTTGGACTTGCACCGTATAGTAATACTCAAAGTATACTCAAAATACTCACAAGAATACGCTCGATAATATAGAGAGAAAAACTTCGCTTTACGTGTGATTTTCAATTCTAACCCAAGCACCCTATTTATAGAAATTGCTTAGAACACCAAAAGCGAAAAAATTTAATAAATTAATAATATAATTATATTATTTTCTACACATGTCTAGAATCTGATTTCAGCCATCAAACACATGCCACCTTCTAGAAAAAAAAATAAAAAAACGTTTTTCTAATTTTAAATATTTTAAACTTCCAAAATCAATTATTTTGCTTCTAACTTCAATAATTCATAATAAATAGCCCTTTCATCAGAAAATTCAAATCTCGCATGAGTTTTTATAGGAAATTCAATTCTCTACAACTTTGCAAAAGAAAGTTTTTCCAAATTCCAATCAAAAATTGACCGAAATCCACAAACGGCGATTTTACAATGCTATAATCAAATTTCAATCAATAAATGGGGTCCACCGACATGTTTAACATGTTTTTTAAACATTTATTGCAACAAAAATACTCTTCCTCCTCAGTATACTCATATATCCCACATTCGTTGTAAAATATCACCGTTAATATATTATTAAAATAATATATTTAAATGAATTATTTTATCGTAAAAAGATAAAATATTAATTTTCAACAATTGTCATTTTAAAAATTTTCTCCATCAATATCCACATAAAATTAATATTTTCCTCATCATATAAATCAATAATTAATTATTCACAAATAATATTACGTAATCACAATATTGACAACCGTGCAGCTTCAGAAAGAGGGGCTTCCAATAAGAATTTCTTCTTCTTGGCGCAAGAATTAGGTGACCAAACCTCTCCTTAGATGTAACTTTCTAGACATTGCCAATAATGTTATCTAATAATATTATTCAGATAATATGAATTATTGCTTCGATAATGAAAGATACCGTGTAATGACAATTATCAAAACAACAAAGAATATAAAATATCAACGCAAAGAATTATTAACTCAATAAAATATCGAATAAGAATTATCGTAACCATTATTGAGTAGTGCCTTCACGTAAAAATCAATAATTGGTGCAATACCAAGTGCTACTTCTTGCTCAACAACGCAGATTAGTGTGTTTTAACCACCGGGTATTCCAACAAGATTAATCTTGAATAACTAACTACTGCTATTTATTTAAAAACAACTTATATTTGTCGCTTTCTTCATCCAATCACTTTCCGTTATGGGGCCACACACATGGTCATTTACTGGTCGCATTTAATATTCCCTGACCGCATTTAATATTCCACGACCAAACGAATATTCCCCGACAACAATGAATATTTTATAACCACTTGCTTATTTTGAAATATTTGCATATTTAACCCTTAACTATCCTCATTAATCAAATCAACCCTTACTATTTCAAAATAATAAATAAAGGAAATTCCTTTTTATTTAAAAATTTCGGGGTCTTACAATATATCTCTTGATGTTCTTCTGGTGCATATTTAGACTACGCTGTGTTAGTCTATTTCGTGTACTTGAAGACCATGGGGAGGTCTTCTTAAAATTTCAAAAATTTAAAGATGTGTTCAAGTTGTTGGCATCAGTGAGGCGACACATCCGGGAATGGGATAGAAGCCTGACCCGTTAGAGTGGGAGATGATGTGACGCCCCCAAAATTAGGTATACATCACCCATCTTTAGTCGCCAGATACATGGTACAGAATTCAAATATAACTTAATAATACAACTATCGTGTACAATACGACAAAACATAAACTGTGAGTTTGAATACAAATATTGTCTACTAGAGAGTATACAAACTCAAAAGGAGTCCTCATTACAATTATTATCACACTATTTCACAGAATAGTGAGGACTACTAATGCACCATCTAGGACCATCACTCTGTTCCCCGACTAGTCCCAGTTACGTTCTCATTTTTTGAAGAGAACAGTGAAAGAAAGGGTGAGAGCCAAGTAAGAAATATTATAACTAAGATAATGCAAAATAATTTATCGTTAGCCTTCAACAATGTTAAACTGATAAAATATAATAAATATCAAGTTTAACTGCAGCGGAACAAACAATCAATTAAAAGAGTCAAGTAGAGAATGAAATCTACTATCTTTTATGATTTAAAAGGTTTTTCATCACTTTTATCGCTGGGATTCAGCTTAATAAATAATCCACATCATCGAATTACCTCTGCACTACAGCCAAGGATATTCTTTAGTATCACGACCATAATTATCCATGCACTACGGGCCAAGAATATTTGTGTATTCATTAATGGTCATGATCATGCCAACAACTGTCCATCAATGCACTACGGGCCAATGAGGACTTTTACCACATCACTTGTAATATTACGGTAATGATTACACCGAATAATCTCTGGTCATAATCATACCAAGTCCATCTATGCACTACAGGCCACATATGACTTTCAACAAAATATAAACATGAGGATGATGACAATGATATAAAAATTCAATAAAACAAGTTCAAGAATTAATTTATCTAGGAAATGATAACGTCTAAATTGTCAACATGATACTGTTTTGTAGAGTAAAATTCAAGAATGCTCAAAAGAATATTTCCATGAAAAGATACTGGATGAAGCGCAAATATCAAGGATATTCCACAAATTTAATGGAGTATAGAAGTCAAAGTTTTAACCAAGTGAGTATAATAAAGAATGGAATAACAAAAGAAATCACCATGCATGCGATAGACCTTGCATGCGAGTTATTCCAATGAATAATAAATAACGGAACCAGTCCCACGTAAAATGCATGTATACGATATTCCAACGAATAATAATAAAGGATGGAACCGGTCCCATGTAAGAACGCACGCATACGATATTCCGGCGTAATAATAAATAATGGAACCAGTCCCAAAGAACGCATTGCAGACGGATATTCCGGCTGAATAATAAAGAACGGAATATTAGAAGAATTTCACCAAGTATAGGGTATTCAGCGTATCGTGTTATGTAAGACCCCAACTTATTATTAATGAAATTTAATTTTCTATTTATTATTTTGAAATAGTAAGGGTTGATTTGATTAATGTGGATAGTTATGGGTAAAATACGCAAATATTTCAAAATAAGCAAGTGGTTATAAAATATTCATTGTTGTGGAGAATATTCGTTTGGTCGTGGAATATTAAATGCTTCGTCGGGAATATTAAATGCGACGCCAGCGACCCATGTGTGGGCCCATAACTGAAGCGATTGGATAAAGAAAACGACAAATATAAGTTGGTTAAAAATACTTAGCGTAGTTATTCTGGTTTATCTTGTTAAAATACTAAATGGTTAAAACACGGTAGCAACACCATTTATTGCACCAATTATTGATTCTTACGTAAGAAGGCACTACTCAATAATGGTTACGATAATTCTTTATTGATATTTTATTGATTCAATAATTGTCGCGTTGATATTTTATATTCTTTGTTGTTTCAATAATTGTCATTACACAATATTTTTTCATTATCGAAGCAATAATTCATATTATCTGAATAATATTATTAGATAACATTATTGGCAATGTCTAGAAAGTTACGTCTAAGGAGAGGTTTGGTCACCTAATTGCGGCGCAGTAGGAGAGAAATTCTTATTGAAAGCCCCTTCTTTCTGAGAACCGCCCTGGTTGTCAATATTGTGATTCTGTAATATTATTTGTGAATAATTAATTATTGATTCATATGATGAGGAAAATATTGATTTTATGTGGATATAGATGGAGAAAAATTTTAATGTGACAATTGTTGAAAATTGAAATTTTATCTTTTTCTGATAAGATAATGTATTATTATATTTTAATAATATAATAATGGTGATATTTTTACAACGAATGTGGGATATATGAGTATACGAGGAGGAAGAGTATTTTTGTTGCAATAAATGTTTAAAACATGTTAAACATGTCGGTGGACCCCATTTATTGACTGAAATTTGATTATAACTTTAAAATCGCCGCGTTGTGGATTTCTTTCAATTTCTGCTTGGAATTTGAAAAACTTTCTTACGTAAAGTTGTAGAGAATTGAATTTTCTATAAAAACTAGCGAGATTCAATTTTCTGATAAAAGGGCTATTTATTATGAATTATTGAAGTTCAAGCTCAAAATAATTGATTTTGGAAGTTTAAAATAATTTAAATTAGAAAAACGTTTTTGATATGTTTGGTGGGCTTGGTTGGTTGTTGAAATGAGCTGATTTCAGTTTATAAGAATGTGCGTAGAAAATTTTTTATATTAATATTATATTAAATTTTCTCTTTTGTGTTCTAAGCATTTTCCTATAAATAGGTGCTTAGGTTAGAATTGAAAATCACACCGTAAATCAAGTTTTCTCTCTATATTATCGAGCGTATTCTTGTGAGTATTTTGAGTATAATTTGAGTATTGCTATTCTATTGCAAGTTCAAGTCATAGCCTTATATCCTGTTTCAAATAAGACTCGATCTTTTTCGAGGTAAGGATATTTTTTTTTCGTAATGATATTATTTCTTCAATATCATTATGTTGAAATATTGATCTGAAGTTTTATCAAATTTGGAACTTTTGGTGTCTGAGTTAGTATTCACGTGATACTGCACTTTATTCACGATATCTGATCTTTATTCACGAACTACAGACTATTCATCGAAAAATAAAATTTCTTCTTTTTGTCCAAAATATCTACTATGGATACTAGCTTTGATTGTTTCCATGTTTTGATCATTCTTGAATTTTACACCACTGTGATTATTTTTGAGGTATTTTTTGACGTGGATAAAACAAAGTACGAATCCTTAATCCTTAATCCTTGTCATTTTGTTTCATTGGATTCGCTTCTTTAAAAATATTTTTCATAATCTTCATCTTAAATGATGATATTATGGAATATCTTTGGCACAGAGTGAAAAGATGAATGATTTCAAGAATATCTTTGGCACATGTAGTGCAAAGATGAACAGGTGTTTAGTTGAACATGACCAATCGATGAATATCTTTGGCCTCAGTAGCAAAAGATGAATATTTGATTCCGTATGTATATTGATTGATGTTACAGGGATAAAAGATAGACGATGAACTTTTAAATTCATACATGAAGATAGTAGTTTGCATTCTCTACTTAACTCTTCTAATGAATTATTATTTCATATGCGAATATTGATTTAAAATTTGTTGTCTATTGTATTCTATTAGATTTTCCCTGTTGAAGACTAACGATAACTTATTGTATATTATCTTAGTCATAATATTCTTTATCGAGCTAGTTGAGCTCACCCTTTTCCTTTTGTTCCATTTTTCTCGTGGAGGCGAGAATATAGCGAGTACAGTCTGGGGTATGGAATGAAGGTTCTAGAGAGTTGTTTAGTAGTCCTCACCATTTTTGTAAAATAATGTATCAATAAATGTGATAAGGATTTATTTGAGTATATATATTGTCTAGAAGATAATATTTGTATTTAAACTCACGCTTTCTTTGTTGTAATAATAAAGTTGTAGTTGTTTCGCACTCATGTATTGACAACTCGTAATGGGTGATGTATACCTATTTTGGGGCGTCACAAAGTTATTCCAACAAAATAATAAAGAATAGAATAACAGAAGTTCTCTTCACGAATACAAAAGAAATAATAACCCTTACGGGTACAACAAATAATATTTCCTACCTTAGAAGAAACTGGATATTGGAAAAGTGAAGTAACAAAATACTTTTCTTCTTTCTCTCTATAGTTTCTCTCTCTAGAGTTTCAAAGTGAATTAAATAAGAAATAATGAAGGAATGAGCTTCTATTTATAGGAAAATGGAATGAATAGTAACTAATTCATGAACGGTCCTGATTGATTTACTATTAAACGGACGGTCCATATTGGTTTACTATTAAAACTTAAAACAACGGTCCATACTGATTTACTATTAAAACTTTAAACCAGCGATCCATATTGATTTACTATTATAACTCCACCAACGGTCCATATTGACTTACTATTATATCTTCAACCAATGGTCTGAAAAATTAGCACATCTCCTCATAGAATAATATTGTACCCAAATACCCGAATGCACAATACTAGTGTGAATAGTAATCGGGTGAATAGTAACTCGTGAATAGTAACTCGTGAATAGTAACTCGTGAATAGTAACTCCGACACGAAAAGTGTCCCGAATACCCAATTGAACAATATATCCTCCAGACATCAATTATACTAACACAAAATAAGTCCAACACAATGGAACTATAAAATTCATCTTTAATCAACACGAACTTATTCATCATTAATATTATAATTCACAATATTTAACAACCAGGTTGTTCCCAGGAAAGAGGGGGCTTTCCGATAAGGATTTTTCCTTATTGGCGCGCAATTAGGTGACCAAACCTCTCCTTGACAGAACTTCTGAGACATTGTCGATATTGCAAATAATAATATGAATAACTTTGCCGTCTCAATTATTGATTTAATAATATATCATATAATGCGATGATATCTTTGTAACAATAATTGAATCAATAATATGAGAGATATGATGCAACAATTATCGTTGTAATAATTGAGTATAAGCGGTGACTTCTCACGTAAGCATCAATAATCAATACTGGTGTCTTTCTTTGTAACTACGCTGACATCATTCTTTTTACTTTTACTACGGGTAGTTCAACAGGTTTTAACTTAACACCTCCGCCGTTATTTTCATAAAGTATTTTTGTCGTTTTCTCAATCCTACAATAATTCCGTCGTAGGGTCCACCAATTATTGTCTTAGTCATCTCGATATTCCCCAACTAAAAGAATATTTCCCGACTAATTGAATATTATATAACCACTTGCTTACTTTGCAAAATTTATAAATACTACCCACAACTATAACATTATATCAAATCTACACCATAATATTAAAAAAATTATTTCGAGAAAATTAAATATTTATTCATAAAATCTGGGGTCTCACAATCTCCCCTCCTTATGGAATTTCGCCCTCAAAATTTACATACGTACCTGGTATGCCGAACAGGTGAGGATACCTTGACTTTATTTCAGATTCTAACTCTTGAAGTAAAACCTTTGAGTGTTGAATACGATTCTTCTTATCCAAGATTTAACACGTATCTCCTCAAACGTTAAATCATCCGCTATCTCATCCATTTCTAAATTAATAATGTGGTTCGGGTCGTAACATCGATACATTAAAAACGTTATGAGCACGCGACATACTTGGCGGTAAAACGAGTCTATAAGCCACAGCTCCTACTTAATCGAGGATTTCAAATGGGCCAATTAAATCGAGGGTTGAGATTTCCTCTCTTTAGCAACTCTTGCTTTTAAAATAACGCCCTCTTGAACCTTCTTCTTTGTATTCATCAGCTCCGGATCTGTAGCGTGCACGGCTTTAACTTTATCGATTAAAGTTGATTCTACTCGTATATTCGTTATCTTCATGTGGGTCCCTAGAGTCTTTAACTCTATCTTCATCATTTGTAAGTTATACGAAATGAGTCTTTGTGTTAACAACATCGCACTCGTAAACGCATACGATCTTCTACTCAACACGTCAGCTACCACGTTCGCTTTTCCACGATGGTATGGTACGATCATAATCTTTAACAGCTCGAGCCAACGTCTTTGGCGCATGTTACGTTCATTTTAGTTGAAGAAATATTTGAGTGTTTAAGAAATGGGTTTTGTACTGGAGTCAATACAAAATTCGATTTCACGCTCTAGGGTAGGCTAAGAAGTCTTCACGAATACGTCAAGAAATTTATTAACGATAAAAATATCATTCAAAACTGTGACTCTCATCCAAGACTTGGATAACACGTCACATTGATACCTATCAACTTGCCATCGTCATTCACGACGTTGCCTACAGAAAGTCTGGCTTCGGTGCATTCCACACAAGAAAGTCAATAATGAAAGGATCGGGGCTCTTTATTTATGGCTTGATATGATAATGATTGACTTTAGTGGTTTGGTTACTTTGAATTCGCATAACAGGTTGGTTAGGAGTATGAAAGCTAACAACCTTACGAAAAGCATGATGTAAGACCCCGAATTTTATGAAATAAAAGTATTCAATTTTTCTTATAATTACAATTCAGCAAATGATTAAATTGATAAAAGTTTAAAGTTAAGGGTGAGATATGAATTTTTTTTTTAAAATACGCTAGTGGTTATAAAATATTCAATTGTCGGGGAATATTCGTTTGGTCGTGGAATATTCTTTCCGTCGGAGAATATTCGTATGACGGCGCAGCCATTTGTGGGCCCCATAACAGAATAACTGTCGGATGAAGATAACGACAAAATTTAGTTTTTATAAATAACGGCGTAGTTGTTACCATTAACACTGTTGAAATACCCTTGGTTAAATCTAATATGTCTGCGTGTTGCACAAAGAAAGACACACGGTATTACATAAAGATTGTTGAATTATTGATTCTTACGTAAAAGGCACTTTACTCAATAATTGTTACGATAATTAATTTATTCAATATTTTATTGATTCAATAATTCTTTGCGTTGATATTTTATATTATTGTTGCTCAATAATTTTCAACGCACAATATCTCCATTATCGGATCAATAATTCATATTATTTGAATAATATTATTAGATAGCATTATTGGCAATGTCTAGAAAGTTACATCAAGAGGAGAGTTTGGTCACCTAATTGCGGCGCTTGAAGAAGGAGAAATTCTTATTGAAAGCCCCTCTTCCCTGAACCGCCTGGTTGTCATTATTGTGATTACGTAATATTATTTGTGAATAATTAATTATTGATTTATATGATAAGGAAATATTTATTTGATGTGGATATAAATGATGGATTTATTTATGTGTTATAAATGAAGGAATTAATGTTGAGGTATTTTATCAAGATTTTTGTTTGATTGGAGGTATTAAAAGATCAAATCGGTGTTCTTACAGCTTTAATGTGTGAGTTATAATATTTAATCCGACCGTTGGATCATTTTAATTTTTGGATATGTTATACATATATAAGTTGAGTATATGTCCACAAATTTTGAATCGTTAAAAATGAGCGTATAATTTGTTATGAATTTTAAGAGGTAACTGATTCGGAAATTAGGTTTTGGTGGAAAATTCTAGAATCAAGTGGGCCCCACTCTTGGTTGTTGGGGGAGATGGCTGATTTTTGGTAGGTGAAATAGTAGCAGGTAAAGCCATCAGGTAGCAGGTCAAGTCTGCTTCGGCGTGCTAACATTTTCCTATAAATAGAGGGCTAAGTTAGAATTAAAAATCACACCAGAATTCATAAGTTTTCTCTCTTTTTCTCTCTAGATTATTGAGTGTATTTTATGAGTATTTAGATACTTGGTGAGTTGATATTCATCAGTGTGCAAGTTTCTTTCAAATAATATATTCGATATCCAAATGTAAGTCTTTCTCTTTTGAGGTAAGGATAGTAAGGGATTTTAAGGGTTGTTATCTTTTTTCAGGTTTAGTAATTTTTCTGACCTTCAAAAATTCTGGAAAAATTTGAAATGATATTTTGATAAGTTTTATTGATTGTGTCCAAAAATGGTGATTTTTGGATGTATAGATTAAGAGTTATGAATTTTTTGAGAAAAGACTATTTTAAAAGTAACCGCTTATAACTCCTTGTGGTTAACTCCAAAATTGATGAAATTTTTATTGGGAGTACATCTATATAATATCAGTGTACTCTATGAATTTCGGAATTTTTGGATAGAAGGACAATTTATGATAAATGTCTAAATATTCGGCGGTTTTGGTCATATTAAAAATAGTAAATAAATTTTAAAAATTCAGAGAAAAATATATGTTCAATATGGGACTATATTCTGCTAAATCCCAGAAAAGAAATAGTTTTGGAACTGATTTGGTATTTTTCATGAAAATGGACTAGTTATGAATAAATGAATTAAATATGTTATGTGAAGGAAGAAAATTGGAAAATATGATTTTATGGCTTGAGAATCCTATATGAGGTATATTCAGATTTTTGATGATAGTTTTGGTTATTGGTGATGAAATCTTATGAGTTTGGCATTTTAGGATGATTAAATGCATTATTTAGTAAAGTGTAAACAATTAAAATAAATTGTTTATAAGTTTAAGAAATGTTATTCTTTCAATATCATTATATTAGAAATATTGGTATGAATTTAATCGTGGAATTTCTACCTTTTGAGTAGGGGTTTACTATTCACGAGTTACTATTCATGAGTTACTATTCACGAGTTACTATTCACGGGTTACTATTCACGACAAAGTTGGTTTCTTTTTCTGACCAAATTATCGTTGATTTATAAATATTGCTCTTAAGATTAAATGCAGTTGTTGATCATATTATTTTTATTATTATATATAACATTTTTATAACCCTAATGTTGAAATTCTCTTTCACTTGAGTATAAAGATGGGTAGATTATTGGTATGATCATGACTAGGGTTCTCTTTGGCGATAATGAAAAGTTGAATTGTATTTGGTATGATCATGACCATTGAATTTATAATTGAATATCTTTAGCTTAAGTGCAAAGGTGAAATAATCAACATGGTTATAATTATTGTTTATATAAATTCGAAATGATTATATATTTCTTTGAGATATTAATATATTTGGCTCAGAGTGCAAATATGAATCTGATGATGAATATATTTGGCACATGAGTGCAAATATGAATCGTTGAGGAATATCTTTGGCACAGTAGTGCAAAGATGAATTGTTGATGAATATCTTTGGCACATGGTCTGAAGATGATGCGTAGGTTGAATATCTTTGGCCGATGAGTGCAAAGATGAATCTGTTGACGAATATCTTTGGCCCGTGGTGCGAAAGATGAATTTATCGATATGATTATGAGCGAGAAATGTGATTTGGTATAACCATGATCTTTGATGTTTCGGTGAAGATAGGTTATGAAAATTATCTTCGTCTTGGATGAGAAGAGGAATTTAGAACCACAATTATGATTATGAGTTATTCCTATAATTGTGGACCAGAATTGTTGATTGATGTTACAGGGATAAAACATTGTTGGTGGATTTTTAATATGGAGAAGATAATAGACTTTATGGTCTATTTAACTCTTCTAATGGATTGCTCGTTCCGCTGTAACTATGGCTGAAAATTTTTATCATCTACTATATGTTCTAAATCTCTGATTTATTATTGATGAAGGCTATTGATAATTTAATTATCTTTAGTCATGATATTCTTTATTGAAATTAGTTGTGCTCACCCTTTTGCTTCACAATTCCTTTCAGGTAATAAAAGTGTAGCTGGGTCGAGTGGGGGATAACAAGGGAATAGAATGGTGGTCTATAGCTGTTGAGGGTGAGGCGAACCCAACGTTGGAAGGGTGTTTTGTCCCTATCATACAAGATGTCTAATGACATACAACCTCGTATCATCATAAGACAGGGATGTGCTCATCCACTTGCTGAGTATATATATGAGCACTACCTATATAATCTTGGTGTTTATTTGAAGTATAATTCTCAATTAGAGACAGTGGAGATAATGATATGTCAAGAGAAGACTTACCATTGGGAAGAATATGATAGTAATCTTCTTATTTTTCTTTGGGGTCTATTGGGTCAACCAAGGATAATTTTGTAGCCATATGATATCTATCATAACCTAGATGCATGGCCTCCCATGTACGAAGGTTTCTTGAGCACTTCCCAAAGATTTTAATTTCTAAAAGCAGGTTTTGACTATACCTTTATGTAAGGTGTCAACGCTGAGGTCTCATTCACTATGGTTGGGACATGTGTCACATTTGGTATATATTTGTATCCAAACTCACAGCATATGTGTTGTTGTATTTTGTACGACAATTTTTGTAATAAAGTTGTAGTTGTTTTCTGTACCATGTATTTGGCGACTCAGAATAGGTTGGATGGTATGGACCTATTTTGGGGTTGTCACGATTAATATCGAGCTATAAAGTAAAAGAGCCCCGAGCCTCTCATTGGTGACTTCACATTAATGGGGGATGCACCGAGCCGGACTCTCCGTAGGGGGCCGCCCGATCATGGCGGTAAATCGATAGGTACCAATGTGAGGTCTTTGTCAATGATGGGACATTTGTCACAGTTGGTATCAGAGCTTAGGGATATGGTCTCTGGCGGAGATCGGGGAATATAACTAGGAGGGGAGAGATGAGTAAATCCTTCGCTAGTGTGTCCTACCTAAGCTTATTTGTTGGTTAGTCATAATATCGGGATATTATGCGATATGTTAATTTATTTAATTAACCCTTGTTTTATGGCAGTATTTGAGAATGACAGCTGAGAATGCTAACAATGGAGTGAATGAGACTGTGGGGATACCTCTAATCACTAACCATGATAATGTGATGTTAGACGAAGAAGGAATTAGAGATATCCATGTGGTGAGTGAAGAATTGATAGTTACTTTTCTTTAGATAGTCGCAGAGGTAACAACTGAGAGTGGGGAAGAAGAGGAAGAAGAGGTACCTGAGGAGAGTTTATTAGAGGTATTATATGATCAAAATGTAGAATTTCAAAATCGTATTCATGAGTTAGAAAAGCAGGCTGAAGAACAACAGGCGGTCGTGGAACAAAAGGATGCAACAATTCAAGCTTGTGTTACCCGATATGTGATGCTTGAACAGAAACATTCTTTGGCAAAGTATAAGATGATAAAGATGGAATCTGAGCTGAAAGAAGAAAAAACTGAACGAGTAAGAATGAGTGATGCATGGGTAAAAGCCATACGACACGCGGATATTGTGGAAAGAGATGTCTGATCTAAGAATCCTAAAATAGATGATATGAATTTCTCTTTCTGGAAAGCAATTGGGAGAACCCAACATTGAGTTTTGAATTACCCTGTACAGAGCGGTCAACCTGAATTTGATATGGATCGAAGATTGATGATTCAAATCATGAATCAAGAGTACGACGAGGCAGTTGAGGGAGGAATATGTCCTATAGAAAAGTATATTCCAATGGTAGTGATGACGCCAAATGCTGCCCCAAACAAGTCAAAACCGAGTAGTTCAAGGGATAGCGGTTGTCATGACTTCCCAACAAGTGAGGAACCCAAATGAAGTTATCACGGGAGATGAGCAATGGAGAAATCATGTGACCGAGGAGATATAATCTGAAATGGAAGCAAGGTATTCTCAACTTTTCGAAATACCAGGTACGTAAATTTTGGGGACGAAATTTCATAAGGAGGGGAGATTGTAAGACCCCGAATTTTATGAAATAAAAGTATTCAATTTTTCTTATAATTACAATTCAGTAAATGATTAAATTGATAAAAGTTTAAAGTTAAGGGTGAGATATGAATTTTTTTTTTCCAAAATACGCAAGTGGTTATAAAATAATCAATTGTCGGGGAATATTCGTTTGGTCGTGGAATATTCTTTCTGTCGGAGAATATTCGTATGACGGCGGACCCATTTGTGGGCCCCATAACAGAATAACTGTCGGATGAAGATAATGACAAAATTTAGTTTTTATAAATAACGACGTAGTTGTTACCGTTAACACTGTTGGAATACCCGGTGGTTAAAATACGATGTCTGGAGGTTGCACAAGATAGCACCAGTATATTACAAGGTATTGTTGAATTATTGATTCTTACGTAAAAAAGACACTACTCAATAATTGTTACAGTAATTACTGTTCAATATTTTATTGATTCACTAATTGTTGCGTTGATTAAAGGTGTTTCCACGGTCTCATTAACTCCACCGTTAATATTCTCAGCTGCCATTCTTAAATACTGCCATAAAACAAGGGTTAATTAAACAAATTAACATATCACATATTAACCATATAGTTCGACTGAGCAACAAATAAGCTTAGGTATGACATACTAGCGAAGGATTACTCGTCTCTCCCCTCCTAGTACTATTCCCCGATCTCCGCCAGAGACCCGTATCCTAAGCTCGATACCAATCGTGGCGCCCCCCAAAATAGGTATACAACACCCATTCGAGTCGCCAAATATATGGTGTGCGAAACAACTACAACTTTATTAATACAACATAAAAACTGTGAGTTTAAATACAAATATTGTCATCTAGACAATATCCACACTCAAATAAGTCCTCATTACAATTATTAATACACTATTTTACAGAATAGTGAGGACTACTAGAACAACTTCTAGAACCATCATTCCACACCCCGACTAGTACTCCTTACATTCTCGCCTCCTGAGAAGAAAAATGGAACAACAAGGAAAATGGTGAACTTAACTAGCACAGTAAAGAACATTATGACTAAGATAATATAGAACAAATTATCGTTAGTCCTCAACAGGAAAAAATCTAATAGAATACAATAGACAACCAGTTTTAAATCAATCTTCGCAGCGAAAATAATAATTCATTAGAAGAGTTAAGTAGAGAATGCAACTACTATCTTCCTATATATGAATTTAAAAGTTCATCGTCGATATTTTATCCTGTAACATCAATCAATATATATCTCGAATCAAATATTCATCTTTTTACTACTGAGCCAAAGATATTCATCGATTAATCATGTTCATCTAAACACTGCTTCATCTTTGCACTACGGGCCAAAGATATTAATCGATCGGTCGTGTTCATCTCAACACTGCTCATCTTTGCACTACTGAGCCAAAGATATTCATCAAAAATCATTCATCTTTGCACTACTGGGCCAAAGATATTCGATAATATCATCATTTAGGATTGAGGATGATGAAAAATATTTTAAAGAAAACGAATCCAAAGGAAAAAAAAAGAACAAATATTAAGGATTCATATTTTTAATAATCCCGGTTCAAAAATACTTCATAAATAACCAGATTGGAGTAAAATTCAAGAATGAAGATCAAAACATAGATCCAATCAAAGATAGGAATCATAACAGAATAATCTTGGACACGAGAAAAGAAAATTTAATTTTTCCGTGAATAATGTCGTATTGATATGAATAATAGTGTCGTATACGTGAATAGTCTTGAGTATCGTGAATAGTAACTCAGACCTCAAAAGATAGAAATTTCACAAAAAAAACATCATCACGCTTACGTGAATAGTAACTTTCGTGAATAGTAACTCATGAATAGTAACTTTCGTGAATAGTAACTCATAAATAGTAATCCCGACATGAAAAAGTTCCAAATTTTATAAAAATTTCCAACCAATATTTGGCGTAATGATATTGAAGAAATAATATCATTTTCAATAAAATAACATCCCTTACCTCGAAAAGAATAGTACTTACATTTGGAATCTTTGGATATAGTCTTTGAAGAACTTGAACCGTATATAACAATACTCAAAGTACTAAAATACTCACAAATACGCTCGATATTATAGAGAGAGAAAGAGAGAAAAATCTTTAGTTTCTGGTGTGATTTTCAATTTTAACCTAAGCACCCTATTTATAGGAAAATGCTTAGAACACCAAAGCAAAAAATTTAATATAATATTAATATTTATAGTATAAATTCTCTACGCACACTTAGCATATGAAATTAGCCACCTAATCACATGTTAAATGAGTCCCAACAATGTAAAAAACGTTTTTGTTAATATAATTATTTAAAACTTCCAAAAATCAATTATTCTAGAACCTCGGAACTTCAATAATTCATAATAAATAGCCCTTTTATCAGAAAATTCGAATCTCGTGAATTTTTATAGGAAATTCAATTCTCTACAACTTTGTAGAAGAAAGCTTTTCCAAATTCCAACTAGAAATTGGTAAAAAATCCATAAGCAGATTTTACAGGCTATAATCAAATTTCAGTCAAGATATGGGCCCACGGACATGTTTAACATGTTTTAAACAACTTTTGCAACAAAAATACTCCTCATCCTCATATACTCATATATCCCACATTCATTGTAAAAATATCCCCATTATTATATTATAATAATATAATAAAATATTATTTTATCGAAAAAGATAAAATATCAATTTTAACAATTGTCACTTTAAAAATTTTCTCCATCTATATCCATATAAAATCAATATTTTCCTCATCATATAAATCAATAATTAATTATTCACAAATAATATTACTGAGAATCACAGATCTTGTGCAACTGCATAGCTCCCGGAAAGAGGGGCTTTCGATAAAGATTTCTCCTTCTTGGCGCGATTATTAGGTGACCAAACCTCTCCTTAGAAAGAACTTTCTAGACATTGCCAATAATGTTATCTAATAATATTATTCGGATAATATGAATTATTGCTCAGATAATGAAAAATCTTGTGTAGTGACAATTATTGAAATAACGAAATATAAAAAAAATCAACGCAACAATTATTGAATCAATAAAATAAAATCTTGAGCGATAATTCTTTGTAATAATTATTGAGTAATGCCTTCTTACGTAGGAATCAATAATTGGTGCAATACTACATATCTTCTTGTCAACACAACAACGTATTCTGTGTGTTTTAACCACCGGGTATTCCAACAGTATTAACGGTAACAACTGCGCCGTTATTTATAACAACTTATACTTGTCATTTTCTTCATCCAATTACTTTCCGTTATGGGGCCCACACAAGGCTACGCCGTCGTACGAATATTCCCCGACAGCAAGAATATTCCACGACCAAACAAATATTCTCCGACAATAATGAGTATTTTATAACCACTTGCATATTTGAAATATTTGCGCATTTTACCCATAACTAACCACATTAATCAAATCACCCTTACTATTTCAAAATGATAAATAGAGGAAATTAAATTTCAATTATTAATAATTTGGGGTCTTACAACCTCCCCTCCTTATAAAATTTCGTCCTTGAAATTGACGTGACGTACACAGTGTTTTTTAAAGATGAGGATACCTCGCTTTCATTTCCGTTTCCAACTCCCGGTCATTTCCTCGATAGCATGGTTTCTCCACAAAACTTTAACTTGTGGTATGACCTTCGTCGTGGGACATGCTCCTTCTATCCAAAATCTTGACGGTTACTCTCTTCATACGTTAAGTCTTGACTATCTCGTCCGGTTCTAACTCAATAACATGGTTCGGGTCGTCCACATATTTACGTAACATCGATACGTGAAAAACATTATGAATACGCGTCATACTTGGCGGTAAAACGAGTCTATAGGCCACAGTTCCTATTCGATCTAGGATTTCAAATGGACTAATAAATTGAAGGTTTGAGCTTTCCTCACCTCGCCAATTCTCGCTTTTAGAATAACAACTTCTTGTACCTCCTTCTTCATATTCATCAGTTCCGGGGTGTAGCTTGAACGTTTTTAACTTTATCAATGAAAGTCGGTTCTACTTGTATATCATCGCGTGAGTCCTTAGAGTCTTTAACTCTATATCTATCATTTGTAAGTTTTATGAAATGGGTCTTTGACAATATCGCATTCGTACTCGTATACGATCTTTTACTCAACACGTCGGCCTACCACGTTAAACTTTTCGAGGATGGTATGGGTTAGAACATGTGCTTAAAATGAGTCTCCTATTGAGTTCTTCTAAGCTCTTCCTACATTCCTTGCTCCATTCGAATTTTGTATCTCTACGAGTCAGCTGCGTTAATGGAGTAGCGATTCGAGAAAATCTTTCCACAAAATCTTCAATAATAACCAGCTAAGCATAGAAAGCTACGTATTTCGATTACTCACTTAGGTTGCTCTCAACTGTGACTCATATCCTAATTTTGGATAGCACATCACAATGACACCTATCAGTTTACTACCACACAAATATGGCGTCCCCTACGGAGAGTCTGGCTTCGGTGCATTCCACAAAGGAAGTCACCAGATAAAGGCTCGGGTACCAAATTCTATAGTTGAATTTTTAACTCCTGAAGTTCAATAGGAGCCATGAGATTTTAGAAATGGATTTTGTACCGGGTTCAAAGTCGATACAAAATTCAATATCACACTTTGGGAGTAAGCCAAGAAATTTTTCAGGAAATACATAAGGAAATTTATTAACAATAGAAATATCATTCAAATCTGACGTATTTTTGTTTAAGTCCATAACATGGGCTAAGAAAACTTGACATCCGTTTTACAATAAACGAATGACTTTATGGCTTGCTATGAAAGTGTTTAACTTCAATGGTTTGGTTGCTTGAATTCGAATAACAGGTTGCTTAGGAATATGAAAACTAACAACCTTACGAAAACAATCAATTTTGGCATGATGAGTAGTTAATCAATCAATCCCCAAAATCACATCAGAAGCAAGTATCTTTAAAGAAATAAGGTCAACAAGTAATGCGATGGTGCCAACTTTGACCAAACAAGATTTATAAACGATGGATGTGATGAAAGTTTCTCTAGCGGAGTTTCCACGAGATAGGTCAAAGTCTAATTTCTCCTGAGTCAAGTTTAAACGTTGAGCACAAGCGATGAGAGATAAATGAATGGGTAGCACCCGGTATCTAGTAATGTATAAACTTCACATGAATTTATGATTAGCTTACCCGTGATCACCTCGTTTGGGTTCCTCGCATGTTGACCGATCGAACGACAAACGCTTTCTTAGAAGCCGTTGACTTTGACTTTTACGGGACGACCTTTTGAGTCACCATCCCCACTGGCTTGGTTTCACTACTGCGTCTGATCTCGAGCGATATGTCCTTCATTTCCACAATTATAGCATACGTTGAACTGTTATGGACAGTTTGGGCTGATGTGTCCCTATTTTCCACATTTATAGCATACGACCGGTGGTCGTTCTCCTCCCTTAAAACCAGTTGCTGCTGGAGCTGACGTCTTCGCAGTGTCATTATTGGATCTCCTCTTTTTAAAATCTCCCCCCGACTCGCTTCTTCTATTTTCATGGCCACGATTACCACTAGAGTGGTTGTCGCTCTTGTCCGTATTTTTCTTTCTCCGCTGGTTATCGTTGTTCTGATGACTGCTGTCACCGATATGATCCTGGTTGCGGTCTCTTGGTTGAACGTACTCGCTATCTCGCTCTAATAATTGAGCCTTGTTGACAACATCTGAATATAAAGAAAATTTATGAGAGATAAGATATTGCCGAATCTCGGGTTTTAAACCTCTCAGAAACATCCTCGTCATTCGTTCCTCATTCTCTACCAAATCAAGTGCAAACTCAATAACTCTGCGAACTTAAGCCTCGTGTTGGGACACCGTCATTTGTTTTTTGTTCTAGTCTAATAAACTCTACCTCTTTCATATGACGAATACTTTCGGAAAGTATTTTTTAGTTGAAAAGTTTACAAATGTTTCCCAAGACATGCGAGTCTTGGCGAGGTTTGATGCGTTTCAAAGACTCCCACCAAGTCTCACTCCTCACCACCAACATAAAGGTGGTGAATGGAACCTTCTGTTCCTCCGTGTATCCCAAGACATCGAATATCTTGGTAATTTGCTTGACCCATGTTTCCGCCATGATCGGATTCGGCTTTCCCTTAAATTCTGGTGGTCCTAACTCTTTGAAGCTGCTTGGCGTGACAAGTCAGCGTTATTATCATTTCCACCCATATTACGTACACGAGTCTCCTCGTGCGGTTTTACATGAACTGCAAAAAGCTCCTAAACATCCCGTCGTTCATCGTCTGCTCAGTGGTGTTGTTTACAGGAGGAATATTGCCTTCCTGTTGCACGTTCCCCTGGGTGGTGATTAAAGGTGTTTCCACGGTCTCATTAACTCAACCGTTAATATTCTCAGTTGCCATTCTTAAATACTGCCATAAAACAAGGGTTAATTAAACAAATTAACATATCACATATTAACCATATAGTTCGACTGACCAACAAATAAGCTTAGGTATGACATACTAGCGAAGGATTACTCATCTCTCCCCTCTTAGTACTATTCCCCAGATCTCGCTTGAGACCATATCCCTAAGCTCGATACCAACTATGACGCCCCAAAATAGGTATACAACACCCATTCGAGTCGCCAAATATACTGAGTGCGAAACAACTACAACTTTATTAATACAATATAAAAAACGTGAGTTTAAATACAAATATTATCATCTGAGATAATATCCACACTCAAATAAGTCCTCATTACAATTATTAATACACTATTTTACGAGAATAGTGAGGACTACTAGAACAACTTCTAGAACCATCATTCCATTCCCCCACTAGTACTCGTTTACATTTCTACGCCTCCACGAGAAGAAAAATGGAACAACAAGAAAAGGGTGAGCTCAACTAGCACAGTAAATAACATTATGACTAAGATAATATAGAACAAATTATCGTTAGTCCTCAACAGGGAAAAATCTAATAGAATACAATTGACAACCAGTTATAAATCAATCTTCGTAGCGGAAATAATAATTTATTAGAACAGTTAAGTAGAGAATGAAATCTACTATCATCTATGAATTTAAAAGTACATCATCGATATTTTATCCCTGTAACATCAATCAATATACATCATAAATCAAATAGTCATCTTTGCACTACGGCCCAAAGATATTCATCTGATTAGTCATGTTCATCTCAACACTGCTCATTTTTTGCACTACGGGCCAAAGATATTCATCATTAATTCATGTTCATCTAAACACACGTTTATCTTTTGCACTTTCGGTCAAAGATATTCATCGAAAAATCATTCATCTTTGCACTACATGCCAAAGATATTCGATAATATCATCATTTAGAATCGAGGATGATGAAAAATATTTTAAAGAAAAGCGAATCCGTGAAACAAAAGAACAAGTATTAAGGATTAAGTACTTTTAAATAATCCCGGTTCAAAAATACTTCATAAATAACTTGATTGGAGTAAAATTCAAGAATGAAGATCAAAACATAGATCCAATCAAAGATAAGAATCATAACAGACAATCTTGGACACGAAAAAGAAAATTTTATTTTTACGTGAATAATTAAATCGTCGATTCGTGAATAGTCTGAGATCGTGAATAGTAACTCAGACCTCAAAAGATAAAAATTTCATAAAAAAATATCATCACGCTTCGTGAATAGTACTTATGAATAGTAACTCGTGAATAGTAACTCATGAATAGTTACCCCGACATGAAAAAGTTCCAAATTTGATAAAAATTTCTAACCAATATTTCGGCATAATGATATTGAAGAAATAATATCATTTTCGAATAAAATAACATCGTTTACCTTAGAAAGAATAGTACTTGTGACTGGAATACTGGATATAGTACTGAAAGAACTTGCACCGTATAGCAATACTCAAAGTACTAAAATACTCACAAATCGCACGATATTATAGAGAGAGTGAAATCTTTAGTTTCTGGTGTGATTTTCAATTCTAACCTATGCACCTATTTATAGGAAAATGCTTAGAACACCAAAGCGAAAAAATTTAATATAATATTAATATTTATATTATAAATTCTCTCGCACACTTAGCATCTGAAATTAGCCACCTAATCACATGTTAAATGAGTCCCAACAATGTAAAAAACGTTTTTGTTAATATAATTATTTAAAACTTCCAAAAATCAATTATTCTGGAACCTCGGAACTTCAATAATTCATAATAAATAGCCCTTTTATCAGAAAATTCGAATCTCGCAATTTTTTTTATAGGAAATTCAATTCTCTACAACTTTGTAGAAGAAAGTTTTCCAAATTCCAAATGCAAATTAACCAAATCCATAAACGATCGATTTTACAAAATATATAATCAAATTTCATTCGAGAAATGGGCCCACTGGACATGTTTAACATGTTTTAAAAAACTTTACAACAAAAATACTCCTCATCCTC
Source organism: Panax quinquefolius (assembly GCA_020205615.1). Lineage (NCBI taxonomy): Eukaryota > Viridiplantae > Streptophyta > Magnoliopsida > Apiales > Araliaceae > Panax > Panax quinquefolius. The sequence goes on along the minus strand of JAINUW010000226.1, from coordinate 446,636 downwards.
ATATACTCATATATCCCACATTCATTGTAAAAATATCCCCATTATTATATTATAATAATATAATAAAATATTATTTTATCGAGAAAAGATAAAATATCAATTTTTAACAATTGTCACTTTAAAATTTTCTCCATCTATATCCACATAAAATCAATATTTTTCTCATCATATAAATCAATAATTAATTATTCATAAATAATATTTCGTAATCACGATCTTTAGCAACTAAGCTAGTTCTCAGAGAAAGAGGGGGCTTTCCAATAAAGATTTCTCCTCTTTGCCGCATGATTAGGTGACCAAACCTCTCCTTAGACGAATAGAACTTTCTATACATTGCCAATAATGTTATCTAATAATATTATTAGATAATATGAATTATTGTTCCGATAATGAAAAATATCGTGTGTAGTGATAATTATTGAAATAACGAAGAATATAAAAAAATCAACGCAACAATTATTGAATCAATAAAATAAAATACTGAAGAGTAATTACTGTAACAATTATTGAGTAATGCCTTCTTCCGTAAGAATTAATAGTTGGTGCAATACTGTATCTTCTTGTTCAACAACGCGCGACATCGTGTGTTTTTAACCACCGGGTATTCCAACGATATTAACGTTAACAATCTACTACCAGTTATTTATAACAACTTATACTTGTCGTTTTCTTCATCCAATTGTTTTCCGTTATGGGCCCACACAAGGCTACGCCGTCGTACAAATATTCCCCGACAGCAAGAATATTCCACGACCAAACAAATATTCTCCGACAACAATGAGTATTTTATAACCACTTGCTTATTTGAAATATTTGCGCATTTTACCCATAACTAACCACATTAATCAAATCAACCTTTACTATTTTAAAATGATAATTAGAGGAAATTAAATTTCAATTATTAATAATTTGGGGTCTTACAACAGACCTTGTTATTAGTAATCTGCAAGGAATAAGTTTTATATCAAAACATGATATTGGCCCCAAAACAATTAAAACACTTACAGATTTACAGACAATAATAATAATAATAATAATAATAATAATAATAATAAAAATAATAATAATAATAACAATAATAATAATAATAATAATAATAATAAAATAGTAATAATAATAATAATAGTTAGTTATTTTAAAGATAATAATAATAATAATAATAATAATAATAATAATAATAATAATAATAATAATAATAATAATAATAACAATAAAATAAAATAAAATAAAATAGTAATAATAATAATAACAGTTAGTTATTTGAAGGATAATAATAATGATAATAATAATAATAATAATAATAATAACAATAACAATAACAACAACAACAACAACAACAACAACAATAATAATAATAATAATAATAATAATAATAATAATAATAATAATAATAATAATAATAATAATAATAATAATAATTACTTATTAGGCCATTGTGCTATTCTAATTTATTAGTTAACTAAACTAACGCCATAACTTGTAGTCTCCGATATTTTTAAATTTATTCTAATCCTTAGATTCAAACTTGCAACCTTTAATTTGGAACATAGGTCATATGACCACTAGAGCACCAAAGGTCATCTATTAATATCTTGCAATAATTAATATTTATATCAAAACATTTCATTTCCCCCATCTTGCCTAACATTAGGAAACTGTTTGTTTAACCATTAGGAAACTGTTACTCATTTTTTAAAAAATAAAAAATTCTATATTAATTGCAAGTTTCATAAAATATATTAATATACATTTTTTTAAATATTAATTGCAAGTTTCATAAAATATATTAATCTGCATTATTTTAAATATTAATTGCAAGTTTCATAAAATATATATTAAAAAAATTTATTTTCAGAAAAATATAGAAAAATTAAATTTTTTAAAAAATGAGTAAATTTTAATAAAATACAGATTCAAAAAGTAAAAAAAAAAATAAAACTTTAATTTTAGGAAAAGAATAATTTTTTAAAAAGAGTAAAGTTTCATAAAATATAGATTCAAAAATAAAATAAAATTGAAAAAATATCACTTTTTATTTTAAAAATTAGTAAAATGTTATATTAAAATAATAATAATAATAATAATAATAATAATAATAATAAAAAAAAAAATAAAATAGTAATAATAATAATAATAACAGTTAGTTATAATAATAATAATAATAATAATAATAACAATAATAACAACAATAAAAATAAAAATAAAATAGTAATAATAATAATAATAACAGTTAGTTATAATAATAATAATAATAATAATAATAATAATAATAATAATAATAATAATAATAATAATAATAATAATAATAATAATCAAAATAATCAAAATAGATGGTAAATGTAACTAGGGACGTCATTTTTTTTATTTATCAAAATTAAGTTTTATTCGTATAAAATATAACTATAATTAAAATTTATATAATAAAATCTAAGTTTTTAAACTCGAAAACAAATGTATGTACATCATAAATAGTTAGGTGTGCTAACTAATGTTAAAAGTCAATGAATAGGAATAATTTTCTGATCCAGGTGATTTGGTAATTGTACTGTTTTTCTTTTATTCTTTTCAAATAGACGTGAGTTTTAAGATTATTATAATTATAATAATAATAATTATTATTATTAATATTATTATTATCTGTTATTATTATTATTATTATTATTATTATTATTATTCTCCTTCAAATAACTAACTGTTATTATTATTATTATTATTTTATTTTATTTTATTATTATTATTATTATTATTATTGTTATTATTATTATTATTATTATTATTATTGTTGTTGTTGTTATTGTGAGATATGATATCACAATGGTGCAAGAATCATGGAGTTCAGTTTCCAGACTCTCTTCACTCTTAAGTACTCTGATGATGATGGATTAACATAATCTAATAGGGATCATTTCCTCTCCTTAATAATAATAATAATAATTATAATAATAATAGTACTAATAATAATAATAATAATAGTACTAATAATAATAATAACAATAATAATAATAATAATAATAATAATAATAATAATAATATATTTGGGATTCCTTGTTTATTTATGGTCAACTTGTTTAAAATTATTTGGGATTCGTAATGCCTAATTCATAATATAGCATATATACTTGCATCTTGGAAAAGCTCATGTTTTGATATAAATATTAATCTTTGCAAGTTATTAACAGATAACTCATGTTGGTCTAGCGGTCATATGACCAAAGTTCAAGAAATGGGTTGCAGGTTTGAATTCAAGCAAAGGTAATTTTTGGAAAAAATTCAAAAGACGCCACGTCAGCAGCGTACACGTGTCAAATTATAATATCAAGTCTACAATGTCTGACGTGGCACATGTGGCGCCTGGGGGTTCAAAGTCCAAATTTTTAAATAGAAAGGGGCTCAGTTTGTGTTGACCACAAGAAAGTAACTCAATACCCAAATATCAGAAAAGTTCAGTGGTCGACTTTGCATTTAACCCTATATATATATATATACACGTCACATGTATGCTGAGGTTCAAAGTCCAAATTTTAAATAAAATGGGCTCGGTTTATTGACCGTAAGAAAGGAGCTCAATACCCAAATATCGAAAAGTTCAATGGTCGACTTTTGATTTAACCATATATATATATATATATATATATATATATATATATATATATATATATATATATATATATACACACACACACACACACACACACATACATACATACATACATTTTTTTCAAAATTTCTTGTCAAACTAAATAAAATACTAAACAAATCTCAACAATAAACTAAATATATATAAAGTAACTATGAATATTTATATATATAAATACATATATATATATATGTAAATAAATAATCATATAAATATTTATAAATTTATCTCTAAATATTCATATAAATATTTATAAAAAATATTCATATCTAAATTTTAGGTGAAATCCAATGACAACTGATGTACCCGTGCCATCCAATGTTGCGATCAACGGTATAGATTATGGTTGTTGAAATAGTACCCGTGACAACCGATTACCAAGCATGTAAGACCCCAAAATATTAATAAATGAAATTTATTTTTCTCTATTTATTATTTTGAAATAGTAAGGGTTGATTTGATTAATGTGGATAGTTATGGGTAAAATACGCAAATATTTCAAATAAGCAAGTGGTTATAAAATACTCATTGTTGTCGGAGAATATTCGTTTAGTCGTGGAATATTCTTCATTGTTTGGGAATATTCGTGCGACGGCAGATCTTTTTAATGGCCCCATAACTAAAAGCGATTGGATGAAGAAAACGACAAATATAAGTTGTTTTTAAATAACTACAGGCGTAGTTGTTATAGTTAATCTTTGTTGAATACCCGAATGGTTAAAACACACTAATACGCGTTGTTGAACAAGAAGACACCAGTATTGCACCAATTATTGATTCTTACGTAAGAAGGCACTACTCAATAATGGTTACGACAATTATTGTTCAATATTTTATTTTATTGATTCAATAATTCACGCGTTGATATTTTATATTATCGTTGTTTCAATAAATTGTCATTACACGATATTTTTCATTATCGAAGCAATAATTCATATTATCCTAATAATATTATTAGATAACATTATTGGCAATGTCTAGAAAGTTACGTACAAGGAGAGGTTTGGTCACCTAATTGCGCTACCAGAAGGAGAGATCCTTATTGAAAGCCCCCTCTTCCTCGGAACTACTGTCACAAGATCTTGTGATTCTGTAATATTATTTGTGAATAATTAATTATTGATTCATATGATGAGGAAAATATTGATTTTATGTGGATATAGATGGAGAAATTTTTTTAATGTGACAATTGTTGAAAATTAATATTTTATCTTTTTCTGATAAAATAATTCATTTAAATATATTATTTTAATAATATATTAACGGTGATATTTTTACAACGAATGTTGGATATATGAGTATACGAGGAGGAAGAGTATTTTTGTTGCAATAAATATTTAAAACATGTTAAACATGTCGGTGGACCCCATTTATTGACTGAAATTGATTATAGACTGTAAAATCGACCGTTCGTGAATTTCGGTCAATTTATGTTTGGAATTTGGAAAAACTTTCTTCTGTAAAGTTGTAGGGAATTGAATTTCCTATAAAAAATCGCGAGATTCGAATTTTCTGATAAAAGGACTATTTATTATGAATTATTGAAGTTCCGAAATAATTGATTTTTGGAAGTTTAAAATATTTTTAATTACAAAAACATTTTTTCCATTTTTGAAACTCTTTTAACATGTGTTAGGGTAGCTGAGTTCAGATTCTTGGATGCGTAGGAAGTTGTAGAAAAAATTATAATATTAATTTATTAAATTTTCTACTTTGGTGTTCTAAGCATTTTCCTATAAATAGGTGCTTAGGTTAAATTGAAAATCACACCGTAAACTCAAGTTTTCTTTCTCTATATTATCGAGCGTATTCTTGTGAGTATTTTGAGTATACTTTGAGTATTATTGCTCTGGTTGCTGAAGTTCAAGTCATAGCCTTATATCCCAGATTTCAACTAAGAAATCTGCATCTTTCGAGGTAAGGGATGTTATTTTCTTCTCAAATGATATTATTTTTTCAATATCATTATGCTGAAATATTGGTTGAAATTTTTTATCAAATTTGGAATTTTTTCCATGTCGGGGTTACTATTCATGAGTTACTATTCATGAAAGTTACTTATTCACGAGCTACTTATTCACGAGTACTATTCATGAAGCGTGAAGATGTTTTTTGTGGAATTTCTATCTTTTGGTGTCGAAGTTACTATTCACGTGTACGACATAATTATTCACGATACTGACACTATTCACGAATCACGGCACTATTCAATAGAAAAATGAAAATTTTTCTTTTAAATCTAAAATATCTATTCGGATACTAGCTTTGATTGTATCCATGTTTTAATCATTCTTGAATTTTACACCACCGTGATTATTTTTGAGGTATTTTTGGGACGTGGATAAAACAAAGTACTGAATCCTTAATCCTTAATCCTTGTTATTTTGTTTCACCGGATTCGCTTTTTAAAAATATTTTTCATCATCTTCATCTTAAATGATGATATTATGGAATATCTTTGGCCCGTAGTAAAGATGAATGATTTCTGAAGAATATCTTTGGCTCAGAGTGCAAGAAGATGAATGTGTGTTGAGATGAACATGACCGATCGATGAATATCTTTGGCCTTTAGTGCAAAGATGAACAGTGTGTTGAGATGAACATGTCTCGATCGATGAATATCTTTGGCTTCAGTAGTGCAAAGATGAATATTTGATTTGAGATGAATATTGATTGATGTTACAGGATAAAATATTGATGATGGATCGTTAAATTCATAGATTATAGTAGATTTCATTCTCTACGTAACTCTTCTATGAATTATTATTTCATTATGCGAATATTGATCTCAAACTTGTTGTCTATTGTATTCTATCGATTTTTTCCCTCGTGAAGACTAACGATAATTTGTTGTACATTATCTTAGTCATAATATTCTTTATTGGGCTAGTTGAGCTCACCCTTTTCCTTGTTGTTCCATTTTTCTTCTCGTGAGGCGAGAATGTAGCGAGTAAATACTAGTCTGGGTATTATGGAATGAAGGTTCTAGAGAGAGTTGTTTAGTAGTCCTCACCATTTTGTAAAATAATGTATCAATAATTATGATGGGAATTTATTCAAGCGTGGGATATTGTCTAGATGGTAATATCTCGTATTTAAACTCACAGCTTTATATGTTGTAATAATAAAGTTGTAGTTATTTCGCACTGCGGTATTTGGCGACTCGTAATGGGTGGGATGGAATGGACCTATTTTGGGGCGTCCACGCTTGGTATCGTAGCTATAAGTAAAGAGCCCCGAGCCTCTCATTGGTGACTTCTGTTGATGGGGATGCAAGCCGACTCTCCGTAGGGGACGCCTGCTCATGCAGACAAACCGATAGGTATCAATGTGAGGTCTTGACACAAGTTGGTGTCCGAGTCACAGTTGGTATTAAAGCTTAGGGATATGATCTCCATGCGGAGATCGGGAATAAAACTAGGAGGGAGAGACGAGTAAATCCTTCGCTAAGTGTGTCCTACCTAAGCTTATTTGTTGGTTGGTCATAATATAGGGTATTAGGTGATTTGTTAATTTATTTAATTAACCTTGTTTTATGATAGTTTTTAAGAATGGTCACGAACGTTAACAATGGAGTGAATGAGATCGTGGAGACACCTCTAATCGCCAACCGTGGATAATGTGATGTCGGTGAAGAAGGAATTAGAGATATCCATGTGGTGAGTGAAGAATTGATAGTTGTACCTTAGATAGTCGCAGAGGTAACAAATGAGAGTGAGGAAAAGAGGAAGAAGAGGTACCAAGAGAGTTTATTAGAGGTATTTTATGATCAAAATGTAGAATTGCAAAATCGTATTCATGAGTTAGAAGAGCGGTCAAGAATTGCAGCGATGCGTGGAGCAAAAGGATGCAACGATTCAAGCTTATGTTACCCGATATGTGATGCTTGAATGAAGCACTCTTTGGCGAGTATAAGATGATAAAGTGGAATCTGAAATTTGAAAGAAGAAATAACCGGAACGAGTGAGAATGAGTGATGCATGGGTAAAAGCATGCACGACGCGTTGATATTATGGAAAGAGATGTCCAATCTAAAAGAGAAGATTTAACGATGACGGAAGACGTCGGCAGCGACATCAAGACCAATGAACAAATTCTAGGGGAAGAGAACGATCGCCGCTTAGATACTACGGATGATGCGAGAGGTGGGACATATAAGGTCAAACTGCTCAAAGCCTTCCAAGGTATGTTTTAGTTGTGGAAAAGATGGTCACATAGCTCAATTTTGTTCTATAGCGAAATCAAGTCCAGTTGGGACGTTGGCACCAGAGGCGGATACAGAAAAGTCAAAGTCAACGATTCCTGAAAGAGCGTTTGTCGTTACCGGTCAAAATGCAAGGAACCCGAATGAAATTAGCACGGGTTAGTTAATTATAAATTCTTGCGAAGTTTATACCTTACTAGATACTGGGCTTCTACCCATTCTTTTATCTCTCTTTACTTTGCGTTCAACGTTTGAACTTGACTCTTGAGAAATTAGACTTTGACTGTATCTGTGGAGACTCCATTAGAGAAACTTTCATTTAATCCAATCGCTTAGAAATCTTGCTTGATTCAGGTTGGCACTATCACATTACCTGTTAACCTTATTTCTATAGAGATATTTGCTTTTGATGTGATTTTAAGGTTAACTACTCATCATGCCGAAATTGATTACTTTCGTAAGGTTGTTAGTTTTCATATTCCTAAGCAACCTGTTATTCGAATTCAAGCAATCAAACCATTGTAGTCAAACATTTTCATGTCAAGCCATGAAGTCATTCGTTTATTACGGATGTCAAGTTTTCTTAGTCCATGTTATGGATTTGAATAAAGACACGTCAGATTTGAATAATATTCCTGTTGTTATTGATTTTTCCTGACGTATTTCCTGAAGAATTTCTTGCTTACTCCCAAAGCTCGATATTAAATTTTGTATCGACTTTGAACCCAGTGAAAAACTTATTTCTAAAATCTCATATCGAATGGCTCTATTGAACTTCGAGAGTTAAAATTCAACTATAGAATTTGGTACCGAGCCTTTATCCGGTGACTTCTTTTGTGGAATGCACCAAAGCCAGACTCTCCGTAGGGGACACCATATTCGTGCGATAGTAAACCGACAGGTGTCATTGTAACGTCTTATCCAAGGTTGGGATATGAGTCACGCTTGAGAACATCCTAAGTCGGTGTCGAAATACGTAGCTTTCTAGGCTTAGTTGGTTATTATCGAGATTCGTTGAAGGATATTCTCGAATCGCTATTCCATTAACGCAGCTGACTCGTAGAAATATAAAATTCGAATGGAGTAAGGAATGTGGGAAGAGCTTCGAAGAACTCAAGAGGAGACTCATTTCAACACATGTTCTGACCATGCCATCATGGAAAAGCGAACGTGGTAGCTGACGTGTTGAGTAGAAGATCGTATACAAGTACGAGTAAGATATTGTCAAAGACTCATTTCGTATAATTTACAAATAATAGAGATGGAGATGAAAACTCTAGGTACCCACGTGATGGTATACGAGTATAATCGACTTTAATCGATAAAGTTAAAGTCGCTTCTACTACAATCGGAGTGATGAATTTGAAGAAGGAGGTGCGAGAAGTTGTTATTTCAAAACAAGAATCGGAGAAAGCTCAAACCTTCGATTTATTAATCCATTTGAAATTCTCGATCGAATAGGAACTCGGCCTATAGACTCGCTTTTACGCCAAGTATGACGCGTGTTCATGTATCGATGTTACGTAAATATGTGGACGACCCGAACCACGTCATTGAGTTAGAACCGAACGAGATAGCCGAAGACTTAACATACGAGGAGGTACCTGTCAAGATCTTGGATAGGAAAGAACATGTCCTATGTACCGAGGTTATACCACAAGTTAAAATTTTGTGGAGAAACCATGCTATTGAGGAAATGACCTGGGAGTTGGAAACGGAAATGAAAGCGAGGTATTCTCATCTTTTCGAAACACCAGGTACGTACGTCAATTTCGAGGACGAAATTTCATAAGGAGGGGAGGTTGTAAGACCCCAAAATATTAATAAATGAAATTTATTTTTCTCTATTTATTATTTTGAAATAGTAAGGGTTGATTTGATTAATGTGGATAGTTATGGGTAAAATACGCAAATATTTCAAAAAGCAAGTGGTTATAAAATACTCATTGTTGTCGGAGAATATTCGTTTAGTCGTGGAATATTCTTTAGCATTGTTGAGAATATTCGTCATTTACGGCCTTGATCTTTTAATGGGCCCCATAACGAAAAGAGATTGGATGAAGAAAACGACAAATATAAGTTGTTTTTAAATAACTGGCGTAGTTGTTATCGTTAATCTTTGTTGGAATACCCGTGGTTAAAACACACTTAATACGCGTTGTTGAACAAAGAAGACACCAGTATTGCACCAATTATTGATTCTTACGTAAAGGGCACTACTCAATAATGGTTACAACAATTCTTCGCTCAATTATTTTATTTTATTGATTCAATAATTCTTTGCATTGATATTTTATATTATCGTTGTTTCAATAAATTGTCATTACACAAAGATTTTTCATTATCGAAGCAATAATTCATATTATCTGAATAATATTATTAGATAACATTATTGGCAATGTCTAGAAAGTTCTCGCTCTAAGGAGAGGTTTGGTCACCTAATTGCGCGGCCCAAGAAGGAGAGATCCTTATTGAAAGCCCTCTTTCTGGGAACGGCTTTGGTTGCCAAAGATCGTGATTCTCATAATATTATTTGTGAATAATTAATTATTGATTCATATGATGAGGAAAATATTGATTTTATGTGGATATAGATGGAGAAAATTTTTTAATGTGACAATTGTTGAAAATTAATATTTTATCTTTTTCTCGATAAAATAATTCATTTAAATATATTATTTTAATAATATATTAACGGTGATATTTTTACAACGAATGTGGGATATATGAGTATACTGAGGAGGAAGAGTATTTTTGTTGCAATAAATGTTTAAAACATGTTAAACATGTCTAAGTGGACCCCATTTATTGATCGAAATTGATTATAGATCGTAAAATCGACTGCTCGTGGATTTCTTCCAATTTATGTTTGGAATTTGGAAAACTTTCTTACGTAAAGTTGTAGGGAATTGAATTTCCTATAAAAATTGCGCGAGATTCAATTTTCCGACAAAAGAACTATTTATTATGAATTATTGAAGTTCAAAATAATTGATTTTTGGAAGTTTAAAATATTTTAATTACAAAAACGTTTTTCCATTTTTGAAACTCATTTAACATGTGTTAGGGTAGTGAGTTCAGATTCTTGGATGCGTAGGAAGTTGTAGAAAAAATTATAATATTAATTTATTAAATTTTCTACTTTGGTGTTCTAAAGCATTTTCCTATAAATAAGTGCTTAGGTTAGAATTGAAAATCACACCGTAAATCAAGTTTTCTCTCTATATTATCGAGCGTATTCTTGTGAGTATTTTGAGTATACTTTGAGTATTGCTATACTGGTTGCAAGTTCAAGTCATAGCCTATATCCCATTTTCAACTGAAGATCTTGTCTTTCGAGGTAAGGGATGTTATTTTCTTCTCAAATGATATTATTTTTTCAATATCATTATCTTTGAAATATTGGTTGAAACTTTTTATCAAATTTGGAATTTTTCCATGCTCGGGTTACTTATTCATGAGTTACTATTCATGAGTTACTATTCACGAGTTACTATTCACGAGTACTATTCATGAAGTGTGAAGATGTTTTTGTGGAATTTCTATCTTTTGGTGTCTGATTCTTATTCACGTATCGACCTTATTCACGATACTTATCTGACCTTTATTCACGAATCATTTAAGACTATTCAATCAAAAATGAAAATTTTTCTTTCGCCTCTAAAATATCTATTCGGATACTAGCTTTGATTGTATCCATGTTTTGATCATTCTTGAATTTTACACCACTATGATTATTTTTGAGGTATTTTTGGGACGTGGATAAAACAAAGTACTAATCCTTAATCCTTAATCCTTGTCATTTTGTTTCATTTGGATTCGCTTTTTTAAAAATATTTTCATCATCTTGATCTTAAATGATGATATTATGGAATATCTTTGGCTCAGTAGTGCAAAGATGAATGATTTCTAAAGAATATCTTTGGCCCGTGGTGCAAAGATGAACAGTGTTGAGATGAACACGATGATCGATGATGAATATCTTTGGCCTTTAGTGCAAAGATGAACAGTGTTGAGATGAACATGTCGATCGATGAATATCTTTGGCTCAGAAGTGCAAAGATGAATATTTGATTTGAGATGAATATTGATTGATGTTACGGGGATAAAATATTGATGATGGATCGTTAAATTCATAGATTATAGTAGATTTCATTCTCACGTAACTCTTCTATGAATTATTATTTCATTAACGAATATTGATCCAAGCTTGTTGTCTATTGTATTCTATCGATTTTTCCTCTGTTGAAGACTAACGATAATTTGTTGTACATTATCTTAGTCATAATATTCTTTACCGGGCTAGTTGAGCTCACCCTTTTTTCCTTGTTGTTCCATTTTTCTTCTCGGAGGCGAGAATGTAATGAAAGTACTAGTCGAGGTATGGAATGAAGGTTCTAGAGAGAGTTGTTTAGTAGTCCTCACCATTTTTGTAAAATAATGTATCAATAATTATGATGGGGATTTATTTATGTGTGGATATTGTCTAGATGGTAATATCCGTATTTAAACTCACGCTTATATGTTGTAATAATAAAGTTGTAGTTATTTCATACTGGTATTTGGCGACTCGTAATGGGTGGGATGGAATGGACCTATTTTGGGGGCGTCACAAAGCATGTTAGTTCCGAACCTTAGACCCAAATAAGTCCAATCTCATTAAACCTGATTATTATATCTACGCTTCTCAATGTTTCCTATTTCTAGATAGAAGTAGGATATACTTACAAGTACTCCCTCACTCCGAGAATGAAAATGATGATTGATTTTATGCGAATTTAAAAAAAATGTCAAATGATAAAATTATTCATATTTAAATTCTCATCTAATTGCATATTTTTCTATACATGACTAGTGATATTATATAAATAATAAAAATATGACATTTAATACTAAGGATATTACGCAAAAATTATTGTAAAAAAATAAATTATTTAATATAAGTAAATATTTAACTTAAGATTACATAAAATAATAAGAACTTTTATTCTTAGGCGGAGGAGTAACTTAAATCATGAACATATTTTAAGTCCAAAATAAAACATAAAAGAAAAATAGTAATGTTATACCCCTAGCTATTCCTAGTTCTCCTTTTACCTTTTTCCCAAATATATTATAAAATTAAATTATAATACTATTAGTTATAAGAGAAAACATAAAAGATGATTTTTTTTTAATTATGTTTTATGAACTAAAAATGTAATAAATAAAGTATGTCATTCTTAATAACTTAGTTTGACCCATATTAATGTAATATCAATTTTATCCCTATTTTATTTTAAAAAAAAATTTTAAAAACAAATTTGTAAAAAAGAAGTCTAAGATTCAACGTCACTTTAATTGACGTTAGATTTTTTTTATTTTTTTTATAGCTGAAGTCTTATATACTCCTTCATTTTCAACGTCGCTGACAGAGAATAAACATAAAAAAATATTGATGCTTGTAAACAAGTACAAGAGATCAAAGAAATTAAAAAAAAAAGATTCCAACGTCAGTTAAAGTGATGTTACATCTTACTCTTCTTTTTTACAAATTTGCTTTATAAAAAAAATTTAAATAAGTTATAATGCCGGTTAGTTTGGCATTGGATCATATTTTTATTTTTTTCAAATTTCTTTTAAAAAATAAAATCGTTTTAAAAATGTTAAGATAATTTTTTTAAAATTTATTTTTTAAAAAATATTTTTAAAGTGGCGTTAGTTTGCTTTTTTGATTTTTAGCCAAAAATTCAATGAAATGACTTTCAATAATTTTTTCCAAATTAAATGTGACTTTATTCCCAACGACGATTCATTAAAATTTTTATCTTTTAAAAATATTCGTTTAAAATAAAATATTTAAAAAAAAAATTAAAGCTTTTTTTTAAAAAAACCTTGCAAGTTCCACAGCAGTCACTAGTTAAGTAAAAATAATAATCTGAGTCGTGACTATTTATCTACTTTACTAAATTACTAGCCACTTTAGACTCAATTCGCTTCCTACCTACTCTCAATTCCCAAATCCAGATCTCGAACTCTCAATCTCAAGTCTCAATCTCTCATCCCAAACCCGGATCTCAAACTCTAACTCTCAAGTCTAAGTCTCAATTCGCATGATCTCATCATCGGTAAATCTACCATCGCCTCATCGCTTCGGTGGCCCTTCATCTCGAACTCTCGATCTCTCAAGTCTCATCAGTACTTTAATTTGGTAGATAATATACTATGTCGTTCAAAAGTTTTAACTTTTGTTGTGAGTACATATGGGTTGATACTAAGTCTAATATGATTTTAACCAAATACGGGTTGTATATCGAGCCTAATATGATTTTTTTTTTGTTTGTTTGTTTTGCTTTTAACCAAATATAGGGAATTTATGGGGATAATTGGATCTATAATATAGGTTTGCTTATGCTTGTGTTAGTTTTTGTGTATTGTAATTATATCATGAATGTCCCGATCCTATATATGGAATTTTACCTTTTATTTTTATATAATTGTTAACCGAAATTGGATGGAATTAGGTTTGTGTATTAGAATATATCCTTTATCGATTCTTATGGTATGGAATTAGATTACGATAAATATAGTTTTCTCATAACTTAAGGATCAATTTATAAATGGGATTTTTACCGTAGGCACATACACTCTCTTACTTCTTTTTCTTTTAATCCTTGCCTACTATTAATTTGCATTGGTCTATAATTCATTTATTATGCTAAATCATATACTCGTAGTCCTTTGTCTCATTTTTAATTTTGTTTGTTTCGCTCAACCTTGCTTGCTCATTTTATTTACTAGACATATGAGGTCAGAATATGGTTATTGGGTCATTTTAAATCTTGAAGTCTATTGTGGTTGATGAAAATAATAATGGAAAAAGCATATCAGTAGACTGCATTCAAAATATTTCCCTTTGTTTTTAGGTCTTTACATTATTTATTTCTTCCTCCTTCAACTCAATTTTTTAAAGATCTTTTTATGACGTCATTTGTTTTTCATAAATGAATGTTTTAGTTGCTTAACATTTTTCCGTTTGATTATTTGCTTAAGATGATATGATGTTTCTTCTATTTAACAATTTGCTTTATTTGTTAGTTTTTTCTTTGAATTTTTGTATTTTTCTTTTCTCTGCTTTTTTTTTCTTTATACTCTTTTGCTTTGCATTAGTATATACCTCACTTATTCTTCGTAAAGTTATTAAGTCCGCCCTTCAACAAAATCCCGGTAATGTTTTATTTAATAAATGCACGCACGCTTTATTTTTACGCAAATATGAGATTTTAACATTGGCATATTTTCTTTTTAAATAATGAAATCTCATGAAAATTGCCTTGGTAGATTTAAGAAAAACGTAAATGAGAATACAACATTCTACATCTTATGACAAAGATAGGTTTTGGAGAAGGATGAATAATTTTGCATAGATTTGGTTCTATAAAAGTTATTCTCTTATGCTAATCCTTGTACCGCCCTTGGCTTTCCTCAATGATAAGTGGGTTGTCACTTTTTGACAAAGATGATTCATCATGGTTTTCTATGTCTGATGGTTCGCTTTGGTTCTTCCAAGCATGGGGAATCTTCAACATCGCCGCTGCTTGTTTTTTGTGTGAATTGATGAACCTTGGGCGATGACTTCGTGCTTTTTTTTCCTTTTCCTAATCTAATTTATTCTAGAGGACTCGATATTTAAAGTTTGTGCATTTTGGGTTTTGATTTTAAAAGAAATTGTCATGGAAGGCTTGCATCCGTGGTGAAGAATTATTCTCATAACACCCTAAGTCAAGCAAACGATCGAGTTCTCTCGCTTTCGATTCGAGAAATCCAGAGAAATACAAGGTAGGTACTTATTAAAATGTTAGTATGTTGCCAAGGTTACTATTAACACTAAATGGTGCATATTTTCATATATAAATCTATATTTTTCATGTTCAATAAAGATTTTGAAAGCATGTGGAAGTGAAGTTGCAGTTGTCATGTTTAATTTATGAGCATTGTGATATTGATAGTCTACATGGTAGTTTGCTGGTGTAAGATGATGTGTTTGGCTAATTATGCTTGTTGTTCAACATATGTTGTGCCAAGATGGCAAATTACTGGATTGGCTATGACGCCCCCAAAATTAGGTATACATCACCCATCTTGGGTCGTCAGATACATGGTACAGAATTCAAATACAACTTACTTAATACAACTCGTGGTACAATACGACAAGCATAAACTGTGAGTTTGAATACAAATATTATCTACTAGAAATTATACAAACTCAAAAGGAGTCTTCATTACAATTATTATCACACTATTTCACGTAATAGTGAGGGACTACTAATGCTATCCTCGGACCATCACTCCGCTCCCCGACTGGCCCCCAAATTTATATTCTCATTTCAAGAGAAACAGGTGAAAGAAAGGTGAGCTCAACTAGCCCAAAGAAGAAATATTATGACTAAGATAATGCGTAATAAATTATCATTAGTCTCCAACAATGTTAAACTGATAAAATATAATAGACATCAAGTTTAACTGCAGCGGAACAAGCAATCCATTAAAAGAGTCAAGTAGAAAATAAAATCTACTATCTTTTATGATTTAAAAGGTTTTTCATCACTGTTATCGCTGAGACTCAGCTTAATAAATATTCCACATCATCGAATCACCACTGCACTACGGCCAAGGATATTCTTTAGTATCATGACCACAATTATCCATGCACTACGGGCCAAGAATATTTGTGTATTCACTTATGGTCATGATCATGCCAACAACTGTCCATCAATGCACTACGGGCCAATGAAAACTTTTACCACATCATTTGTAACATTACGATCATGATTACACCGAATAATTCTTGGTCATAATCATACCAAGTCCATCTATGCACTACAGGCCACAGATGACTTTCAACAAAATATAAACATGAGGATGATAACAATGATATAAGAATTCAATAAAACAAGTTCAAGAATTATTTTATCCAAGAATTATTAACGTCCAAATTGTCAACATGATACTGTTTTGTAGAGTAAAATTAAAGAATGATCAGAAGAATATTTTCATGAAAAGATACTGGATGAAGCGCAAATTTCAAGGATATTCTACTAATTTCATGGAGTATAGAAGTCGAAACTTTAACCAACTGAGTATAATAAAGAATGGAATAACAAAAGAAATCACCATGTATGCGGTATTTCCATGAGACGGAGTTATTCCAATAGAATAATAATAACGGAACCAAGTAAGGCAAAATTTGCATGACAGGATGTTCCAATGAGAATAATAAAGATTTTAACCCGGTCCTGTGTAAACACACGCATGTGGATGTTCCAATGTAATAATAATAAGATTTTAACCGTGTCCGTGTAAAACACACGACATGTGATATTCCAATGAATAATAATAATAAAGATTTTAACCAGTCCGGTGTAAAACACACGATGTGATGTTCCAATGAATAATAGAATAATGTCACCAAGTATATGGTGTATCACAGATATCTGAGTTGTGACGCCCCAAAAATAGTATACATCACCCATCTTGGGTAGTCGGATACATGGTACGTAATTTAAATACAACTTACTAATATAACTGCCGTGTATAATACGACATAAATCGTGAGTTTGAATACAAATATTGTCTACTTAGAGATCATACAAACTCAAAAGGAGTCCTCATTACAATTATTATCACAATATTTCACGTAATAGTGAGGACTACTAATGCTATCCTCTCGACCATTACTCCGCTCCCAGACTCGTCTCCCATTTATATTCTCATTTCCTCAAGAGAACAAAGTGAAAGAAAGGGTGAGCTCAACTAGCTCAAGAAGAAATATTATGACTAAGATAATGCGAATAAATTATCATTAGCCTACAACAAGGTTAAACCGATAAAATATAATGAACATCAAGTTTAACTACAAATGAAACCAAAGAATCCATTAAAAGAGTCAAGTAGAAAATAAAATCTACTATCTTTTATGATTTAAAAGGTTTTTCATCATCATTATAAATTTGAGACTCACTTTAATAAATATTCCACATCATCGAATCACCCCTCGCACTATGGCCAAGGATATTCTTTAAGATCACGACCATAATTATTCACGCACTACGGGCCAAGAATATTTGTGTATTCATTAATGGTCATGATCATGCCAACAATTATCCATCAATGCACTACGGGCCATCGAGGATTTTTACCACATCATTTGTAATATTACTATTATGATTACATCAATAGTCTCTCAATTAATCATACCAAGTCCATCTATGCACTACTGTGCCACGGATGACTTTCAACATAATATAAACATGAGGATGATGACAATGATATTCAATAAAATAAGTACAAGAATTAATTTATCTAGGAACCAATAACATCCAAACTGCCAACACGATCTCGCTTTGTAGAGTAAAATTCAAGAATACTTGAAAGAATATTTCCATGAAAGGATACTTGGATGAAGCGCAAATATCAAGGATATTCCACTAATTTCATGGAGTATAGAAGTCAAAGTTTTAACCAACCGGGTATAATAAAGAATGGAATAACAAAAGAAATCACCATGCATGCGATGGAATCATACGCATGTGTTATTCCAACGGTAATAATAAATAATGGAACCAGTGTCCCAAAAGAAAACGCATGCATGTGATATATTCCAACGTAATAATAAAGAATGGAACCAGTCCCACGTAAAACACACAGACGTGATGTTTCAAATGTAATAATAATAAAGATTTTAACCAGTCCTGTAAAACACATGCGTGATGTTCCAATGTAATAATAGAATAATGTCACCAAGTATAGGTAAACCACAGATACAAAGTTATTCCAATGTAATAATAAGCAATGGAATAACAATGCTTCTCTTCATGAATAAGAAAGAATAACACCCCTTACTTTTGGTAGAGAGATTGAATACTGCAAAGAGTGTAGTAACAAAATACTCTTCTTCTTTCTCTCTTATTCTCTCTATACTTTCTCTCTCTATAGCTTGAATGAATTCGTGAAAATAATGAAGCACTAGGTCTCTATTTATAGAAGATTTCTAGCTTAAGACCCGCCATGTGAAAAGGCAAGTGGCTTGGCGAATCGGTGATGTCAAAAGAAAAGTGGTTTGACACAGTAATGTGAAACGACAAGTGGTTCGACGCTCACCAGAATGTGAAACGACAAGTGGTTCAATGCCCTGTAATGTGAAACGACAAGTGGTTCGGCGCCGTAATATGAAAAAACGGCAAAGTGGTTTGACGTCTCAGTAAAGGTAATTACTATCGACGAAGGTAATTACTATTCACAAAGGTAATTACTATTGACGAAGGTAATTACTATCGACGAAGAGACTCTTAGATGATGACATATGGGCCCCCATAAAATAATCAAACTTACCACAAACGCCTCATAATGCACTCTTTATATACATCAAGGATTGAATAAATATTACAACAAATCATTTTATTTTAATCAACACATATTTAATCTTTCAACAATTATTAATCATTTATAACTTGTCGCCTCAATTATTGATTTAATACTATAACATATTATATGATGATATCTTGTGACAATAATCAATCAATAATATAAGAGATATGATGCGGCAATTCATCAGTAGCAATAATAATCGAGCATAAATGAGTGACTTCTCACGTAAAGATCAATAATCAATATCGTGTGCTACTACTATACAACTACGCCAGACATCGTACTTTTACTACCGGTGTAGTTCAACAGTTTTAACGGTAACACCTCTGCCGTTATTTTTATAGAAAGATAATTTTGTCGCTTTTCTAACTACGACAATACTTCCGCTAGGGGGTCCACTTAATGATTGAGCTCGTCGCATTTAATATTCCCCGACAAAAAGAATATTCCCCACCAAACGTAATATTTTATAACAACTTGCTTACTTTGCAAAATTTATAAATATTACCCACAACTATAACATTATATCAAATTTATTCCATAATATTCAAAAATAATATTTATAGAAAATTCATCTTTATTTATAAAAGTTGGGGTCTTACACAAAAGTTATTCCAATGTAATAATAAGAATTGGAATAACAATGCCCTTCCTTCATGAATAAGAAAGAATAACACTCCTTGCGAGTACAACAAATAATATTCCCTACCTTAAGAAGAAGAGTCTTTGGATATATAAGTAAGTGAAGTAGCGAATACTTTCTTCTTTTCTCTCTATAGTTTATCTCTAGAGTTTCAAAGAATTCGTAAGAAACTAATGAATGAATGAGCTTCTATTTATAGAAAAATGGAATGCATAAGTAACTAACTCATGAAACTATTTAGATTGATTTACTTTAATCGACGGTCCATATTTAAAGCAAAATAAAATAAAATATATTCTATTTATAATCTAATAAAATGAATAACTTTATAAAAGATTTTACTACGCAAACACTATGCAGCACTATGCAAACACTATGCATAATAAAATATAATATATTCTAATTATTGTCTAATAAAATGTATAGCTTTATAAAAGTATTCTGCTTTATATAAAAAGATTTTACTATGCAAAACACTATGCAGACAACTATGCAACACTATGCATAATAGAATATAATATATTCTATTTATAGAATAACTTTATAAAAGTATTCTGCTTTTTATATAAAAAGATTTTCTCAGATTATTACATTAATAATACCAACAAAACCGAAAGTGACTTATCACTTAAGCATCAATAATTAATATCGTTTTATACTATACAACCACGCCAGACATTCAGTACTTTTAACACCGGGTGTTTCAACAGCTTAACTGTAAAACTTTCCCGTTATTTTCATAAAGTATTTTTTATCGCTTTTCAATCCGATCAATAATAATTCCGTTAATGGTGTCCACCAATGATTGTGTTGTTGTTGTTCTAATATTCCCCGTTAAAATGAATATTCCCCACCAATCGAATATTATATAACTTTGCATTTTTGCAAAATTTATAAATATTACCCACAACTATTATATCAATTTCACTCCATAATATTCAAAAATAATATTTATAGAAAATTCATCTTTATTCAAAAAGTTGGGGTTTTACAATCTCCTTTCTTATGAAATTTCGCCCTAAAATTAGGGTACGACTTTGGTATGTCGAAGAGGTAAGGATACCTTGATTTCATTTCAGATTCTAACTCCCAAGTCATTTCCTCAACATCGTGGTTTCTCCACAAAACTTTGACTTGAGGTATAACCTTGGTGCATAGAATATGTTCCTTCTTATCTAAGATTTGAACAGGAACCTCTTCATACGTCAAATCTTTCGCTATTTCGTCCGGTTCTAACTCAATAATGTGGTTCGGGTCTTCCACATATTTACGTAACATGGATATGTGAAAAACGTTATGAACACGAGACATACTTGGTGGTAAAGCGAGTCTATAAGCCACAGTTCCTACTCGATCAAGGATTAAAAATGGGCCGATAAATCGAAGATTGAGTTTTCCTCTCTTTCTAAATCTCTTAACCCCTTTCCATGGAGCAACACGTAACAACACATGATCTCCTATATCGAATTCCATGTCCTTTCGATGAAGATCAACATAACTCTTTTGTCGATCTTGTGAGGTTTTTATACGTTGCCGGATCGTTTGAATCTTTTCTGTAGTATACTTTGAGTTTTGCTATACGGTGCAAGTTCAAGTCATAGCCTATATCCGGTGTTTCAACTAGAAGTACTGTCTTTCGAGGTAAGGGATGTTATTTTATTCGAAAACGATATTATTTCTTCAATATCATTATGCCGAAATATTGGTTGGAAATTTTTATCAAATTTGAACTTTTTCATGTTCGGTTACTATTCATGAGTTACTATTCACGAGTTACTATTCACGAGTTACTATTCATGAGTTACTATTCACGAGTTACTATTCACGAGTACTATTCACGGCGTGAAGATGTTTTTTTTTATGAAATTTCTATCTTTGGTGTGTGAGAGTTACTATTCACGATACGGCACTATTCACGATATCGACACTATTCACGAATACGACACTATTCAATTCAAAAAAATGAAATTTCTTCTTTTGTCCAAAATATCTATTATGGATACTAGCTTTGATTGTATCCATGTTTTGATCATTCTTGAATTTTACTCCACTCGATTACTTATGAAGTATTTTTGAACTTGGATTGTGTAAAGTACTAATCCTTAATATTTATTCTTTTGTTTCACCGGATTCGCTTCTTTAAAATATTTTTCATCATCCTCATTCCTAAATGATGATATTATTGAATATCTTTGGCTCAGAAATAGTGCAAAGATGAATGATTTCGATGAATATCTTTGGCCCAGTGGTGCAAATATGAACAGTGTTTAGATGAACACTGACTAACTAATGAATATCTTTGGCCTGTAGTGCAAAGATGAATATTTGATTCCAGATATATATTGATTGATGTTACAGGGATAAAATATCGACGATAAACTTTTAAATTCATATATAGAAGATAGTACTTTGTATTCTCTACTTAACTCTTCTAATGAATTGTTGTTTCCGCTGCAGTTGTTGATTTAAAACTAGTTGTCTATTGTATTCTATTAGACTTTTCCCTGTTGAAGACTAACGATAATTTATTGTATATTATCTTAGTCATAATATTCTTTACTGGGCTAGTTGAGCTCACCCTTTTCCTTTTTGTTCCATTTTTCTTCTCAGGAGGCGAGAATGTAGCGAGTACTAGTCGGGGTATGGAATGAAGGTTCTAGAGAGAGTTATTTAGTAGTCCTCACAATTTTTGTAAAATAATGTATAAATAATTGTGATGAGGATTTATTTGGGTATGTATATTGTCTAGAAGACAATAATTTTATTTAAACTCACAGTATATATGTTGTCGTATTTTGCACGACAAATGTATTAATAAAGTTGTAGTTATTTCTGTACCATGTATTTGGCGACTCAGAATGGGTTGGATGGAATGGACCTATTTTGGGGGCGTCACAACTCCACTGACCAAATCTCCCTCTTGTGTCCTCTAAGCACAACTATAGATACAAGATCTAGAAGTCATGTAGATGCATGCCGTATGGTCCCGGGAACCACTACGGATTTAGACTATCATTTGGTGTAATGGCTATGGAATTTATATGCTTACTATGGGCAACAATAACCTTTTGCTTTCAAGTTGAAGCTCCTTCCATGTCATTTGAGAGGCCATCAAAACTCCACACCTTCGTGGTACAATCACTACTACTATGACTACCACCAACAAAGAAGTTTCTCGATTTCTTCAAAAATACAATGACTCAATAAAGACCCATATATGACTATGCCAACTCCAATACATCCGCTTTGAAGATTTGAATTTGAATATTTAAATTTGAATTATTATTTTGAATTTAAATTTATTTTTGTTGTTAGATCTAAATATTTGAATTTGAATTATTAATTATGGCAATTATTTGTCCTTGATTTTCAGTTTCCTTATTAATGTGAATTGTACTATTTTTATAATATGTACAATCTTTTTGTAATTATTTGGTTGATGCACTTTTCTTGTAATTACTTTCTATTTGTTGTATACTTATGTAAATAACCTTTTTTTAATTTGACCCACTACCACCGCTGCCAGAGAGAGAGTAATACCAACAAAAAAATCGCCAATTATCGATTATCCTAATTATTCTCATACATGCTACTTATTAATTAGTAAAATAAAATAATAAAAAATTATAAGTATAATCAGTAATTATCCTTATATTTATTAATAAAATAAGTATGTATAAGGATAATTAATAATTATCTTCTTATAATTTTTAATTATAAATAGGAAATAGTGATTAAATTTATATTATATTCCTACTCAAATATATAAACTCAATCAAGAATTATTCTTATACATACTTATTTTGGTAATAAGTATGAGGATAAATATAAATATAATTAACCGATTATCCTTATAATTTTTTATTATTTTATTTTACTGATTAATAAGTTATATGTATAAGGATAATCTGTTAATAAGTATAAGGATAAATATAAAGATAATTATTGATTATCCTTATAATTATACTTATAATTTTTTATTATTTTATTTTACTAATTAATAAGTAGCATGTACGAGAATAATTAGGATAATCAGTAATTGGTCAATTTTTTTTGTTGGCCGCTACTCCCTCTAATGGCTGGGCCATGGGCCAAATTAAAAAATCCTCTCTGCTGGCCGCTAGAGGGAGTAGCGGCCGTTTTGACTGGCCACTACTCCCTCTAGCGACCAGCAGAGAGGATTTTTTAATTTATTGCTGGCCGCTACTCCCTCTAGCGGATGTGATCTCATCTGGGCCATTAACTTCAATTTTGGACGGCTGGATGAACGTTAGCTGATAAAGGGATCACAGCTAACGTAGTGCACGGATCATTTCCCATATATATATATATATATATATATATATATATATATATATATATATATAGAGAGAGAGAGAGAAATTTCTTTCTCCAACGTATTAAAGTTACTGGACTAAAAGACGATCTCGAAAAAAAAACACGCGGGTTGTGATAATGGGTCAAATTGCTAACACAATAAAATCCAATAATCATCAAATGCTAAATTACTGTGGGAGAGGAGAGAACTTAAGAGTCTTCGACAAATACAAAGGTGTACGTCAAGATATACATTAGAAATACAATTTGCCTACCGAGCTACTTCAACCTCCGACCAGACAAGAAGTGGCACTTTGAAACGCCGTGTGTTGTTGTTCTTTGACAACTTTGTGATAGACTGCTTGCAGAGCACATGCCCATATGACAACAACATAGGTGGTTTTCTTCACTAGCCCGGTCCCGGCTTATTGGACATAGGTGGATCACCTGCACATGAAAAAGTCTTTTTTATTGGTTTTATAATTAAATATATATTTTTATTTTTTTGATAATAAAATAATTACAAAAATAGCAAGATCTTTAACTATATAATGGACCTGCAGAATTTCATGAGCCATTATACGTATTTTCTATTAATCTGTAGTAGATGCATATAATAATTCACGTGCGTAACTAAATGTAAAATTATTTACAATCATATAAAGGCTTCGATTAAAGAGAAATCAAAAGCAAAAAAAAAATCAAAATCAAAATCAAAAACATCTTATAACAACAGAATGAACATTTACCATAATTTTACCTTTCAATACTTATATTATCAACCTTTTTTTTAGAGAAAAGGGAATATGGTACATTTCATAAAGCAAGTACCATATTCATAACTTTACTTAAAGATGCAAGGAATTAAATCAAGTATCATATTCATAAATCCTACAACTCCTCTAAATCGTGAAAACATATAATCCATATTCAAATAACATTTCTTTTCCGGACCAGATGAGTTGGTTGACTTAAATCATAGAAACCAAAAAGATTTACTAGTTTACTCCCACGTAATACACCCACAAAAACAACACAATCCACCCAAAATGATGCCAACTCTGAGATTCACCCAGTCCACTTTTTGCCAATAATATACTTTGACAAAGCTAACACCTGTTCACAATGAAATTTATTCCTCTTCCACAAATTATTCCTATCAATTTCAATTTTCAATGTTTATATTATCAAAATTTGCCATAATTTTACCTTTCCATATTGTAAATTCAATGCTTATACTATGACTTTTTTTAGAGAAAAGGGAGAAAAAACAACTACCCATTTTCTTATCAATTATATACAAGTATTGGATATCTCCTTACCAAACATGTCATCTTCTACAATCTATTGGATAAAATGGCAGTAGGGTACCTACAATATATGTTACCTCCGATTACAATCAATACACTATAATTTACCCAATTATAAAGAATAAACCCTAGATTTCTTACTTGATAACCCATATGAGGAAAACTCATAAAGAACAAACCCTAGATTTCTAATGCGACAAACAAAAATTACAAACCCAATAAAGTTAAGGAGTTTCACCTTCTGATCCGTTTGCTATGATTTCGTTGGCCGGAGACCTTCCATTGGCCTTTAACTTTTCCTTCCGTCTGCTACAGTATCGCGTGAGAAAGAAGGGGAAGAATTGGAGAGAGAAATCGGTTTTAGCATCTGATGATTATTGGGTTTTATTTTGTTAGCAATTTGACCCATTATCACAACCCGCGTGTTTTTTTTTTCAGTTCGTCTTTAGTCCGTAACTTTAGTACGTTGGAGAAAGAGTATTTTTGTTGCAATAAATGTTTAAAACATGTTAAACATGTCGGTGGACCTTGAAATATTACAGAACAATTGTCACATTGAAATATTTGCGTATTTTACCCCTAACTATCCACATTAATCAAATCAACCCTTACTATTTTAAAATAATAAATAGAAAAAATTAAATTTCATTAATAATAAGTTGGGGTCTTACAATAAGGATAATTAATAATTATCTTCTTATAATTTTTAATTATAAATAGGAAATATTGATTAAATTTATATTATATTCCTACTCAAATATATAAACTCAATTAGTAATTATTCTTATACATACTTATTTTGTTAATAAGTATAAGGATAAGTATAAATATAATTACCGATTATCCTTATAATTATCCTTATAATTTTTTATTATTTTATTTTACCGATTAATAAGTTATATGTATAAGGATAATCATTAATAAGTATAAGGATAAATATAAAGATAATTATTGATTATCCTTATAATTATACTTATAATTTTTATTATTTTATTTTACTAATTAATAAGTAAAGATGCGAGAATAATTAGGATAATCAAGAATCGTCAATTTTTTTGTTGTTATTACTCTCCTCTGAGTGGTCGGGCCATGGGCCAAATTAAAAAATCCTCTCTGCTGGCCTCTAGAGGGAGTAATGCGGCTGCTTTTGACCGGGCTTACTCCCTCTAGCATTTCAAGAGAGGATTTTTAATTTATCACGTCATTACTCCTCTAGCGGATGTGATCTCATCTGGGCCATTAACTTCAATTTTGGACGGCTGGATGAACGTTAGCTGATAAAGGGATCACAGCTAACGTAGTGCACGGATCATTTCCCATATATATATATATATATATATATATATATATATAATTTCTTTCTCCAACGCACTAAAGTTACGGACTAAAGACGATCTGAAAAAAAAAAAACATGCGGGTTGTGATAATGGGTCAAATTGCTAACACAATAAAATCCAATAATCATCAGATGCTAAATTACTGTGGGAGAGGGAGAGAACTTAAGAGTCTTCGACAAATACAGTGTGCATGTCAGTATATACATTAGAAATACAGTTGCCTACACTGAGCTACTTCAACCTCCGACGGACAATAAGGGCACTTGAAACGCCGTGTGTTGTTGTTCTTTGACAACTTTGTGATAGACTGCTTGCAGAGCACATGCGCACATGACAACAACATAGGTGGTTTTCTTCACTAGCCTGGTCCCGACTTATTGGACATAGATGGATCACCTGCACATGAAAAAGTCTTTTTTATTCGTTTTATAATTAAATATATATTTTTATTTTTTTTGATAATAAAATGATTACAAAAATAACAAGATCTTTAACTATATAATGGACCTGCATAATTTCATGAGCCATTATAATGTATTTTCTATTAATCAGTAGTAGATGCATATAATAATTCACGTGCGAAACTAAATGTAAAATTATTTACAATCATATAAAGGCTTCGATTAAAGAGAAATCAAAAGCAAAAAAAAAATCAAAATCAAAATCAAAACATCTTATAACAACAGAATGAACATTTACCATAATTTTACCTTTCAATACTTATATTATCGACCTTTTTTTTTAGAAAAGGGAATATGGTACATTTCACAAAAGCAAGTACCATATTCATAACTTTACTTAAAGATGCAAGGAATTAAATCAAGTATCATATTCATAAATCCTACAACTCCTCTAAATCGTGAAAACATCTAATCCATATTCAAATAACATTTCTTTTAGGACCAATTTATGAGTTGGTTGACTTAAATCATAGAAACCAAAAGGATTTACTAGTTTACTCCCACAGAATACACCACAGAAAACAACACAATCCACCCAAAAATGATGCCAACTCTGAGATTCACCCAGTCCACTTTTTGCCAATAATATACTTTGACAAAGCTAACACCTGTTCACAATGAAATTTATTCCTCTTCCACAAATTATTCCTATCAATTTCAATTTTCAATGTTTATATTATCAAAATTTGCCATAATTTTACCTTTCCATATTGTAAATTCAATGCTTATACTATGACTTTTTTTAGAGAAAGGGGAGAAAAAACAACTACCCATTTTCTTATCAATTATATACAAGTATTGGATATCTCCTTACCAAACATGTCATCTTCTACAATCTATTGGGTAAAATGGCAGTAGGGTACCTACAATATATGTTACCTCCGATTACAATCAATACACTATAATTTACCCAATTATAAAGAATAAACCCTAGATTTCTTACTTGATAACCCATATGAGGAAAACTCATAAAGAACAAACCCTAGATTTCTAATGCGACAAACAAAAATTACAAACCCAATAAAGTTAAGGAGTTTCACCTTCTGATCCGTTTGCTATGATTTCGTTGGCCGGAGACCTTCCGTTGGCCTTTAACTTTTCCTTCTGTCTGCTACAGTATCGCGTGAGAAAGAAGGGGAAGAATTGGAGAGAGAAATCGGTTTTAGCATCTGATGATTATTGGGTTTTATTTTGTTAGCAATTTGACCCATTATCACAACCCGCGTGTTTTTTTTTTCAGTTCGTCTTTAGTCCGTAACTTTAGTGCGTTGGAGAAAGAAATCTATATATATATATATATATATATATATATATATATATATATATATATATATATATATATATATATATACCCATGTTATTTTGTGTTTGGGAACGGATCGAACTTGGATTTTAAAAAGCTATTTTAGTCTTAAAAGTTCACTAAAATACTCGGTTTGAAAAATATACAGTATTTGTTTTTGAAATTAAAATGTGGGAAGGATCATCTAAATATATCTATAAATTGATGAAATCATTTTCTTTATGCGCATGCGTAGAAGTCTTAACAAAAAATATAACACTATACTGTATTATTAAATTTCACTTTAAAAGTACATAATAGAGAAGAAAAATATGAAGTAGCTCACAAATTTTATGCCATCCATATTATTAATTAGCAATCAATTATGGATCAAAGACATCTAAAATCAAATCATTTGAAGGCCATTATCCCAAGTACTGCAACCGCAGCTGCCATAACTTTATACGGTGATATTGCAACAATCCCATAAGCAGAGCCCGTCGCCGCAGGAGGGGCTGGTGCCGGAGCTTCTAGCTCCTCAACGTTGATGACCAGTTTCTGGTTAAGCTCGGAGCAATGATTCTTCTTGCCACAAATGTACCATTTTTTCCCCGGGCCGGCTAGGGTTACAACGTCGTGTCCGGAAGCAAGTGCCAGTTTTTCTGGTGGTTTAATGCAATCCTTAAATTCAGTACCATTCACCTTGAACACATTATGGAGTCCCTGAGTATAGTTAAAAACTGCATAATACAATAATAATGTGTCTATTAGTAAAACTTATAGGATCATTATATCTATATCTACATATTACACTACAAACTTAAGTAAGAAATTAAGGTAGTAGTGTACTATATATATATATATATATATATATATATATATATATATATATATTTTACCTAGTGTGTCACCGACATGAAAGACTTTGTCACTAGCCCAGGCTTGATAATCAAAGTTCACAGTCCAGCCGTTAGAGCCTCCGACCCAATATTCCTTGGTGGCCATGGTGGCGGTGGGAAGGACGACGGCGGCGATGGCAAGGATGACAAAGAGGTCGGTTGAAGCCATCTTTTTTTTAAGTGTAAGATGACTTGTGTTGGTTGGTTGGTTTTAGTTTGAGTCATGTTTAGGATGGTAAATGTCTATTTATATTGATTTGTGACATGCATGAATACTTATTTTATTACTAGAGTATCCGCCTAGAGTCGGCAGACGTGTGCTTTGGGTTTTACGTTTTATAGGTACTTAATTTCCAGGCAAGCATTAGTTTCATTGTAGTTTGCTTAGGAGGCGATTAAAGCTAGGAGCAAGTCATTCGTTTGTGTTTGTGTTCGTGAGAGAGGGTGTTAGTAGTCTCTCCGATCCAAAATTAAAGATACGTTTTAAGATTATTTAAAACAGGGCATTGGCAACGGTCACATTAGCGATAATTAGAGTACCGTCGACAATGATGTCATTATCGACGGCCACGCCGTCGCCCACTACAAAAAAACAGGTCATTGGCGACGGCAGCATCCCCGTCGAGATTAGCCACATTGGCGACGGCTAGACCGTCGATAATGTGGCCCGTCGATAATGACCCTTCCCGGGTCTAATTTTGGCGGAAAATTTTTCGCGGGCCTGGGAAAAGTCATTGGCGACGGACTTGCAGTCGCTAGGGCCGTCGAGAATGAGGCATAGGCGACGGGGTTACTCTCGACGGCTGTACCGTCGAGAATGAGTCTTGTTTTAAAACCCTGAGCTCGACGGAACGACTACTTTTCTTTTCCCTCTTTCTTTTCCTTCCTCTGCTATACCTTCCGGCTGACGACTCTCTCCCTCCCGCCACCTCCGGACGAATTTGAGCATCATTAAGGTGAGTTTCCCCTCCGGCGCCGACTCTCTCCCCCCTCCTGCATGCCACCTCTGGCGACTCTCCCCCTCTGCCATACCTTCCGGAGACCCTCCCCCTCTTCTGCCATACCTCCAGCGAGACTCACCCCCTCTCCTACCGGTCAGCTCCACCTCTCCTTCTTCTTTACTCCTATTTTCCCACAACTTGCAATAGGTATGATTTCATTATTCTTATTTTGTTGGAAGTAATTATCTGATTTTATTTTTTAAAAAGTTTTAGGCATGTTTGCTTTAATCTAATTGTGTTAGTAGCTAATTAATCTCATTGTTTGCTTTAATATAAGAAAGTTTTGATGGGATATTAATATGCTAATGCACTTGAATTGCTTTCCAATCACTAATCTCATTTTTACCCCACCGCTTGATGAAAAATCAGATGTGTGTATGTATAAGAATATATGTATGTGTGTATGTATAAAAGTATACCAGTCTATATAACATATGGTGCCTCAGATATGTTGTATTTTTATCTGTTTGAATTTATTATTTTTGTATTAACTTAAAGGTTGGATCTCTCGTGTATGAGAGGGGTTTAATTTCAATTTGGGCATCTGGGTATTGTTATTTTTTGCTATCTTTAGTGGGTTTTAGTTGAAATGCTTGTTTTGGTTCTTGGATTTGATGGGTTTATTTGAGGTTTCTTCATTGCTGACCTAAACCGCCTTTCATACGCATATATTTTCATATAGTTTAGAAGCTTAGAAACCCATTTGAGATTCACTTAGTATGAGTTAATCTCAAATAGTCCCCGTTTTGGGACTGTCCTTGTATGTTTCGATATCACTTAGGTCGGTGTTAACGACTTGAGCACGCCTTTATATTTTTTGAATTTTCACAAGATATATATCTCTTGATGTTCTTCCGGTGCATATTTAGACTACGATGTGTTAGTCTATTTCGTGTACTTGAAGACCATGGGAGGTGTCTTCAAAATTTCTGAAAAAATTTAAAGATGTGTTCAAGTTGTTGGCATCGATGAAGGCGACACATCCGAGAATGGGATAGAAACTCGACCTGTTAGAGTGGGAGATGATGTGACGCCCCAAAATTAGGTATACATCACCCATCTTTAGTCGCCAGATATACATGGTGCGTAATTCAAATATAATTTAATAATACAACCGTCAGTGTACAATACGACAAAACATAAACCGTGAGAGTTTGAATACAAATATTGTCTACTAGAGAGTATACAAACTCAAAAGGAGTCCTCATTACAATTATTATCACACTATTTCACGTAATAGTGAGGACTACTAATGCACCATCTAGGACCATCACTGTTCCCCGACTAGTCCCAAATACGTTCTCATTTTTTTCAAGAGAACAATAAAAAGAAAGGGTGAGAGCCCATAAAAATATTATAACTAAGATAATGCGTAATAATTTATCGTTAGCCTTCAACAATGTTAAACCGGTAAAATATAATAAATATCAAGTTTAATCACAGGTGAACAAGCAATCAATTAAAAGAGTCAAGTAGAGAATGAAATCTACTATCTTTATGATTTAAAAGGTTTTCATCACTTTTATCACTCGACTCAACTTTTAATAAATAATCCACATCATCGAATCACCTCTCGCACTACGTACCAATGATATTCTTTAGTATCGCGACCATAATTATCCATGCACTCACGCCCAAGAATATTTGTGTATTCATTAATGGTCATGATCATGCCAACAATCGTCCATCAATGCTCTACGGGCCAATGAGGACTTTTACCACATCACTTGTAATATTACTAGTAATGATTACACCGAATAATCCTCGGTCATAATCATACCAAGTCCATCTATGCACTACATGTGCCAATATATGACTTTCAACAAAATATAAACATGAGGATGATGACAATGATATAAAAATTCAATAAAACAAGTTCAAGAATTAATTTATCTAGGAAATGATAACGTCCAAATTGTCAACATGATCTTTTTTGTAGAGTAAAATTCAAGAATGCTCAAAAGAATATTTCCATGAAAAGATACTGGATGAAGCGCAAATATCAAGGATATTCCACAAATTTAATGGAGTATAGAAGTCAAAGTTTTAACCAAGTGAGTATAATAAAGAATGGAATAACAAAAGAAATCACCATGCATGCGATGATGATCAGACAGCAAAGTTATTCCAACGAATAATAAATAATGTAACCAGTCCCAGGCGTAATACGCATTACGTAGATAGGATATTCCAATGTAATAATAAAGGATGGAACCAGTCCCGACGTAAACGCATGCATACGATATATTCCGAAGCGAATAATAAATAATGGAACCAGTCCCGCGTAGAACGCATGCATGTGATATATTCTACGAATAATAAAAAAACGGAATATTAGAAGAATTTCACCAAGTATAGGGTATTCAGCGTATACAAAGTTATTCCAATGTAATAATAAAGAATAGAATAACGTAAGTTCTCTTCACGAATACAAAGAAATAATAACCCTTACGAATACAACAAATAATATTTCCTACCTTAGAAGAAATCGATATTGGAAAAGTGAAGTAACAAAATACTTTTCTTCTTTCTCTCTATAGTTTCTCTCTAGAGTTTCAAAGAATTAAGTAAGAAATAATGAAGGAACGAGCTTCTATTTATAGGAAAATGGAATGAATAGTAACTAATTCATGAACGGTCCCGATTGATTTACTATTAAACCAGATGGTCCATATTGGTTTACTATTAAAACTTAAAACAACGGTCCATACTGATTTACTATTAAAACTTTAAACCAGCTGATCCATATTGATTTACTATTATAACTCCACCAACGGTCCATATTGACTTACTATTATATCTTCAACCAATGGTCTAAAAAATTAGCACATCTCCTCATGGAATAATATTGTACCCAAATACCCGAATGCACAATACTAGTGTGAATAGTAATCGGGTGAATAGTAACTCGTGAATAGTAACTCATAAATAGTAACTCATGAATAGTAACTCGTGAATAGTAATTTGTGAATAGTAACTCCGACACGAAAAGTGTCCCGAATACCCAATTGAACAATATATCCTCCAGACATCAATTATACTAACACAAAATAAGTCCAACACAATGGAACTATAAAATTCATCTTTAATCAACACGAACTTATTCATCATTAATATTATAATTCACAATATTTAACAACCAGGTTGTTCCTGAGGAAGAGAGGGGCTTTTCCGATAAGGATTTCTCCTTATCGGGCGCCGCAATTATTAGGTGACCAAACCTCTCCTTGCAGTAACTTCTAGACATTGTCAATATTGCAAATAATAATATGAATAACTTTGTCGTCCTCAATTATTGATTTAATAATATATCATATAATGCGATGATAATTGTAACAATAATTGAATCAATAATATGAGAGATATGATGCAACAATTACTGTAGTAATAATTGAGTATAACTGAGTGACTTCTCACGTAAGCATCAATAATCAATACCGTGTGCTATCAGGTAACCACGCTGGACATTCGCATTTTACTACTACCGGGTAGTTCAACAGTTTTAACGGTAACACCTCCGCCGTTATTTTCATAAAGTATTTTTGTCGTTTTCTCAATCCGACAATAATTCCATCGTGGGGTCCACCAATTATTGTACCGTCATACTGATATTCCCCGACTAAAAGAATATTTCCCGACTAATCGAATATTATATAACCACTTGCTTACTTTGCAAAATTTATAAATACTACCCACAACTATAACATTATATTAAATCTACACCATAATATTAAAAAAATTATTTCGAGAAAATTAAATATTTATTCATAAAATCTGGGGTCTCACAATCTCCCCTCCTTATGGAATTTCGCCCTCGAAATTTATATACGTACCTGGTATGCCGAACAGGTGAGGATACCTTGACTTTATTTCAGATTCTAACTCTTGAAGTAAAACCTTTGAGTGTTGAATACGATTCTTCTTATCCAAGATTTAACACGTATCTCCTCAAACATTAAATCATCCGCTATCTCATCTATTTCTAAATTAATAATGTGGTTCGGGTCGTAACATCGATACGTTAAAAACGTTATGAGCACGCGACATACTTGGCGGTAAAACGAGTCTATAAACCACAGCTCATACTTAATCGAGGATTTCAAATGGGCCAATTAAATCGAGGGTTGAGATTTCCTCTCTTTAGCAACTCTTGCTTTTAAAATAACGCCTCTTGAACCTTCTTCTTTGTATTCATCACCCGGATCTCAGGCGTGCACGCTTTTAACTTTATCGATTAAAGTTGATTCTACTCAGATATTCGTTATCTTCATACGTGGGTCCCTAGAGTCTTTAACTCTATCTTCATCATTTGTAAGTTATACTGAAATGAGTCTTTGTGTTAACAACATCGCACTCAGAACGTGACATACGATCTTCTACTCAACACGCCACCTACCACGTTCGCTTTTCCACGATGGTATGGTACGATCATAATCTTTAACAAATTTCGAGCCAACGCTCTTTGGCGCGTGTTACGCTCATTTTAGTTGAAGAAATATTTGAGTGTTTAAGAAATGGGTTTTGTCTTCGAGTCAATACAAAATTCGATTTCACGCCTAGGTAGGCTAAGTCTTCACGAATACGTCAAGAAATTTATTAACGATAAAAATATCATTCAAAACTGTGACTCTCATCCAAGACTTGGATAACACGTCACATTGATACCTATCAACTTGCCATCGTTATTCACGACGTTGCTTACACGTAAAGTCTCGCTTCAGTTCCACACAAGAAAAGTCAATAATGAAAGGATCGGGCTCTTTATTTATGGCTTGATATGACAATGATTGACTTTAGTGGTTTGGTTACTTTGAATTCGCATAACAGGTTGGTTAGGAGTATGAAAGCTAACAACCTTACGAAAAGCATGATGTAAGACCCCGAATTTTATGAAATAAAAGTATTCAATTTTTCTTATAATTACAATTCAGTAAATGATTAAATTGATAAAAGTTTAAAGTTAAGGGTGAGATATGAATTTTTTTTTCAAATTACGCAAGTGGTTATAAAATATTCAATTGTCGGGAATATTCGTTTGGTCGTGGAATATTCTTTTTCTGCTTGAGAATATTCGTATGACGCACAAGCAACCATTTGTGGGCCCATATAATGTAATAACTGTCGGATGAAGATAATGACAAAATTTAGTTTTTATAAATAACGGCGTAGTTGTTACCATTAACACTGTTGAAATACCCTTGGTTAAAATAAGAATACTGGCGTGTTGCATAGAAGAGCACTCGATTACGAGATTGTTGAATTATTGATTCTTACGTAAGAAGACACTACTCAATAATTGTTACAGTAATTTCTGTTCAATATTTTATTGATTCAATAATTACTGCGTTGATATTTTATATTATTGTTGCTCAATAATTTTCAATTGCATGAGATCTCCATTATCGGATCAATAATTCATATTATTTGAATAATATTATTAGATAGCATTATTGGCAATGTCTAGAAAGTTCTCATCGAAGAGAGGTTTGGTCACCTAATTGCGGCGCCAAGAAGTGAGAAATTCTTATTGAAAGCCCCTCTTTCTGGAACCTACACTGGTTGTCATTATTGTGATTCAGAATATTATTTGTGAATAATTAATTATTGATTTATATGATAAGGAAATATTTATTTTATGTGGATATAAATGATGGATTTATTTATGTGGTTATAAATGAAGGAATTAATGTTGAGGTATTTTATCGGTATTTTTTGTCTGATTGGAGGTATTAAAAGATCAAATCGATGTTCTTACAAACTTTATTGTGTGAGTTATAATATTTAATCCAACCGTTGGATCATTTTAATTTTTGGATATGTTATACATATATAAGTTGAGTATATGTCCACAAATTTTGAACCGTTAAAATGAGCGATAATTTGTTATGAATTTTAAGAGAGTAATCGATTAGGAAATTAGGTTTTGGTGGAAAATTCTAGAATTAAGTGGGCCTAACTCTTGGTTGTTGGGGAGATGGCTGATTTTTGGTAGGTGAAATAGTAGCGTGTAAAGCCATCGTGCTTGAAGTCAAGTCTGCCTTTGCTGCGTCTAACATTTTCCTATAAATAGAGGGCTAAGTTAGAATTAAAAATCACACCGAAATTCATAAGTTTTCTCTTTTTTCTCTAGATTATTGAGTGTATTTTATGAGTATTTAGATACTTGGTGAGTTGATATTCATCGATTGCAAGTTTCTTTCAAATATCCATCAGATATCCGATATCCAAGTCTTTCTTTTTTTTTTGAGGTAAGGATATAGTAAAAAGGATTTTAAGGGTTGTTATCTTTTTCGGTTTAGTAATTTTTCCGACCTTCAAAATTTCGGAAAATTTGAAATGATATTTTGATGAGTTTTATTGATTGTGTCCAAAATGGTGATTTTTGGATGTATAGATTAAGAGTTATAAATTTTTGAGAAAATACTATTTTAAAAGTAACCGCTTATAACTCCTTGTGGTTAACTCCAAAATTGATGAAATTTTTATTGGGAGTACATCTATATAATATCGGTGTATTCTGTGAATTTCGAATTTTTGGATAGAAGTACAATTTATGATAAATGTCTAAATATTCAAGTTTTGGTCATATGAAAATAGTAAATGAATTTTAAAATTACGAGAAAAATATATATTCAATATGGGACTATATTCTCGCTAAATCCCGAAAAGAAATAGTTTTGGAACTGATTTGGTATTTTTCATGAAAA
The DNA here is from genome assembly GCA_020205615.1 of Panax quinquefolius. Taxonomy (NCBI): domain Eukaryota; kingdom Viridiplantae; phylum Streptophyta; class Magnoliopsida; order Apiales; family Araliaceae; genus Panax; species Panax quinquefolius. The sequence goes on along the minus strand of JAINUW010000226.1, from coordinate 409,432 downwards.
TAGACTAGTTATGAATAAATGAATTAAATATGTTATGTGAAGGAAGAAAATTGGAAAATATGATTTTATGGCTTGAGAATCCTATATGAGGTATATTCAGATTTTTGATGATGGTTTTGGTAATTGGTGATGAAATCTTATGAGTTTGGCATTTTAGGATGATTAAATGCATTATTTAGTAAAGTGTAAACAATTAAAATAAATTGTTTATAAGTTTAAGAAATGTTATTCTTTCAATATCATTATACCGAAATATTGGTATGGATTTTATTGTGGAATTTCTACCTTTTTGAGTAGGGGTTACTATTCACGAGTTACTATTCATGAGTTACTATTCACGAGTTACTATTCACGGGTTACTATTCACGACAAAGTTGGTTTCTTTTTCTGACCAAATTATCGTTGATTTATGAATATTGCTCTTAAGATTAAATGCAGTTGTTGATCATATTATTTTTATTATTATATATAACATTTTTATAACCCTAATGTTGAAATTCTCTTTCACTTGAGTATAAAAATGGGTAGATTATTGGTATGATCATGACTAGGGTTCTCTTTGGCCAGTAGTGAAAAGTTGAATTGTGACTGGTATGATCATGACCATTGAATTTATAATTGAATATCTTTAGCTTAAGTGCAAAGGTGAAATAATCAACATGGTTATAATTATTGTTTATATAAATTCTAAAATGATTATATATTTCTTTGAGATATTAATATATTTGGCCCAGTAGTGCAAATATGAATCTGTTGATGAATATATTTGGCACCAGTAGTGCAAATATAAATCGTTGAGGAATATCTTTGGCTCAGTAGTGCAAAGATGAATTGTTGATGAATATCTTTGGCCTGTAGTGCAAAGATGATCTGTGGTTGAATATCTTTGGCCAGTAGTGCAAAGATGAACTGTTGGCGAATATCTTTGGCCCGTTGTGCAAAGATGAATTTATCAGTATGATTATGAACAGGAAATGTGATTTGGTATAACCATGATCTTTGATGTTTCAGGTGAAGATAGGTTATGAAAATTATCTTCGTCCTGGATGAGAAGAGGAATTTAGAACCACAATTATGATTATGAGTTATTCATATAATTGTGGACCCGAATTGTTGATTGATGTTACAGGGATAAAACATTATTGGTGGATTTTTAATATGGAGACGATAATAGACTTTATGGTCTATTTAACTCTTCTAATGGATTGCTCGTTCCGCTGTGACTATGGCTGAAAAATTTTATCATCTACTATATGTTCTAAATCTCTGATTTATTATTGATGAAGGCTATTGATAATTTAATTATCTTTAGTCATGATATTCTTTACTGAGCTAGTTGTGCTCACCCTTTTGCTTCACAATTCCTTTCAGGTAATAAAAGTGTAGCTGGGTCGAGTGGGGGATAACAAGGGAATAGAATAGTGGTCTATAGCTGTTGAGGGTGAGGCGAACCCAATGTTGGAAGTGTGTTTTGTCCCTATCATACAAGATGTTTAATGACATACAACCTCGTATCATCATAAGACAGGGATGTGCTCATCCACTTACTGAGTATATATATGAGCACTAGCTATATAATCTTGGTGTTTATTTGAAGTATAATTCTCAATTAGAGACAGTGGAGATAATGATACGTCAAGAGAAGACTTACCATTGGGAAGAATATGATAGTAATCTTCTTGTTTTTCTTTGGGGTCTATTGGGTCAACCAAGGATAATTTTGTAGCCATATGATATCTATCATAACCTAAACGTACGGCCTCCCATATGCACGAAGGTTTCTTGAGCACTTCCCAAAGATTTTAATTTCTAAAACAGTTTTTGACTATACCTTTATGTAAGGTGTCACTGTGAGGTGCTGTCCACGGTTGGGACATGTGTCACATTTGGTATATTTTGTATCCAAACTCACAGCAGATGTGTTGTTGTATTTTGTACGACAATTTTTGTAATAAAGTTGTAGTTGTTTTCTGTACCATGTATTTGGCGACTCAGAATAGGTTGGATGGTATGGACCTATTTTGGGGTTGTCACAGTTGGTATCAGAGCTATAAGTAAAGAGCCCCGAGCCTCTCGCTGGTGACTTCCTGTTAATGGGGATGATGCAAAAGCCGCACTCTCCGTAGGGACGCCAGATTCTGCGGTGGCAAATCGATAGTACCAATGTGAGGTCTTTGTCCAATCGATGGGACATTTGTCACAGCTTGGTATCGAGCTTAGGGATATGGTCTCTGGCGAAGATCGGGGAATATAACTAGGAGGAGAGAGAGAGTAAATCCTTCGCTAGTGTGTCCTACCTAAGCTTATTTGTTGGTTAGTCATAATATCGGGATATTATGCGATATGTTAATTGTTTAATTAACCCTTGTTTTATGGTCAGTATTTGAGAAACGGCGAAAAACCGAGAATGCTAACAATGGAGTGAATGAGATCGTGGGGATACCTCTAATCACTAACCATGATAATGTGATGTTAGATGAAGAAGGAATTAGAGATATCCATGTGGTGAGTGAAGAATTGATAGTTGCACCCGAGATAGTCGCAGAGGTAACAGCTGAGAGTGAGGAAGAAGAGGAAGAAGAGGTACCTGAGGAGAGTTTATTAGAGGTATTATATGATCAAAATGTAGAATTTCAAAATCGTATTCATGAGTTAGAAGAAGCGAAATTTGAAGAACAACAAAGGGTCGTGGAACAAAAGGATGCAACAATTCAAGCTTGTGTTACCCGATATGTGATGCTTGAACGAAACATTCTTTGGCGTAGTATAAGATGATAAAGATGGAATCTGAAATGAAAAAGAAGAAAAAAGCGAACGAGTAAGAATGAGTGATACGTGGGTAAAAGCCATACGACACGCGATATTGTGGAAAGAGATGTCCGATCTAAGAAGCTTAAAATAGATGATATGAATTTCTCTTTACGAAAAGCAATTGGAAGAACCCAACATTGAGTTTTGAATTACCTCGCATGTAGCCGGTCAACCCGAATTTGATATGGATCGAAGATTGATGATTCAAATCATGAATCAAGAGTACTGACGAGGCGATTGAGGGAGGAATATGTCCTATAGAGAAAATATAGGTATACATTCTTACCCATTCAAATTAACATATCACATATTAACCATCGCCAAATATATGGTACGTAAAAAACAACTACAACTTTATTAATACAACATAAAAACCCATTTTGAGTTTAAATACAAATATTGTCATCTGTATAATATCCACACTCAAATAAGTCCTCATTACAATTATTAATACACTATTTTACGTAATAGTGAGGACTACTAAACAACTTCTAGAACCATCATTCCACACCCCGACTAAGACTCGCTACATTCTCGCCTCCCGAGAAGAAAAAAATGGAACAACAAGGAAAAGGGTGAGCTCAACTAGCCCAAGAAAGAACATTATGACTAAGATAATATAGAACAAATTATCGTTAGTCCTCAACAGGAAAAAATCTAATAGAATACAATAGACAACCAGTTTTAAATCAATCTTCGCAATGAAAAAATAATAATTCATTAGAAGAGTTAAGTAGAGAATGCAAACTACTATCTTCTATATATGAATTTAAAAGTTCATCGTCGATATTTTATCCCCTCAGAACATCAATCAATATATATCCGAATCAAATATTCATCTTTGCACTACAGCCAAAGATATTCATCACCGGTCATGTTCATCTAAACACTGCTCATCTTTGCACTACGCCAAAGATATTAATCACCGCCTATCATGTTCATCTCAACACTGCTCATCTTTTGCACTACGAGCCAAAGATATTCATCAAGAAATCATTCATCTTTGCACTACAGCCAAAGATATTCAAGAATATCATCATTTAGGACCGAGGATGATGAAAATATTTTAAAGAAAACGAATCCAAAGGAAACAAAAGAACAAGTATTAAGGATTCGTATTTTAAATAATCCCAAGTTCAAAAATACTTCATAAATAACCAGATTGGAGTAAAATTCAAGAATGAAGATCAAAACATAGATCCAATCAAAGATAGGAATCATAATGTATAATCTTGGACACGTAAAAGAAAATTTAATTTTTCCGTGAATAAGGTCGATTCGTGAATAAAGGTCGATACGTGAATAAGTGCAGATACGTGAATAAGACTCTCCTCAAAAGATAGAAATTTCACAAAAAACATCATCACGCTTCGTGAATAAGACTCTTGAATAAGAATCGTGAATAAGAACTCGTGAATAAGAACTCATGAATAGAATCAGAATAAGAATAAATAACCCCGATATGAAAAAGTTCCAAATTTGATAAAATTTCCAACCAATATTTCTAAGATAATGATATCAAGAAATAATATCATTTTCAATAAAATAACATCCCTTACCTCGTAAAGAATAAGACTTTCGATCGAATACTCGGATATAGTCTTTGAAAAGAACTTGCAGACCGTAGATAAAGAATACTCAAAGTACTAAAATACTCACAAATACGCCGATATTATAGAGAGAGAGAGAGAGAAAATCTTTAGTTTCGTGTGATTTTCAATTTAACCTAAGACCCTATTTATAAAAAATGCTTAGAACACCAAAGCAAAAAATTTAATATAATATTAATATATATATATAAATTTTCACGCACACTTAGCATCCAAAATTCAGCCATCTAATCACATGTTAAATGAGTCCCAACAATGTAAAAAAACGTTTTTGTTAATATAATTATTTAAAACTTCCAAAAATCAATTATTTCTTAACTTCGAACTTCAATAATTCATAATAAATAGTCCTTTTATCGTAAAATTCAATCTCGCAACTTTTATAGGAAATTCAATTCTCTACAACTTTGTAGAAGAAAGTTTTTCCAAATTCCAAATGAAATTGACCAAATCCATAAACTGAGACGATTTTACAAGCTATAATCAAATTTCAACAAGAAATGGGCCCACCAACATGTTTAACATGTTTTAAAACAACTTTTGCAAAAAAAATACTCTTCATCCTCATATACTCATATATCCCACATTCATTGTAAAATATCCCCATTATTATATTATAATAATATAATAAAATATTATTTTATCGTAAAAGATAAAATATCAATTTTTAACAATTGTCACTTTAAAAATTTTCTCCATCTATATCCACATAAAATCAATATTTTCTCATCATATAAATCAATAATTAATTATTCACAAATAATATTACAGAATCACAAGATCGCAACCAAAGCCGCTCCTGTGAAAGAGGGGGCTTCAATAAAGATTTCTCCTTATCGGCCAGCAATTAGGTGACCAAACCTCTCCTGTAAAGTAACTTTCTAGACATCGCCAATAATGTTATCTAATAATATTATTCAGATAATATGAATTATTGTCTCGATAATGAAAAATACCGTGTAGTGACAATTATCAAATAACAAGAATATAAAAAATCAACGCAAAGATTATCAATCAATAAAATAAAATAATCGAATAAGAATTACTATAATAAATTATCGAGTAATGCCTTCACGTAAGAATCAATAATTGGTGCAATACCAAAGCTACTGCTCAACAACGCCAGACATCGTGTTTTAACCACCGGTATTCCAACAAGATAATCTGTAAATAACCACGCCGTTATTTATAAAACAACTTATACTTGTCATTTTCTTCATCCAATCGCTTTCACATGGGGCCCATATAAAGGTCACACTACTCATCGCATTTAATATTCCCCCTCAAAGCAAGAATATTCCACGACCAAACGAATATTCTCCGACAACAATGAGTATTTTATAACCACTGCTTATTTGAAATATTTACGATTTTACCCATAACTAACCACATTAATCAAATCAACCCTTACTATTTCAAAATGATAAATAGAGGAAATTAAATTTTAATTATTAATAATTTGGGGTCTTACAACCTCCCTCCTTATGAAATTTCGTCCTCAAATCGACGATGACGCACCGGTGTTTCAAAAGATGAGGATACCTCGCTTTCATTTCCGCTTCCAACTCCCGTGTCATTTCCTCAATAAAGATGGTTTCTCCACAAAACTTTAACTTGTGGTATGACCTTTCAGACGTAGGACATGCTCCTTCCTATCCAAAATCTTGACAGTACCTCTTCATACGTTAAGTCTTCTGGCTATCTCGTCCTGCTTCTAACTCAATAACATGGTTCGGTCGTCCACATATTTACGTAACATCGATACGTGAAAACGCATGAACACGCCATACTACTCAAGCAGAAACGAGTCTATAGCCACAGCCCTATTCGATCTAGGATTTCAAATGGACTAATAAATCAAGGTTCGAGCTTTCCTCACCTCGCCAATTCTCGCTTTTGAATAACAACTTCTTGTACCTCTCTTCTTCATATTCATCACCCGGTATAGCTTGAATGCTTTTAACTTTATCGATTAAAGTCTGCTTCTACTTGATATCATCACGCGAGTCCCTGAGTCTTTAACTCTATATCTATCATTTGTAAGTTATATGAAATGGGTCTTTGACAATATCGCATTCGTCATCAGATATACGATCTTTTTTACTCAACACGCCGCCTACCACGCTCGCTTTTCCGGATGGTACGGTCGTAACATGTGCCAAATGAGTCTCCTATCGAAGTTCTTCAAGCTCTTCCCACATTCCTCGCTCCATTCAATTTTGTATCTCTACGAGTCACACAAGTTAATGGAGTAGCGATTCGAGAAAATCTTTCCACAAAATCTTCGATAATAACCAACTAAGCATGTAAGCTACGATTTCGATTATCGACTTAGGTTGCTTCTCAACCGCGACTCATATCCCAATTGATAAGACGTCACAATGACACCTATCGCTTTACTACCAAGACAAATATGGCGCCCCTACGGAGAGTCCGCTTCTGCATTCCACAAAGGAAGTCACCAGATAAAGGCTCGGGTACCAAATTCTATAGTTGAATTTTTAACTCCTGAAGTTCAATAGGAGCCATGAGATTTTAGAAATGGGTTTTGTACCGGGTTCAAAGTCGATACAAAATTCAATATCACACTTTGGGAGTAAGCCAAGAAATTTTTCAGGAAATACATCAGGAAATTTACTAACAACAGAATATCATTCAAATCGACGATTTTTTGTTTAAGTCCATAACATGGGCTAAGAAAACTCGACATCCGCTTTTCAATAAACGAACGACTTTATGGCTTGATATGAAAGTGTTTAACTTCAATGGTTTGGTCATTTTGAATTCAATAACAAAGTTGCTTAGAATATGAAAACTAACAACCTTACGAAAAGCAATCAATTTTGGCACGATGAGTAGTTAATCAATCAATCCCCAAAATCACATCAAAAGCAAGTATCTTTAAAGAAATAAGGTCAACAGTAATGCGATGGTGCCAACTTTGATCAAACAAGATTTATAAACAAAGGATGTGATGAAAGTTTCTCCTAACGGAGTTTCCACAGATAGGTCAAAGTCTAATTTCTCCTGAGTCAAGTTTAAACGCTTGAGCACAAGCAGAGAGATAAATGAATGGGTAGCACCCAGATTCTAGTAATGTATAAACTTCGCATTTAATTTATGATTAGCTTACCCGTGATCACCTTGTTTGGGTTCCTCGATGTCGACCAACACGACAAACGCCTTCCAGAACCGCTGACTTTGACTTTTCTCGACAAATTTTTTGAGTCACCATCCCCACTGGGCTTGGTTTCGCTACCGCATAATCTCGAGCGATATGTCCTTCCTTTCCACAATTATAGCATACCTTGAACTCGCTAGGATAGTTTGATGATGTGTCCTCTTTTTCCACATTTATAAAGATACGACCGGTGGTCGCTTCTCCTCCCTTAAAACCAGCTTGTCATTGGTGTCGACGCCTTCGCAGCAGTCATTATTGAATCTCCTCTTTTAAAATCTCCCCGACTCGCTTCTTCTATTTTCATGGCCACGATTACCACCAGAGGGTTGTCGCTTCTTGTCCGATTTTTTTCTTTCTCCGCGGGTTATCGCTGTTCACGATCATCCACCACCGATGATCCTCGGTCATGGCCTCGTCGTTCAACGTATTCGCTATCTCGCTTCTAATAATCGAGCCCTCGCTGACAACATCCGAATATAAAGAAAATTTATGAGAGATAAGATATCGTCAATCTCTGGTTTTAAACCTCTCGTAAATCCTCTCGCTATTCGCTCCTCATTCTCTACCAAATGAGGTGCAAACTCGATAACTCTACTAACTTCGCCAGATCGGGACACCGCCATGTTGTTTTGTTCTAGTCTAATAAACTCTACCTCTTTCATACGGCGAATACTTTCGTGAAAGTATTTTTCGTTGAAAAGTTTCAAACGCTTCCCAAGACATGCGGAGTGCAGCAGTCGGGTACGCTTTCACGACTCCCACCAAAGAATCGCCTCGCCACTTTAACATAAAGGTGGTGAATGGAACCTTCTGTTCCTCCGTGCATCCCAAGACATCGAATATCTTGGTAATTTGTTTGACCCATGTTTCCGCCATGATCGGATCCGCTTTCCTTTAAATTCGTGGTCCCAACTTTTTGAATCGCTTGGTCAGGATGTCACAAGGCTGCTATCATTTCCACCCAGATTCTCGATACGAAGTCTCCTCGTCTGGTTTTGCATGAACTGCAAAAAGCTCCTAAACATCCCGTCGCTCATCGCTCGCCAAAGGTGTTGCTTACAGGAATATTATTGCCTTCCCGCAGCACGCCTCGGGTGGTGATTAAAGGTGTTTCACTGGCCTCATTAACTCCACCGCTAATATTCTCAAATGCCATTCTTAAATATCGCCATAAAACAAGGGTTAATTAAACAAATTAACATATCACATATTAACCATATAGTTCGACCGACCAACAAATAAGCTTAGGTATGACATACTAACAAGGATTACTCGCCTCTCCCTCCTAAGTATTATTCCCCGATCTCCGCCAGAGACCATATCCCTAAGCTCGATATTAACCGCGACGCCCCCAAAATAGGTATACAACACCCATTCTCGAGTCGCCAAATATATGGTACGTAAACAACTACAACTTTATTAATACAACATAAAAACTATGAGTTTTAAATACAAATATTGTCATCTGTATAATATCCACACTCAAATAAGTCCTCATTACAATTATTAATACACTATTTTACAGTAATAGTGAGGACTACTAGAACAACTTCTAGAACCATCATTCCACACCCCGACTAGTACTCATTACATTCTCGCCTCCCGAGAAGAAAAATGGAACAACAAGGAAAAGGGTGAGCTCAACTAGCCCAAGAAGAACATTACGACTAAGATAATATATAACAAAATTATCGTTAGTCCTCAACAGGAAAAATCTAATAGTAATACAATAGACAACCAGTTTTAAATCAATCTTCGCAATGGAAATAATAATTCATTAGAAGAGTTAAGTAGAGAATGAAAACTACTATCTTCTATATATGAATTTAAAAGTTCATCATCGATATTTTATCCCCTCAGAACATCAATCAATATATATCATAAATCAAATATTCATCTTTGCACTACAGCCAAAGATATTCATCACGCGGTCATGTTCATCTAAACACTGCTCATCTTTGCACTACGGCCAAAGATATTAATCACCACATATTTCATCTAAACACTGCTCATCTTTGCACTACGCCCAAAGATATTCATCAAGAAATCATTCATCTTTGCACTACAAACGCCAAAGATATTCAAGAATATCATCATTTAGACCGAGGATGATGAAAAATATTTTAAAGAAAACGAATCCAAAGGAAACAAAAGAACAAGTATTAAGGATTCGACTTTTTAAATAATCCAAGTTCAAAAATACTTCATAAATAACCGATTGGAGTAAAATTCAAGAATGAAGATCAAAACATAGATCCAATCAAAGATAGGAATCATAATGCATAATCTTGGACACGTAAAAGAAAATTTAATTTTTCCGTGAATAAGGTCGATTTCGTGAATAAAGGTCAGATATACGTGAATAATAATGAATAAGAATTCCTCCTCAAAGATAGAAATTTCACAAAAAACATCATCATCACGAATAAGATGAAATAAGAATTCGTGAATAAGAATCATGAATAAAATAACTCATGAATAAGAACTCATGAATAAGAACCCCTAATAAAAAAAAAGTTCCAAATTTGATAAAAATTTCCAACCAATATTTTGGCATAATGATATCAAGAAATAATATCATTTTCAATAAAATAACATCCCTTACCTCGTAAAAAGAATAAGATTTTGACCGAATACTCGGATATAAGTATCGAAAGAACTTGCACCAGATAAAGCAATACTCAAAGTACTAAAATACTCACAAATACGCTTCGATATTATAGAGAGAGAAGAGAGAGAAATCTTTAGTTTCGTGTGATTTTCAATTCTAACCTAAGACCCTATTTATAGAAAATGCTTAGAACACCAAAGTAGTAAAATTTAATATAATATTAATATTTATATTATAAATTTTCTACGCACACTTAAATCATCTAAAATCAGCCACCTAATCACATGTTAAATGAGTCCCAACAATGTAAAAAAAACGCTTTTGTTAATATAATTATTTAAAACTTCCAAAAATCAATTATTCTAGAACCTCTAACTTCAATAATTCATAATAAATAGCCCTTTTATCGTAAAAATTCAAATCTCATGACTTTTTATAGGAAATTCAATTCTCTACAACTTTGTAGAAGAAAGTTTTTTCCAAATTCCAAATGTAAATTGACCAAAATCCATAAACGATCGATTTTACAAAAGCTATAATCAAATTTCAACCAAGAAATGGGCCCACCGACATGTTTAACATGTTTTAAAACAACTTTTGCAACAAAAATACTCTTCATCCTCATATACTCATATATCCCACATTCATTGTAAAATATCCCCATTATTATATTATAATAATATAATAAAATATTATTTTATCGTAAAAGATAAAATATCAATTTTTAACAATCATCACTTTAAAAATTTTCTCCATCTATATCCACATAAAATCAATATTTTCCTCATCATATAAATCAATAATTAATTATTCACAAATAATATTACAGAATCACAAGATCGCAACCGTGCCGCTCCTGAAAGAGGGGGCTTTCCAATAAAGATTTCTCCTCATCAAGCGCAAGAATTAGTGACCAAACCTCTCCTGTATGTAACTTTCTAGACATCGCCAATAATGTTATCTAATAATATTATTCAGATAATATGAATTATTGTCTCGATAATGAAAAATACTGCAGTAGTGACAATTATCAAAATAACAAAGAATATAAAAAATCAACGCAAAGAATTATCAATCAATAAAATAAAATAATCGAATAAGAAATATCGTAATAATTATCGAATAATGCCTTCTTTACGTAAGAATCAATAATCGTGCAATACCGCAATACTATCGCTCAACAACGCCAGACATCTATGTTTTAACCACCGGTATCCAACAAAGATAATCTGTGAATAACTCACTACCGCTATTTATAAACAACTTATACTGGCTGCTTTCTTCATCCAATCGCTTTCAAGCATGGGGGCACAAGGTCACGCTGCATTATGCATTTAATATTCTCCGACAAAGAAGAATATTCCACGACCAAACGAATATTCTCCGACAACAATGAATATTTTATAACCACTTGCTTATTTAAAATATTTATGATTTTACCCATAACTAACCACATTAATCAAATCAACCCTTACTATTTCAAAATGATAAATAGAGGAAATTAAATTTCAATTATTAATAATTTGGGGTCTAAAAACATGATATTTGCCCAAAACAATTAATAAAATACAAATTCAAATAATAATAATAAAATAATAATAAAACTTAATAATTAATAATAATAATAATAATAATAATTTAAAAAATAGTAATAATAATAATAATAATATAGATATTTCAAAAATAATAATAAAAATAAAAAAAAAAATATCAATTTATTTTAATAATAATAATAACAAAATAAAATAAAATAAAAATAAAATAATAATAATAATAATAATAATAATAATAATAATAATAATAATAATAATAATAAAATAATAATAATAATAATAATAATAATAATAATAAGTTATAATAATAATAATAATAATAATAATAATAATAATAATAATAATAATAAAATAAAAATAAAATAATAATAATAATAATATAACAGTTAGTTATAATTATAATAATAATAATAATAATAATAATAATATAATAATAATAATAATAATAATAATAATAATTAATATTTAATCAAAATAGATGGTAAATGTAACTAGGGACGTCATTTTTTTTATTTATCGAAATTAAGTTTTATTTTTTTTATAATCGAAATTCAAGTTATTGTATAAAATATAACTATAATTAAAATTTATATAATAAAATCTAAGTTTTTAAACTCGAAAACAAATGTATGTACATCATAAATAAATTAGGTGTGCTAACTAATGTTAAAAGTCAATGAATAGGAATAATTTTCTGATCCAGACGATTTGGTAATTGTACTGTTTTAATAATAGTTTTATTCTTTAATAAAATAGACGTGAGTTTTAATAACAGATTATAATATAATTAATAATAATAATAATAATTATTATTAATAATAATAATAATATTATTATCTAGTTATTATTATTATTATTATTATCGAAATATTATTATTATTATTTAAAATCCTTCAAATAACTAATCTAAATAGTTATTATTATTATTATTATTTTATTTTATTTTATTTGTATTTTTTTATTATTTTTATTATTATTATAATATTATTATTATTATTATTATTATTATTGTTGTTATTATTATTATTATTAGATTATGATATCACAATGGTGCAATTATTATTATTTTATTTATCATGGAGTTCAGTTTCCAGACTCTCTTCACTCTTAAGTACTCTGATGATGATGGATTAACATAATCTAATAGGGATCATTTCCTCTCCTTAATAATAATAATAATAATAATAATAGTACTAATAATAATAATAATAATAATAATAATAGTACTAATAATAATAACAATAATAATAATAATAATAATAATAATAATAATAATAATAATATATTTGGGATTCCTTGTTTATTTATGGTCAACTTGTTTAAAATTATTTGGGATTCGTAATGCCTAATTCATAATATAGCATATATACTTGCATCTTGGAAAAGCTCATGTTTTGATATAAATATTAATCTTTGCAAGTTATTAACAGATAACTCATGTTGGTCTAGCGGTCATATGACCAAAGTTCAAGAAATGGGTTGCAGGTTCGAATCCAAGTAAAGGTAATTTTTGGAAAAAATTCAAAAGACGCCACGTCAGCAGCGTACACGTGTCAAATTATAATATCAAGTCTACAATGTCTGACGTGGCACATGTGGCGCCTGGGGGTTCAAAGTCCAAATTTTTAAATAGAAAGGGCTCATTATTGACTGTAAGAAAGGAACTCAATACCCAAATATCGTAAAAGTTCAATGGTCGACTTTTGCATTTAACCCTATATATATATATACGCCACATGTATACCTGGGGTTCAAAGTCCAAATTTTAAATAGAAATGGCTCATTTGCGTTGACGACTGTAAGAAAGGAGCTTCAATACCCAAATATCGTAAAAGTTCAAATGGTTTAAACTTCAGCATTTAACCATATATATATACACACACACACACACATACATACATACATACATACATACATATTCTTTTCAAAATTTCTTGTCAAACTAAATAAAATACTAAACAAATCTCAACAATAAACTAAATATATATAAAGTAACTATGAATATTTATATATATAAATACATATATATATATATATATGTAAATAAATAATCATATAAATATTTATAAATTTATCTCTAAATATTCATATAAATATTTATAAAAATATTCATATCTAAATTTTAGATGAAATCCAATGACAACCGATGTACCGTGCCATCCATCCAATGTCGATCAATCTAGATAGATTATGGTTGTTGAAATAGTACCCGTGACAACCGATTACCAAGCATGTTAGTTCCGAACCTTAGACCCAAATAAACCCAATCTCATTAAACCTGATTATTATATCTATGCTTCTCAATGTTTCCTATTTCTAGATAGAAGTAGGATATACTTACAAGTACTCCCTCACTTCGAGAATGAAAATGATGATTGATTTTATGCGAATTTAAAAAATGTCAAATGATAAAATTATTCATATTTAAATTCTCATCTAATTGCATATTTTTCTATACATGACTAGTGATATTATATAAATAATAAAAATATGACATTTAATACTAAGGATATTACGCAAAAATTATTGTAAAAAAATAAATTATTTAATATAAGTAAATATTTAACTTAAGATTACATAAAATAATAAGAACTTTTATTCTTAGACGGAGGGAGTAACTTAAATCATGAACATATTTTTAAGTTCAAAAATAAAACATAAAAAGAAAAATAGTAATGTTATACCCCTAGCTATTCCTAGTTCTCCTTTTACCTTTTTTCCAAATATATTATAAAATTAAATTATAATACTATTAGTTATAAGAGAAAACATAAAAGATGATTTTTTTTAATTATGTTTTATGAACTAAAATGTAATAAAGTATGTCATTCTTAATAACTTAGTTTGACCCATATTAATGTAATATCAATTTTATCCCTATTTTATTTTTAAAAAAAAAATTAAAAAACAAATTTGTAAAAAAGAAGTCTAAGATTCAACATCACTTTAATTGGCGTTAGATTTTTTTATTTTTTTTATAGCTGAAGTCTTATATACTCCTTCATTTTCAACGTCGCTGACAAAGAATAAACATAAAAAAATATTGATGTTTGTAAACAAGTACAAGAGATCAAAGAAATTAAAAAAAAAAAAGATTCCAACGTCAGTTAAAGTGATGTTACATCTTACTCTTCTTTTTTACAAATTTGCTTTATAAAAAAAATTTAAATAACTTATAATGCCGGTTAGTTTGACATTGGATCATATTTTTATTTTTTTCAAATTTCTTTAAAAAAATAAAAACGTTTTAAAAATGTTAAGATAATTTTTTTTTAAATTTATTTTTTAAAAAAATATTTTTTAAAGTGGCGTTGGTTTCCTTTTTGATTTTTAGCCAAAAAATTCAATGAAATGACTTTCAATAATTTTTTCCAAATTAAATGTGACTTTATTCCCAACGACGGTCGTTAAAATTTTTATCTTTTAAAAAATATTCATTTAAAATAAAATATTTTTTAAAAAAATTAAAGCTTTTTTTAAAAAAAACCTTGCAAGTTCCACAGCAGTCACTAGTTAAGTAAAAATAATAATCTGAGTCGTTACTATTTATCTACTTTACTAAATTACTAGCCGCCTAACACTCTGAATTCGCTTCCTACCTACTCTCAATTCCCAAATCCAGATCTCGAACTCTCAATCTCAAGTCTCAATCTCTCATCCCAAACCCAGATCTCAAACTCGGAACTCTCAAGTCTAAGTCTCAATTCTCAATCTCTCATCGGCCGACGCAACGGCCATCGCCTCATCGCCTTCGGTGGCCCTTCATCTCGAACTCTCGATCTCTCAAGTCTCATCAGTACTTAATTTGGTAGATAATATACTATGTCGTTCAAAAGTTTTAACTTTTGTTGTGAGTACATATGGGTCAGATCTTCGAGCCTAATATGATTTTAACCAAATATGGGTCAGATAATCGAGCCTAATATGATTTTTTTTGTTTGTTTGTTTTGCTTTTAACCAAATATAGGGAATTTATGGGGATAATTGGATCTATAATATAGGTTTGCTTATGCTTGTGTTAGTTTTTGTATTGTAATTATATCATGAATGTCCCGATCCTATATATGGAATTTTACCTTTTATTTTTATATAATTGTTAACCTAAATTGGATGGAATTAGGTTTGTGTATTAGAATATATCTTTTCTTGATTCTTATGGTATGGGATTAGATTCTCGATAAATATTGTTTTCTCAAACTTAAGGATCAATTTATAAATGGGATTTTTACCGTAGGCACATACACTCTCTTACTTCTTTTTCT
Organism: Panax quinquefolius; assembly: GCA_020205615.1. Lineage (NCBI taxonomy): Eukaryota > Viridiplantae > Streptophyta > Magnoliopsida > Apiales > Araliaceae > Panax > Panax quinquefolius. The sequence continues at coordinate 393,404 of JAINUW010000226.1, read as the reverse complement.
TTTAATCCTTGCCTACTATTAATTTGCATTGGTCTATAATTCATTTATTATGCTAAATCATATACTTGTAGTCCTTTGTCTTTCTTTTAATTTTGTTTGTTTCTTTCAACCCTCGCTCATTTTATTTACTAGACATATGAGACTATAACATGGTTATTGGGTCATTTTAAATCTTAAGTCTATTCTGTTTGATGAAAATAATAATGGAAAAAAGCATAACAATTGTGACGCCCCAAAATAGGTATACATCACCTATTCGAGAAGTCACAATACATGGTACGAACAAACAACTACAACTTTATTATTACAACAAGAAACTGTGAGTTTGAATACAAATATTATCTTCTGATAATATCTATACTCAAATAAATCCTCATCACATTTATTGATACATTATTTTACAAAATGGTGAGGACTACTAAACAATCCTTTCTAAAACCTTCATTCCATACCCCACTGCATCTCGCTATATTCTCGCCTCCGAGAAAAAATGGAACCAAAAGGAAAAGGGTGAGCTCAACTAGCTCAAGAAAAAATATTATGACTAAGATAATATACAACAAATTATCGTTAGTCTTCAACAGGAAAAATATAATAGAATACAATAGACAACAAATTTTAAATCAATATTCGCAATGAAATAATAATTCATTAGAAGAGTTAAGTAGAGAATGCAAACTACTATCTTCTATGTATGAATTTAAAAGTTCATCGCTCATCTTTTATCCTCAGAACATCAATCAATATACATCCGAATCAAATATTCATCTTTGCACTACAGCCCAAAGATATTCATCACCGGGTCATGTTCATTTAAACACTGCTCATCTTTGACTACTACGGCCAAAGATATTCTTCAGAATCATTCATCTTTGCACTACAAGATATTCTTAAGAAATCATTCATCTTTGCACTACAGTGCCAAAGATATTCCATAATATCATCATTTAAGACCGAGGATGATGAAAATATTTTTTAAAGAAACGAATCCAAAGGAAACAAAATGACAAGGATTAAGGATTAAGGATTCGTATTTGGTTTTATCCACGCCCAAAAATACCTCAAAAATAATCATAGTGGTGTAAAATTCAAGAATGATCAAAACATGGATACAATCGAAGCTAGTATCCGTAATAGATGTTTTGACGAAAAGAAGAAATTTTATTTTTCTATGAATAAGTCCGATACGTGAATAGTGTCAGATATCGTGAATAATAGTATACGTGAATAAGAACTCCGACACCAAAAGATAGAAATTCCACAAAACATCTTCACGCTTCGCTAATAATAGAACTCGTGAATAAGAATCGTGAATAAGAATAATAACTCATGAATAAGAACTCATGAATAGTAAATAAGAACCCATGACATGAAAAAAGTTTCAAATTTGATAAAAACTTCAACTCAATATTTCAAAGATAATGATATTGAAGAAATAATATCATTCGAGAAGAAAATAACATCCCTTACCTCGAAAGATCAAGATTTCTAAATAGAATACCGTATATAAGGTCAAGGGAACTTGCACCGCCTAGCAATACTCAAAATATACTCAAAATACTCACAAGAATACGCCGATAATATAGAGAGAGAAAACTTCAGCTTTTGGTGTGATTTTCAATTCTAACCTAAGACCCTATTTATAGAAAACGCTAGAACACCAAAGCGTAAAATTTAATAAAATAATAATATTTCTTAAAAATATTCAAGCCCACCTTAGAAATCTGATTTTAGATCATTTATAACACATGTGAGCCACTCAATTACAACAAAAAAACGTTTTCTTACAAAAATATATTTAAAACTCCCAAAATCAATTATTTTAGAGCATCTAACTTCAATAATTCATAATAAATAGCCCTTTCATCAGAAAATTCAATCTCGCGTGTTTTTATAGGAAATTTCAATTCTCTACAACTTTGCGTAAGAAAGTTTTTCCAAATTCCAAATAGAAATTGACCAAATCCACAAACCAAGCGATTTTACAAGTGCTATAATCAAATTTCACCAATAAATGGGGTCCACCGACATGTTTAACATGTTTTAAACATTTATTGCAACAAAAATACTCTTCCTCCTCAGATACTCATATATCCCACATTCGTTGTAAAATATCACCATTATTATATTATTAAAATATAATAATATATTTAAATGAATTATTTTATCGTAAAAGATAAAATTTCAATTTTCAACAATTGTCACATTAAAAATTTTCTCCATCTATATCCACATAAAATCAATATTTTCCTCATCATATAAATCAATAATTAATTATTCACAAATAATATTACGTAATCACAATATCGACAACCGTGCATAGCCCCTCAGAAAGAGGGGCTTTCCAATAAGAATTTCTTCTTATCAAGCGCCGCAATTAGGTGACCAAACCTCTCCTTAGATGTAACTTTCTAGACATTGCCAATAATGTTATCTAATAATATTATTCAGATAATATGAATTATTGCTTCGATAATGAAAAATACCGTAATGACAATTATCAAACAACAAAGAATATAAAATATCAACGCAAAGAATTATTAACTCAATAAAATAAAATCGAATAAAGAATTATCGTAACCATTATCGAGTAGTAGTGCCTTCACGTAAGAATCAATAATTGGTGCAATACCGTGTGCTACCGCTCAACAACGCGTTTAGTGTGTTTTAACCACCGGTATTCTAACAAGATAATTCTGTAATAACTACGCCAAGTATTTAAAAACAACTTATATTTGTCGCTTTCTTCATCCAATCGCTTTCACATGGGGCCCACACACATGGTCATACTACATTGCATTTAATATTCCCCCGACAAAGCATTTAATATTCCACGACCAAACGAATATTCCCTAACGATAATGAATATTTTATAACCACTTCGCTTATTTTGAAATATTTATGATTTAACCCTTAACTATCCACATTAATCAAATCAACCCTTACTATTTCAAAATAATAAATAAAGGAAATTCCTTTTTATTTAAAAAATTTCGGGGTCTTACAACCTCCCTCCTTATGAAATTTCGTCCCTCAAATCGACGACGCACTGGTGTTTTCAAAAGGTGAGGATACCTCGCTTTCATTTCCGCTTCCAATTCCTGTGTCATTTCTCTATAGCATGATTCCTCCACAAAACTTTAACTTGTGGTATGACCTTTCATAGCGTAGACATGCTCCTTCCTATCCAAGATCTTGACAGTATCTCCTCATACGTTAAGTCTTCTACTATCTCGTCCGGTTCTAACTCAATAACGTGGTTCGGGTCTTTCACATATTTACGAAGTACGATATGTGAAACACATTATGAACACGAGACATACTTTGAGGTAACGCAAGTCTATAGGCTACATTTCCTACTCCTATCAAAGAATTTGAAATGGACCAATAAATCGTGGATCGAGCTTTCCTCTCTTCCCAAATCTTGTAACTCCTTCCATGGAGCAACTCGCAACAATACATGATCCCCTACATTAAATTCCACGCCCTTTCGATGAAGATCCGCATAACTCTTTTGTCGATCTTGTGCCGCTTTGTATACGCTGTCGAATCATTTGGATCTTTTCGTAGTCATACGTATTAACTCGGGTCCCAACAATGTTGCTTCACCCACCTCATCCCAACATATCGAGAACGACATTTTCGGCCCATATAATGCTTCAAATGGAGCCACACCTATACTTGCTCGATAACTGTTGTTGTAGGAGAATTCCACCAATGGTAAATACTTATCCTAACTACCCTTGAAGTCTAGGACACAGTAGTCTTAATAGATCTTCAAGAGTTTGAATAGTCCTCTCCGATCATTCGTCTGCTTGGGGATGGTATGCCGAACTAAATCGCAAACTGCGCTCCATAGCTTTTTGCAAGCTAACCCAAAATCTTGAAGTGAATCTTGGGTCACGATCCAAACTATGGATACAGTATGCCATGCAACCTCACAATCTCATTCACGCATATACTAGCAAGACGCTCAAGTGAATAAGTCTCCGTGATTCAAGAAATGAGCGGACTTTGGTTAATCTATCAACAATAACCCAAATAGCATTGATGCCTTGAGAAACCGTAGGAAGACCCGTAATCGAAATCCATAGTAATGTGTTCCCACTTCCATTCCGGAATCTCAAGTGGTTGCAACGGACCCTTAGGTACAAGATGCTCGCCTTTACACGCTGGCAAGTTAAACACATCGAGATAAACTTTGCAATCTCTCTCTTCATATTGTTCCACCAAAATGTATGTCAAGATCACGATACATTTTAGTACTTCCAGATGGATTGCAAATGGCGATTGTGTGCCTCCATCATAATCTTGTACTTCAAATCGAGTCGTTAGAAACACAAAGTCTAGAGTGGACTCAAGTATTCCTTCTTCATCAATTCTCGCCCTAATAGCTCCTTCTTGTACTTTCTTCTTCATACGATCATTCCGGCCTGGGCTTTGAGCAACCTTAACTTTTTCTATTAAAGTCGGCTCTACGCGATACTTGACATCATCGCACTCGCTCCTCGCATATGATCTTCTACTCAACGCGCCACCACCACGCTCGCTTTTACCAGATGGTATCAATAGTGTGGTCGTAGTCTTCAATAGCTCGAGCCAACGTCACGCCGCATGTTGAGTTCTTTTTTGAGTGAAGAAATATTTAAGGCTTTTATGGTCCTAATATATCTCCACTTTCTCCCCATATAGATAAGGCCTCCATATTTTTAAAATAAAACGATCACGCTAACTCTAGATCATGAGTAGTAGATAATTCCTCTCATACTCTTTTTAAGTTATCGCGAGGCATAGGCTATGACTTTCCCACGCTGCATGAGAACACATCCTAACCCTTTGCCCAAGCATCGTCAGAGATAACAAATCCATCCGAACCGTATGGTATTGTTAACACAGTCAAATAAGTCTCCTCTTAAGCTCTTGAAACTTTTCTCGCATTCTTCGCTTCCAAACGAATTTTGTATCCTTCCGAAGTTAGTGAAGTTAATGGAGTAGCGATTCGAGAAAACCTTTCACGAATCTCCGATAATAACCAAATAAGCCCAAAAAGCTACGTGACTTCAACCACCGACTTTTGGTTGTTCTAACTTCAGATTGCTTCAATCTTCACGGATCAACAGATACTCCATGTTTCGACACCACGCGCCCAAGGAATGCTACTTCCTCGCCGTAACTCGCATTTCTTCAATTTGGCATATAGTTTGTTTTCACGAAGCCTTTGAGTACCAAATTTCAAATGGTGCTCATGATCTTCACGACTTTTGGAATATATGAGGATGTCATCAATAAAGACAACAACGAATCGATCCAAATATTCCTCAATACTTTGGTTCATCATATCCATGAAAGCCGCAGAGCATTAGTTAGTCCGAAAGACATGACTAAGAATTCATAATGCCCATACCGAAGTTCTCAAGGCGCCTTTTTGAATATCCTCGCCTAATCTTCACCGATGATATCCGTAATCTAAGATCGATTTTTGAAAAGAATTGTGCCCTCAGAATCGGTCAAACAAGTCATCAATACGAGGTAGAGGATACCTATTCTTGATGGTGACATGGTTCAATTCCCGATAGTCAATACAAAGTCGCATACTCCCGCTTTTTCTTCTTTACAAATAAAACAGAGCACCCCAAGGAGATGTACTAGACGAATGAAACCGATGTCCAACAATTCCTCGTAGTTGGACCTTTAACTCCCGAAGTTCAATAGAGCCATTCGATATGGGGTTTTAGAAATGGGCTTTGTACCAGTTCAAGATCAATAAAGAATTCAACTTCACGCTCGGGGTAGACCGGAAGTTCTTCGAGAAATACATCGTGAAAGTCAATAACAACAGAATATTATTCAAATTTGACGTGTCTTTATTCAAATCCATAACATGGGCTAAGAAAGCTTGACATCCGCTTTTCAATAAACGAATAGCTTTATGATTAGATATGATAGTGATTGATTTTAATGGTTTAGTTGCTTGAATTGCATAACAAAGTCAAGTTAGGAATATGAAAACTAACAACCTTACGAAAAACAATCAATTTTGGCATGATGAGTAGTTAACCAATCAATCCCTAAAATCACATCAAAAGCAAGTATCTTTAAAGAGATAAGGTCAATGTAAGGTAATGGTGCCAACTTAAATCAAACAAGATTTATAAATAGTGGATGTGATGAAAGTTTCTCCTAACGGAGTTTCCACAGATAGGTCAAAGTCTAATTTTTCCTGAGTCAAGTTTAAACGCTGAGCACATGCAGAGAGATAAATGAATGGGTAGCACCGGTGATCAAGTAAGGTATAAACTTCGCAAGAATTTATAAATAGCTTACCCGTGATCACCTCGCTTGGTTCTTCGTGATATGACCACCACAACAAACGCTTCTTCCCTAATCGCTGACTTTGACTTTTTCGGGATACTTTTCGAGTCACCGCCCCTCACTAAACTAGGTTTCGCCATCGCATAATCTCGAGCGATATGTCCTTCCTTTCCACAATTATAGCATACCTTGAACTGCTAGGGCGCTTTGACCGATATGTCCCTCTTTTCCGTGATTTATAGAGATATACGACCGGTGGTCGCTTCTCCCTTAGAACCAGCTTGTCACGCCAAGACCGCTGCCTTCACATAGTCGTTGTTAAATCTCCTTTTTAAAATCTCCTCCCCGACTCGCTTTCTTCTATTTTCACGGCTATGATTACCACCAGAGTGGTAACCATTTTTGTCCGTCTGCTTTTTTCTCCGCCGGTTATCATTATTCTCGCTGATCGCTATCTCCGGTACGATCCTCGTTATGGTCCTCAATGACCGTATTCGCTATCTCGCCTAATAATTGAGCCCTCGCTTACAACATCCGAATAAAGAGAAAATTTATGAGAAATGAGATATCGACGACGCCGGGTTTCAAACCTCTAAGAAACATCCGCGTCATACGCTCCTCATTCTCCACCAAATGAGGTGCAAACTCGATAACTTTCGCAAACTTTGCCTCGCATCGAGACACCGCCATGTTGTTTTGTTCCAATCGATGAACTCCACTTCCTTCATATACGACGAACACTTTCGTGAAAGTATTTGTCATTAAATAGTTTCAAACGCTTCCCAAGACATGCCGAAAAGCGGCCGATGGGTACGCTTCATGACTCCCACCAAGAGTCCGCCTCGCCACTTTTAACATAAAGGTGGCGAATGGAACCTTCTCTGTTCTCCGCATCCCAAGACATCGAATATCTTGGTAATTTGTTTGACCCATGTTTCCGCCATGATCGGATCCGCTTTCCTTAAATTCGTGGTCCCAACTTTTGAATCGCTTGGTCAGGACAACCCGTGAATTGCTATCATTTCTCCCTCAGATTTTAAACACGAAGTCTCCTCGTCCCGATTTTGCATGAATCGCAAAAAACTTCTAAACATCCCCTCGCTCATCATCTCGCTTCAATGGTGTTGTTCACAGAGGAACATTGCCACTGCAAGGTATCGCTCTCCTCGCTGGTGAGTACAGCATCTCCACTGGCCTCATTTCCATTGTTAATATTCTCAATGACATTCTCAAATATCGCCATAAAAAAAAGGGTTAATTAAGGAAATCAATATATCACATAATATCCCTATATACCGACCAACTAACAAATAAGCTTAGTAGGACACACTAGCGAAGGATTTACTCGCCTCCCCTCCTAGTTCTATTCCCCGATCTCCGCCAGAGATCATATCCCTAAGCTTTGATACCAACCGTGACGCCCCCAAAATAGGTATATACATCACCTATTCCGAGTTGTCAATACATGGTACGTAAACAACTACAACTTTATTATTACAACAAGAAACTGTGAGTTTGAATACAAATATTATCTTCTGATAATATCTATACTCAAATAAATCCTCATCACATTTATTGATACATTATTTTTACAAAAATGATGAGGACTACTAAACAATCAATCTTTCTAAAACCTTCATTCCATACCCCGACTCGCACTCGCTATATTCTCGCCTCCCGAGAAAAAATGGAACAAAAGGAAAAGGGTGAGCTCAACTAGCTCAAGAAAGAATATTATGACTAAGATAATATACAACAAATTATCGTTAGTCTTCAACAGGAAAAATATAATAGAATACAATAGACAACAAATTTTAAATCAATATTCGCAATGAAAATAATAATTCATTAAGAGAGTTAAGTAGAGAATGCAAACTACTATCTTCTATGTATGAATTTAAAAGTTCATCGCTCATCTTTTATCCCCTCAGTAACATCAATCAATATACATCTCGAATCAAATATTCATCTTTGCACTACAAAGCCAAAGATATTCATCACCGGGTCATGTTCATTTAAACACTGCTCATCTTCAGACACTACGGCCAAAGATATTCTTCAGAATCATTCATCTTTGCACTACAGCAGCCAAAGATATTCTTAAGAAATCATTCATCTTTGCACTACAGTGCCAAAGATATTCCATAATATCATCATTTAAGACCGAGGATGATGAAAAATATTTTTTTTTAAGAAACGAATCCAAAGAAACAAAATGACAAGGATTAAGGATTAAGGATTCAGATTTGGTTTTATCCACGTCCAAAAATACCTCAAAAATAATCATAGTGGTGTAAAATTCAAGAATGATCAAAACATGGATACAATCGAAGTTAGTATCCGTATTAGATATTTTGACGAAAAGAAGAAATTTTATTTTTCTATTGAATAAGACCAGATATCGTGAATAAAGTGTCAGATAATCGTGAATAAGGCCGATATGTGAATAGTAACTCCGACACCAAAAGATAGAAATTCCACAAAAACATCTTCACGCTTCATTAATAAGTACTCGTGAATAAGAATCGTGAATAAGAACTCATGAATAAGAACTCGTGAATAAGAACTCATGAATAAGAACCCATGAATAAGTAACCCCATATGAAAAAGTTCCAAATTTGATAAAAACTTCAGATCAATATTTCAAAGATAATGATATTGAAGAAATAATATCATTTGAGAAGAAAATAACATCCCTTACCTCGAAAGATCAAGATTTCTAAATAGAATATCGTATATATAGTCTTCAAGGAACTTGCACCGCCTAGCAATACTCAAAGTATACTCAAAATACTCACAAGAATACGCCGATAATATAGAGAGAGAAAACTTTAGTTTTTGGTGTGATTTTCAATTCTAACCCAAGACCCTATTTATAGAAAACGCTAAACACCAAAGCGTAAAATTTAATAAAATAATAATATTTCTTAAAAATATTCAAGCCCACCTTAGAAATCTGATTTCAGATCATTTATAACACATGTGAGCCACTCAATTACAACAAAAAAAAACGTTTTTCTTACAAAAAATATTTTAAACTCCCAAAATCAATTATTTTGAGCTTCTAACTTCAATAATTCATAATAAATAGCCCTTTCATCAGAAAATTCAAATCTCATGAGTTTTTATAGGAATTTCAATTCTCTACAACTTTGCAGAAGAAATGTTTTCCAAATTCCAAATAAAAATTGACCGAAATTCACAAACCAAGCGATTTTACAAAAGCTATAATCAAATTTCACCAATAAATGGGGTCCACCGACATGTTTAACATGTTTTAAACATTTATTGCAACAAAAATACTCTTCCTCCTCAGATACTCATATATCCCACATTCGTTGTAAAAATATCACCATTATTATATTATTAAAATATAATAATATATTTAAATGAATTATTTTATCGTAAAAGATAAAATTTCAATTTTCAACAATTGTCACATTAAAATTTTTCTCCATCTATATCCACATAAAATCAATATTTTCCTCATCATATAAATCAATAATTAATTATTCACAAATAATATTACGTAATCACAATATCGACAACCGTGCGCTCCTCGTGAAGAGGGGCTTTCCAATAAGAATTTCTTCATCACTGGCGCCAATTAGTGACCAAACCTCTCCTTAGATGTAACTTTCTAGACATTGCCAATAATGTTATCTAATAATATTATTCAGATAATATGAATTATTGCTTCGATAATGAAAAATACCGTAATGACAATTATCAAACAACAAAGAATATAAAATATCAACGCAAAGAATTATTAACTCAATAAAATAAATCGAATAAGAATTATCGTGAACCATTATTGAGTAGTGCCTTCTCACGTAAGAATCAATAATTGGTGCAATACCGCAGCTAATTGCTCAACAACGCCAGATTAGTGTGTTTTAACCACCGGGTATTCTAACAAAGATTAATTCAGTAATAACTACGCCTGCTATTTAAAAACAACTTATATTTGTCGCTTTCTTCATCCAATCGCTCACATGGGGCCATACACGGTCAAGCTACTGTCAGCATTTAATATTTCCCGACAAAGCATTTAATATTCCATGACCAAACGAATATTCCCCGACGATAATGAATATTTTATAACCACTTGCTTATTTTGAAATATTTACGTATTTAACCCTTAACTATCCACATTAATCAAATCAACCCTTACTATTTCAAAATAATAAATAAAGGAAATTCCTTTTTATTTAAAAATTTCGGGGTCTTACAACAGTAGACTGCATTCAAAATATTTCCCTTAGTTTTTAGGAATTTACATTATTTATTTCTTCCTCCTTCAACTCAATTTTTTAAAGATCTTTTTATAACGTCATTTGTTTTTCATAAATGAATGTTTTAGTTGCTTAACATTTTTCCGTTTGATTATTTGCTTAAGATGATATGATGTTTCTTCTATTTAACAATTTGCTTTATTTGTTAGTTTTTTCTTTGAATTTTTGTATTTTTTGTATTTTTCCTTTTCTCTATTTTTTTCCTTTATACTCTTTTGCTTTGCATTAGTATATGCCTCACTTATTCTGTAAAGTTATTAACTCGCCCTTCTAAAGCAAGATCCCGGTAATATAAATGTCTCGCACGCTTTTATTTCTTTTAAATATGAGATTTTAACATTGGCATATTTTCTTTTTAAATAATGAAATCTCATGAAAATTGCCTTGGTAGATTTAAAAAAAACGTAAATGAGAATACAACATTCTACATCCTATGACAAAGATAGGTTTTGGAGAAGGATGAATAATTTTGCATAGATTTGGTTCTATAAAGTTATTCTCTTATGCTAATCCTTGTACCGCCTTTGCTTTCCTCAATGATAAGTGGGTTGTCACTTTTTGACAAATGATTCATCATGGTTTTCTATGTGCAAGGGTTCGCGGCTTTGGTTCTTCCAAGCATGGGGAATCTTTAACATCGTCGATTGCTTTTCGTGAATTGATGAACCTTGCGATGACTTCGTGCTTTTTTTTCCTTTTCCCGATCTAATTTATTCTAGAGGACTCGATATTTAAAGTTTGTGCATTTTGGGTTTTGATTTTAAAAGAAATTGTGCGGGAAGGCTTGCATCCGTGGTGAAGAATTATTCTCATAACACCCTAAGTCGGGCAATGACCGAGTTCTATGTTTCAATTCGAGAAATCCAGAGAAATACAAGGTAGGGTACTTATTAAAATGTTAGTATGTTGCCAAGGTTACTATTAACACTAAATGGTGCATATTTTCATATATAAATCTATATTTTTCATGTTCAATAAAGATTTTGAAAGCATGTGGAAGTGAAGTTGCAGTTGTCATGTTTAATTTATGAGCGTTGTGATATTGATAGTCTACATGGTAGTTTGCTGGTGTAAGATGATGTGTTTGGCTAATTATGCTTGTTGTTCAACATATGTCGTGCCAAGATGGCAAATTACTGGATTGGCTATGACGCCCCCAAAATTAGGTATACATCACCCATCTTGGGTCGTCAGATACATGGTACAGAATTCAAATACAACTTACTAATACAACTGTCGTGTACAATACGACAAGCATAAACTGTGAGTTTGAATACAAATATTATCTACTAGAGATTATACAAACTCAAAAGGAGTCTTCATTACAATTATTATCACACTATTTCACAGAATAGTGATGACTACTAATGCTATCCTCTGGACCATCACTCCGTTCCCCGACTCGTCCCAGCTATATTCTCATTTCCTAAAGAGAACAGTGAAAGAAAGGGTGAGCTCAACTAGCTCAGTAGGAAATATTATGACTAAGATAATGCAGAATAAATTATCATTAGTCTCCAACAATGTTAAACTGATAAAATATAATAGACATCAAGTTTAACTGCAGCGGAACAAGCAATCCATTAAAAGAGTCAAGTAGAAAATAAAATCTAATATCTTTTATGATTTAAAAGGTTTTTCATCATCATATCGCCGAGACTCAAATTTAATAAATATTCCATATCATCGAATCACCCCTGCACTACGGCCAAGGATATTCTTTAGTATCACGACCACAATTATCCATGCACTACGGGCCAAGAATATATGTGTATTCACTTATGGTCATGATCATGCCAACAACTGTCCATCAATGCACTACGGGCCAATGAAAACTTTTACCACATAATTTGTAACATTACGATCATGATTACACCGAATAATTCCTGGTCATAATCATACCAAGTCCATCTATGCACTACAGGCCACAGATGACTTTTAACAAAATATAAACATGAGGATGATAACAATGATATAAGAATTCAATAAAACAAGTTCAAGAATTATTTTATCCAAAAATTATTAACGTCCAAATTGTCAACATGATATCGCTTTTAGTAGTAGTAAAATTAAAGAATGATCAGAAGAATATTTCCATGAAAAGATACTGGATGAAGCGCAAATTTCAAGGATATTCTACTAATTTCATGGAGTATAGAAGTTTAAACTTTAACCAACCGAGTATAATAAAGAATGGAATAACAAAAGAAATCACCATGCATGCGGTATTTCGATGTACAAAGTTATTCCAATAGAATAATAATAATAGAACCAAGTCGTGCAAAATTTGCACCGGCGGGATGTTCCAATGTAATAATAAAGATTTTAACCAGTCCTGTAAAACACACGCATGTGATGTTCCAATGTAATAATAATAAAGATTTTAACCAGTCCTGTAAAACACACGCATGTGATGTTCCAATGTAATAATAATAAAGATTTTAACCGTGTCCTGTAAAACACACGTATGTGATGTTCTAATGTAATAATAGAAGAATGTCACCATGTATAGGGTAGATCATGATATAAAGTTGTGACGCCCCAAAAATAGGTATACATCACCCATCTTGGGTAGTCGATACATGGTACAAAATTTAAATACAACTTACTAATATAACTGCATGTGTACACAATACGACATAAACCGTGAGTTTGAATACAAATATTGTCTACTAGAGATCATACAAACTCAAAAGGAGTCCTCATTACAATTATTATCACACTATTTCACGTAATAGTTAGGACTACTAATGCTATCCTCTCGACCATTACTCCGCTCCCCGACTCGTCCCAAATATATATTCTCATTTCACAAGAGAATGAAGTGAAAGAAAGGGTGAGCTCAACTAGCTCAAGAAGAAATATTATGACTAAGATAATGCGTAATAAATTATCATTAGCCTACAACAAAGAAGTTAAACCGATAAAATATAATGAACATCAAGTTTAACTACAATGAACCAAAGAATCCATTAAAAGAGTCAAGTAGAAAATAAAATCTACTATCTTTTATGATTTAAAAGGTTTTTCATCATCATTATAATATTAGACTCACTTTTAATAAATATTCCACATCATCGAATCACCCCTCGCACTACTGCCCAAGGATATTTTTTAGTATCACGACCATAATTATTCATGCACTACTGGCCAAGAATATTTGTGTATTCATTAATGGTCATGATCATGCCAACAACTGTCCATCAATGCACTACGGGCCACTGAGGATTTTTACCACATCATTTATAACATTACGGTCATGATTACACCGAATAGTCTCTGGTCATAATCATACCAAGTCCATCTATGCACTACAGGCCACAGATGACTTTCAACATAATATAAACATGAGGATAATGACAATGATATTCAATAAAACAAGTGCAAGAATTAATTTATCTAGGGACCAATAACATCCAAACTGTCAACATGATACTGCTTTGTAGAGTAAAATTCAAGAATCTTCGAGAAGAATATTTCCATGAAAGGATATCGGATGAAGCGCAAATATCAAGGATATTCCACTAATTTCATGGAGTATAGAAGTCAAAGTTTTAACTAACCGGGTATAATAAAGAATGGAATAACAAAAGAAATCACCATGCATGCGATGAGATCGCATGCAGTGAGTTATTCCAATGTAATAATAAATAACGGAACCAGTCCAAAACAGAAACGCATGCATGTGATATATTCCAACAGAATAATAAAGAATGGAACCAAACCAGTCCCAGAAACACACGCATATGGGATGTTCCAACAAAATAATAATAAAGATTTTAACCGGTCAGTCCTGTAAAACACACGCATGTGATGATGTTCCAATGTAATAATAGAAGAATGTCACCAAGTATAGGTAAACTCACAGATATCAAAAGTTATTCCAATGTAATAATAAGCAATGGAATAACAATGCTCTCTTCATGAATAAGAAAGAAAAACACCCTTACTTTTGGTAGGAGATTGAATCTGCAGTAGTTTAGTAACAAAATACTCTTCTTCTTTCTCTCTTATTCTCTCTATACTTTCTCTCTATAGCTTGAATGAATTAAGTGAAAATAATGAAGCACTAGGCCTCTATTTATACAAGATTTCTAGCTTAAGACCGCCATGTGAAAAGGCAAGTGGCTTGACGAATCGGTGATGTCAAAAGAAAAGTGGTTTTGACACCAGTAATGTGAAACGACAAGTGGTTCGACGCTGTGTAATGTGAAACGACAAGTGGTTCGACGCTCAGAATGTGAAACGACAAGTGGTTCGGCCGCTCGTAATATGAAACGGCAAGTGGTTTGACTTCCGTAAAGGTAATTACTATCGACGAAGGTAATTACTATTCACAAAGGTAATTACTATTGACGAAGGTAATTACTATCGACGAAGAGACTCTTGGATGATAACATATGGGCCCCCATAAAATAATCAAACTTAACACAAACGCCTCATAATGACTCTTTATATACATCAAGGATTGAATAAATATTACCACAAATCATTTTATTTTTAATCAACACATATTTAATCTTTCAACAATTATTAATCATTTATAACTTGTCGTCTCAATTATTGATTTAATACTATAACATATTATACGTATGATAATCTTTGTGACAATAATTGAATCAATAATATAAGAGATATGATGCAAAGAATTATCGTAGTAATAATTGAGCATAGGCGGTGACTTCTCAATGTAAGCATCAATAATCAATATCGTGTGCTACTATACAACTACGCCAGACATCGTACTTTTACTACCGGGTAGTTCAACAGCTTTTAACAGTAACACCTCTCGCCGTTATTTTTATAGAAAGATAATTTTGTCGCTTTCTAACTACGACAATACTTCCATTAGGGGGGTCACCAATGATTGAGTCGTCGTCATTTAATATTCCCCGACAAAAAGAATATTCCCCAACCAAACGAATATTTTATAACAACTTGCTTACTTTTGCAAAATTTATAAATATTACCCACAACTATAACATTATATCAAATTTATTCCATAATATTCAAAAATAATATTTATAGAAAATTCATCTTTATTTATAAAAGTTGGGGTCTTACACATGTGTTATTCCAATGTATAATAAGAATTGGAATAACAACAGCTTCTCTTCATGAATAAGAAAGAATAACACTCCTTATGAGTACAACAAATAATATTCCCTACCTTAAGAAGAAGAATCTTTGGATATATAAGTAGTGAAGTAGCAGAATACTTTTCTTCTTTCTCTCTATAGTTTATCTCTGTAGAGTTTCAAAGAATTCGTAAGAAACTAATGAATGAATGAGCTTCTATTTATAGAAAAATGGAATGCATAAGAACTAACTCATGAGCGATTCGAGATTGATTTACTTTAATCTGACTATCCATATTTAAAGCAAAATAAAATAAAATATATTCTATTTATAATCTAATAAAACGAATAACTTTATAAAAGATTTTACTATGCAGGCACAATGCAAACACTATGCATAATAAAATATAATATATTCTAATTATTGTCTAATAAAAAAGATAGCTTTATAAAAGTATTCTGCTTTATATAAAAAAAGATTTTACTATGCAAAACACTATGCAGTACTAATTATGCAACACTATACATAATAGAATATAATATATTCTATTTATAGAATAACTTTATAAAAGTATTCTGCTTTATATAAAAGATTTTCTCAGATTATTACATTAATAATACCAACAAAACCGAGTGACTTATCACTTAAGCATCAATAATTAATATCGTTTACTACTATGCAACCACGCCAGACATCGCATTTTTAACACCGGTGTTTCAACAGCTAATCTGTAAAACTTTCGCCGTTATTTTCATAAAAAAGTATTTTGTCGCTTTCAATCCGACAATAATTCCGTTGTGGGTGTCCACCAATGATTGTGCCAGTTGTACTAATATTCCCCGTTAAAACGAATATTCCCCACCAATCGAATATTATATAACAACTTCATGACTTTTGCAAAATTTATAAATATTACCCACAACTATTATATCAATTTCACTCCATAATATTCAAAAATAATATTTATAGAAAATTCATCTTTATTCAAAAGTTGGGGTTTTACAATCTCCTCTTCTTATGAAATTTCTACCTCGAAATTAGGTACGACTGGGTATGTCAAGAGGTAAGGATACCTTGATTTCATTTCGATTCTAACTCCCAAGTCATTTCCTCAACATCGTGGTTTCTCCACAAAACTTTGACTTGAGGTATAACCTTGGTGCATAGAATATGTTCCTTCTTATCCAAGATTTGAACAGGAACCTCTTCATACGTCAAATTTTCGCTATTTCGTCCGGGTTCTAACTCAATAATGTGGTTCGGGTCTTCCACATATTTACGTAACAAGGATATGTGAAAAACGTTATGAACACGAGACATACTTGGTGGTAAAGCGAGTCTATAAGCCACAGTTCCTACTCGATCAAGGATTAAAAATGGGCAGATAAATCGAAGATTGGATTTTCCTCTCTTTCTAAATCTCTTAACCCCTTTCCATGGAGCAACACGTAACAACACATGATCTCCTATATCGAATTCCACGTCCTTTCGATGAAGATCAGCATAACTCTTTTGTCGATCTTGTGAGGTTTTTATACGTTCTTGGATCGTTTGAATCTTTTCTCGTAGTCATACGTACTCAACTTCGGTCCCCAACAACGTTGCTTCACCCACCTCATCTCAAAGATACTTTGAGAACGACACTTTCTTCCATACAACGCTTGAATGGAGCCATGCCAATACTTGCTTGATAATCTGTTGTTGTAGGAAAACTCCACCAATGGTAAGAACTTGTCCTAACTTCCTTGAAATCAAGGACACAGAGTCTTAATAGATCTTCAAGAGTTTGAATAGTTCTCTCCATCGTCTCGTCTGTCTCGAGCATGATATGCCGAGCTAAATCAGAATCTGCGCTCATAGCTTTCTGCAAACTAACCCAAAATCGTGAAGTGAATCTTGGGTCTCGATCGTAAACTATAGATACCGGCATACCATGCAGCCTTACAATCTCGCTTATGTACATACGAAGCAAGACGTTCAAGTGTATAAGTCTCTCAGATCGGTAAAGAAATGAGCAAACTTGGTCAATCTATCAACAATGACCCAAATCACATCTACGCCTTGAGAAACCTTGGGAAGACCAAGAAACGAAATCCATGGTAATGTGTTCCCACTTCCATTCTGGAATTTCAAGTGGTTGCAATAGACCTTTTGGTACTTGATGTTCGCGCCGACTCGCCGACACGCCGTACACCTTGAGATAAACAAATATATCTCTCTTCATATATTGCCCCACCAAAATGTATGTCAAGATCATGATACATTTTGGTACTCCCAGATGGATTACAAACGGTGTGTCAGTGAGCCTCCATCATGATTTTATACTTTAAATCGTGGTCGTTAGAACACAAAGTCCGGAGTTGACTCAGTAGTATTCCTTCTTCATCGATTCTTGCTTCCTAAGATCGCACCTTCTTGCACTTTCTTCCTCATACGCATCACCTCCGGATCAGTAATTTGAGCAGCTTTAATTTTATCAATTAAAGTCGGTTCTACTCGTATATTTGCCATCATCATGTGGGTCCTTAGAGTCATTATCTCTATCTCCATCCTTTGCAAGTCATACAAAATGGGCCTTTGCGTTGACAATGTTGCACTCGTACCCGCATATGATCTTCTACTCAATGCGTCAGCTACCACATTCGTTTTTCCATGATGGTATTGGATGGTATGATCATAATCTTTCAACAGTTCAAGCCAACGTCGTTGTCGCATGTTGACTTCCTTTTGAGTGAAGAAATATTTGAGGCTTTTATGATCCGTAAAGATCTCCACTTTCTCCCCATACAAGTAATGCCTCCAAATTTTAAGTGCGAAGACAATAACTGCTAACTCTAGGTCATGAGTAGGATAATTCCTCTCATATTCTTTGAGTTATCGTGAGGCATAGGCTATGACTTTCCCATGTTGCATGAGAACACATCCTAACCCTTTGCCCGAAGCATCACAGTAGATGACAAATCCCTCCGAACCAGATGGTATTGTCGTAACAGTCTTTGAAATGAGTCTCTTCGAAGTTCTTGAAAACTCTTATCACATTCCTCGCTCCAACCGAACTTTGTATCTTTCCGAGTCAGCTGAGTTAGTGGAGTAGCGATTCGAGAAAACCCTTCTACGAAATCTCCGATAATAACCACCTAAGCCGAGAAAGCTACGATTTCGGCCACTAATTTAGGTTGCTCCCAACTTTGAATAGCTTCAATCTTTCTTTGGGTCATAGATATTCCATGACTTGATACCACGTGCCCAAGGAATACTACTTCCTCAAGCCGTAACTCGCATTTCTTTAACTCGACATAAAGCTTGTATTCACGAAGCTTTTGAGTATCGCCTCAAGTGTTCCTCATGATCTTCACGGCTTTTTGAATATATGAGGATGTCATCAATAAAGACGACCACAAAATGATCCAAATATTCCTTGAATACTCTGGTTCATCATATCCATGAAGGCGTTAGGAGCATTAGTCAATCCAAAGGACATGACTAGGAATTTATAATGCCCGCATCGAAGTTCCGAAAGCCGCCTTTGAATATCATCGGTAAAAATCTTCAATCGGTGATATCCAAAAGCGAAGATCAATCTTTGAAAAGAATTTGGCTCCTTGCAACCGGGTCAAACAGTCATCAATACGCGGGCAATGGGTACCTATTTTTGATGGTGACATGATTCAACTCCCGATAATCAATACAAAGTCGCATACTCCCATCTTTCTTCTTCACGAATAGAACAAGAGCACCCCAAGGAGAAGTACTAGTACGAATAAATCCAATGTCTAACAATTCCTGCAGTTTAGTCTTTAACTCCTGAAGTTCAATAGGAGCCATTCGATATGGGGCTTTGGAAATGAGTTTTGTACCGGGTTCAAGGTCGATACAAAATCCAATTTCACGCTCTGGGGGTAGGCCAGGAAGTTCTTCAGGGAATACTTCAGGAAATTCATTAACAATAGAAATATTATTTAAAACTGACGTATTTTTGTTTAGATCTGTGACATGAGCTAAGAAAGCTTGACATTCATTTTTCAATGAACGAATAGCTTTATGGCTTGAGATGACAGTGATTGATTTTAATGGTTTGGTTGCTTGAATTCGCATAATAGGTCGATTAGGAATATGAAAGCTAACAACCTTACGAAAACAATCAATTTTTGCATTATGAGTAGTTAACCAATCAATCCCTAGAATTACATCAAATGTAAGTATTTTTAATGCAATAAGATCGACAGGTAATGTGTGGGTACCAACTTGAACCAAACAAGACTTATAAACCGTGGATGTAATGAAGGTTTCTCCCAACGGAGTTTCCACAGATAAGTCAAAGTCTAATTTCTCCGGAGTCAAATTTAATCGTTGAGCGCAAGTAAGAGAAATAAAAGAATGGGTAGAACCCCAGATCAAATAAAGTGTATACTTCGCTAGAGTTTATGATAAGCTTACCCGTGATGACCCTCATTCGGGTTCCTTTTCTCTCTCGGGAGGTCACAACAAACGCCTCCTTGCACTACCGGCTTTGAGTTTTTGGGATGACCTTTGGTGCCTCCATCCTATCTCGAATTTGTCTTCATGAAACGACAAAATCAAGCTAAGTGACCTTCTTCCACAATTATAACATGCTTTGACTAAGATCGCGCAATTTGGACTGATGTGTCCCTCCCTCCACATTTGAAGCATATATGATAGTGGTCTTTCTCCTTCCTTAACAACGGTGCAGGTCTTTGACGCCTTTCCATCATTGTTGAATCTCCTCTTCTTGAAATGTCCATTCTTATTATTTTGGCCCTAATTACCACCGGCGTGGTTACCATTTCGCCCTGTTGATTCCTCCACGCTTGTTGTCACCGCTTCATGATCGCTTCTCACCGGTATTATCATTTTGCCACCGCTTCTTTTTGGTCATACTGACTCGCTATCGCTACTTCCACCAATCGAGCCCTATTTATAATATCCGAATACAAACACGCTTTGTGAGAAATAAGATGTCGACGTATTTCCGCTTCAAACCACTTAAAAACATTCGCACCATTCTCTCTTCATTATCCCCAAGTGGACACACAACCGGATAACTCCGCAAATTTTGCCTCGTATCATGACACACTGGCCATATTGTTTTGCTCCAATTTGATAAACTCCACCTCCTTCATGTGACGAATACTTTCGGAAAGAATTTGTCGTTGAACAACTCTTGGAACTTCTCCCAAGACATCTTTAAAGACGGCAGTTGAGTACGCTTTTACCGATTCCCACACCAAGAATCGCCTCCCGCAAGATACAAAAGGCTAAGAAGGGAACCTTTTGCTCCTCGAGCATCCCAAGACATCAAATATCTTGGTGATCTCGCTTTATCCATGCTTCGCCCATAAGTGGTTTTGGCTCTCCTTAAACTCCGGTGGTCCCAGCCTTTGAATCTGCTTAATGCGGTGACCGCCGAGAGTTTCCATTGTTTCCACCTACATTTTGATGGAGCCGCCTCGCTTTGCTTGTTGCATGAATTGCATAAAGCCTCCGAACAATCCATCATTCAAAGATTTGGTCAAGGTTGTTGTTTTTGCATGAGGATTGTCACCTTCTTGATGCACATTCTCCTGATTATTGATTTGTGGAGACTCAACAGTCTCTTGTGCTCCATTGCTATTCTCAACATTTTTGGATGTCATTTTCAGATACTGCCATAAAACAAAGGTTAATTGACATGTAACAAAATATCTCTAAACTCTGACCAACCAATTTAAATACAAAATAAATTTAAGTAGGTTATACTAGCGAAGGAATTCCCCGTCTCTCCCCTCCTAGTTCTAGTCTCACATCTTAGCCAGGGATCATATCCCTAAGCTTTGATATTAACCGTGACGCCCCAAAATTAGGTATACATCACCCATCTTGGGTCGCCGATATACGGTACATAATTCAAATACAACTTACTAATACAACTGCTCGTACACAATATGACAAACATAAATCGTGAGTTTGAATACAAATATTATCTACTAGAGATTATACAAACTCAAAAGGAGTCCTCATTACAATTATTATCACACTATTTCACGTAATAGTGAGGATTACTAATGCTATCCTCTGACCATCACTCCGCTCCCGACTCGTCCCCAATCCTATATTCTTATTTCCTCAGAGAATAAAGGAAAGAAAGGGTGAGCTCAACTAGCCCAAGAAGAAATATTATGACTAAGATAATGCGTATAAATTATCATTAGTCTCCAACAATGTTAAACCGATAAAATATAATAGACATCAAGTTTAATCTGCAGTTGAACAAGCAATCCATTAAAAGAGTCAAGTAGAAAATAAAATCTACTATCTTTTATGATTTAAAAGGTTTTTCATCATCATATCGCCGAGACTCACTTTTAATAAATATTTCACATCATCGAATCACCCCTCGCATTATATGGCCAAGGATATTCTTTAATATCACGACCACAATTATCCATGCACTACAAAGCAAGAATATTTGTGTATTCATTTATGGTCATGATCATGCCAACAACTCGGCCCATCAATGCACTACGGGCCAATGAGAACTTTTACCACATCATTTGTAACATTACTACCCATGATTACACCAAATAATCCCTCGGTCATAATCATACCAAGTCCATCTATGCACTACAAAAGCCACGTATGACTTTCAACAAAATATAAACATGAGGATGATGACAATGATATAAGAATTCAATAAAACAAGTTCAAGAATTATTTTATCCAGGAATTATTAACGTCCAAATTGTCAACATGATACTTTTTTGTAGAGTAAAATTCAAGAATGATCAGAAGAATATTTCATGAAAAGATGCTAGATGAAGCGCAAATATCAAGGATATTCTACTAATTTCATGGAGTATAGAAGTCGAAACTTTAACCAACTGAGTATAATAAAGAATGGAATAACAAAAGAAATCACCATGCATGCGATTTTGTGACGGTGTTATTCCAATGTAATAATAATAACTGAACCAGTCGTGCAAAATTTGTACCAACAGGATGTTCTAACAGTAATAATAAAGATTTTAACCAGTCCTGTAAAACACATGCATGTGATGTTCCAAATGTATAATAATAAGAAGACGGAATCCAGTCCGGTGTAAAACACACGCATGTGATGTTCCAACGGAATAATAATAAAGATTTTAACCAGTCCTGTAAAACACACACACGCATGTGATGTTCTAATGAATAATAGAAGAATGTCACCAAGTATAGGGTAGATCACAGATACAAAAGTTATTCTAATGTAATAATAAGAATTGGAATAACAACAGCTTCTCTTCATGAATAAGAAAGAATAACACTCCTTACGAGTACAACAAATAATATTCCCTACCTTAAGAAGAAGATTACCGGATATATAAGTAATGAAGTAGCGAGTAATACTTTCTTCTTTCTCTCTATAGTTTATCTCTGTAGTTTCAAAGAATTCGTAAGAAACTAATGAATGAATGAGCTTCTATTTATAGAAAAATGGAATGCATAAGAACTAACTCATGAACTACCGAGATTGATTTACTTTAATCTGACTTTGCCTATATTTAATTTAAAGCAAAATAAAATATAATATATTCTATTTATAATCTAATAAAACGAATAACTTAATAAAAGATTTTACTATACAAACACTATGCAGTACACTATGCAAACACTATGCATAATAAAATATAATATATTCTAATTATTGTCTAATAAAATGATAGCTTTATAAAAGTATTCTGCTTTTTATATAAAAAGATTTTACTATGCAAAACACTATACAACACTACGCATACTATATATAATAGAATATAATATATTCTATTTATGTAATAACTTTATAAAAGTATTCTATTTTATATAAAAGATTTTCTCAGATTATTACATTAATAATACCAACAAAACCGAAAGTGACTTATCACTTAAGCATCAATAATTAATACCGCAAGTCTACTATGCAACCACGCCAGACATCGTATTTTTAACACCGGGTGTTTCAACAATAACTGTAAAACTTCCGCCGTTATTTTCATAAAGTATTTTTGTCGCTTTCAATCCGATAATAATTCCATTGTGGGGTCCACTAAATGATTGTGTCGTTGTACTAATATTCCTCTTAAAACGAATATTCCTCGACCAATCGAATATTATATAACAACTTGCGTGATTTTGCAAAATTTATAAATATTACCCACAACTATTATATCAATTTCACTCCATAATATTCAAAAATAATATTTATAGAAAATTCATCTTTATTCAAAAAGTTGGGGTTTTACATTGGCGATGATTACGTATAAATATCGCAAACACATTCCAATGTTAATATAGTTCCGATATGGGTCAGGTCGTTAGTTACCATGTGAATATTTTTTAGGCTTTTCTTTTTACCCCATTGGCCAACTAGGGATATTTCTAATTATTTTCCTATCAAATGATGGAACCGATATAAAAAGAGGATGTGTATCTACTTGGTGGTCAATAACCTGAATCGCATAATTCTCTCAGATGCTTCTATGCAAAGTCTGTGGGTTATTTTGAGGCTATGATTGATCTATACTCACATGTATCTAGTCAACTTCTCTCGATGAAGGTCCGTCTTGATCGAATCGACTTTTCACTTACGATTTTCGAACCACGTGTTCCATGTTGGTGTTACATCTATGAGGAAGGTGACAGCTTAGTTGGGCATCCTGGTCCATAAGATTTCTGAACTGCTTTGAGTTCTATAGTTTCAGCTTTTTCCTGGGATCGTAAATTTGAGTTAGCAACTTCGTAGTCTCGAATTAGTAATCAATTACTAAGTGAGGAGTCGTGCAGGAAGTATAGCTTCTCGTATAAACTTTGTCCCATTTAAATGAGTCTATCCTATTTCGTGACAATCTTTGAATAATTAGAGTCCTTGTTAGTTGTTGTATGAAGTACCTTCATGTTGGGTAGCTTCGTTTGTGATATTTGGAGTTCGATGTTTGTCACCAATGGTCATGCAATATTATGTTCAATTCTTGTGAATCTGTGTTGAATCGCTCCCTAGATTTGCCTTATTCCTGATGAGATTAATGTAGATAATCGTAATTCTTAATTCATGTCTCTCGATAATGATTTCATACGCTTCTTTGTATGCTAGGGTTGGGATGATCCTTATGTTGCAATGAGTTCTTGCCTCACCAAAATTTATCATCCTAACATTGACAAGGTTTGATATACCTACTCCCAAAGAATTAATCTTCTTAGGTTTCGTGCTCATGTTTCATACTTCTTATAGAATGAGTGTCCGGATGCGACTTGGAAGGATATGCCTCGATATCCTCAAGGACAAATGGAGTCCCGCTTCTGCAGATTTGTCTTTATCTTATCAAGGTAAAATGGTGGTTACTAGTGATTTTATAATGAACAATTTCCTCTCCATAGAAGATTTATATAGCGTCGAAATGCCTTGTGAAATGTCTTTGGCAAGTGTAGTACATATTCTCTTCACCAAGTAAGAGAAAACCGGCTGATTAAATATAAGGCTTTTTTTTTGAAGTAAAAGAGATTTTCATTTCTAATATTTTGGTGATGTCATTGTTGTATGTATGTTATAATATAAATGTATAACACTTGAGTTACTTTACGTGTTCTAGTATTCAAGCCCTATTGAGTGCTCCTAACCCGCATTTACCCCTCTCCGAAAACATTGCAAAGCATTGGAAAACAAATGAGGTCAAGTCATTGAAATAGGTAATCGTTAATTGTGGTTGTGGTTAATGTTTTCTTTGAATATGGTGACATCACGCTGCATCACGATAATAAGTTACTATGTTATATCGATGGGGTTGTGTTTTTCTCGTGAACCATGCAAATGAAGGAATGGACCCGTTTATATGCCAAAGGGTGCATAACAAAGTTATGGAAATTGGAATCTCTGCCAAAATAACAATATATGCGAGTGTATTCTCAAAGCATACTCACCGATCATTGTATCCCGACTTCCAAACCTTGATGTTGAAATTGTATAATGAGATAAGATAGAATGGCTTACTTTGGGTCGTCTGTTAATATGGTGGCATTTATGTTCTATGTCATGCATGACCTTTCTCCAGCTCAACAAATGCGCTTAATAATTTCTTGGGGATTTCGCAAGCATCCTCTCGTTCTTGGTGGTTTCTTAGCCGACGATATCTTGGTCAGTATTGGATTATTGCTATTTTACCACTATCTATCTTGCGGTGAGTAGAGTAGACTAATCATTTCGCTAGAAATAATTACTTACTAATACCGTGGGTTGTTTGTTATCAGAGTACGTAAATTTTTATAGTAGTACAATCCACAAGTATTTAATTAATTAGCTCTTCTCAAGGGTTTGATGAAGTAACCTTATGTTCTACGATGAACATTTTAGTGCCAAACCAAGATCATTGTGATCGGGCCATATTGCTTTTAAGAAATTGTGAACCCGCAAAACCATGGCAAATGTTTTACCCCTATACATTCCTCTACATTACTGGGTTTTGGAGCCGCAGTATAAGGCCTCATGCGTCTCTTCTTTTGGGGTCGATCACCATGAGAGAAGCAAAGATTACAAGTCCCATCTCGATGGTTTTTTAACTTTTTCTACCTTTCTCATCACTGTTGGTGCTATTGTGGCTTTTACCGCCTTTATCTACATTCAAATGAAACACATCTCGCCTTTGGTTCCTCGCCATAGCCATAGGCATCTCAAACATGGTCTTCTTTCTTGGTACTCCTTTATACCAAACAGGTTGCATGGGGAAGCCCTCTCACCCGTGTTGCCTGAAAGTCCCGATTCTTTGCCTTTCTAAGAGAAATGTCTTCTTTGATACCAAAGAATTAATAGGCCTATACGAGCTTATGGGGAAAAGGTCTGTAGTAAAAGAGCAATGGCAAGATACCTCACTCTGACGATTTCGTAAAGGCCTCTTTTTATGTCTTGTTATTTTACAATCAAATACAAAAATCTTATGCAAATATAACTCAAAGATTTCTTTCCATAGCTTTTCAAAATATACTTGGCAATTGTTTATCTGTTCATTATTTTGGAGAAGTGTTATTTATTGATGCACGTGTCGTGTGTGTGCACTGCCTTGAAACATTGTGAGAGTTCTAGTAAGTTGTTAGTAAATAGTTGTAGTTTAGTGATGGTGTGCTTATAAGCTTTCTCGAAAAGTTTAGTGTTGCCCAACTCGTAGAAGAAATGCGAATCTAATTTAACCAAGGTTTTTATCTGCGTAAGTTGTAGTTATTGTATTTGCGATATCTTTGGAGTTCAATGTGTCGTGAGTAAATGGTTATCGCTTATATGTTTGAGAATTCCTTAATATTTTTTTTATAGTTGATTTGCATTGTTTGTCAACATTTTTTTCTTCTATAGTTATTATCTGTGTTTACTTTTTGTGAAAATGAAACCACTTAAAGATTAATTGATTATGTTCTTTTGATTTCAGTACTCGTAACATTTCTTATATTCTCATCCAGCTCAACCAATGGGTCCAGAGGACTTGGCTTGGAGAATAGTGTGTTGTTATCCTCCCATTTACTGCTATCATCGACATCCATGGGTATTATTTTCGTGCTACGTTTACGAAAGACAAGGAACGAAATTATGAAGTGTACTCTCTCTATATATGTAGATATATACTTTGATTGAAGAACTGTGGTAGCTTTAGATGGTTAACTGTAAAGATAATGAATGATTATGTAGTGGATGATTTTATTAAGTTAATAATATTTTAGTTTTTTATATTTTTGTCATTATTTGCTATTGGTAAATTGAGCCATCCATGTACACAAAAAGAATGTCAAATTTTGATTTGGCAACAATATAATTCGTTACCAAAGTATTGAACAGGTTTTAATATAGCAACAAATTTTTATACATTTAGCAACAAATTTTCGTTGCTAATGGCATTAAAAATATAATATTTGGCAACGAAAAATTAACTTAATAACAATAGAGATGATATTGTTGCTAATACTAAAATAAAAGGCAACATTTTTTATCGTTGCAAATCATATCAACTTTCGTTGCATATATAAAGAAACGACAACATATAATGTCGTTGCTAATCGACGACTTTCGTTTGCTATTGAAAAAAATAACCAAAGAACAAACATTTTCGTTTCTTGATTCAAAGATAATGTTGTTAAGTAATAATATAATCAACAACAAAAATCGTTGCTAAAAAGTTTACATTCCGCAATGAAAGCAAGCTTAGGCAATAATTTTCATAATTTACTGCAACGAAAAATGTCGTTGCAAAATGGTGTCAATTGCAACGAAAATGCATGGTCGTTGCAAAAAAAAGAGTTCATTTCGTTGCCCGATTAGCGAGCTTTTGCAACGAAATGGGGTTTTTAGCAACGAAATTTTAATTATTCTGCAACAATACATTTTGTTGCTAAATGATCGATGTATCTGTACGAAAGCCAAAATTCGTTGCAAAATGTATTACTTTTGGCAACGAAAAAAACGTTAGTTCATGGAACAATTAGCAACGCTCATTCTTTATAACGAAAAGACGCAACGACAGTAAAGTCGTTGTCAAATACCTTTAGCAACGAAATTTGGCACCTTTAGCAACGAAAATCGGTTGTTGCTAAAGCCCCATTTTTTTGTAGTAAGTAAAGTGTAAACAATTAAAATAAATTGTTTATAAGTTTAAGAAATGTTATTCTTTCAATATCATTATACCGAAATATTTGTATGGATTTTATTGTGGAATTTTTACCTTTTTGAGTCGGGTTACTATTCACGAGTTACTATTCATAAGTTACTATTCACGAGTTACTATTCATGGGTACTATTCACGACAAAGTTGGTTTCTTTTTCTGACCAAATTATCGTTGATTTATGAATATTGCTCTTAAGATTAAATACAGGTGTTGATCATATTATTTTTATTATCATATATAACATTTTTATAACCCTAATGTTGAAATTCTCTTTCACTTTAGTATAAAGATGGGTAGATTATTGGTATGATCATGACTAGGGTTCTCTTTGGCCAGTAGTGAAAAGTTGAATTGTGACTGGTATGATCATGATCATTGAATTTATAATTGAATATCTTTAGCTTAAGTGCAAAGGTGAAATAATCAACATGGTTATAATTATTGTTTATATAAATTCTGAAATGATTATATATTTCTTTTAGATATTAATATATTTGGCCTGTAGTGCAAATATAAACTGTTGATGAATATATTTGGCACAGAGTGCAAATATGAATCTGTTGAGAAATATCTTTGGCACGTGGTGCAAAGATGAATTGTTGATGAATATCTTTGGCCTGCAATGCAAAGATGATCTGTGGTTGAATATCTTTGGCCAGTAGTGCAAAGATGAACTGTTGACGAATATCTTTGGCCCGTAGTGCAAAGATGAATTTATCAGTATGATTATGAACAGGAAATGTGATTTGGTATAACCATGATCTTTGATGTTTCAGGTGAAGATAGGTTATAAAAATTATCTTCGTCCTGGATGAGAAGAGGAATTTAGAACCACAATTATGATTATGAGTTATTCATATAATTGTGGACCAGAATTGTTGATTGATGTTATAGGGATAAAACATTGTTGGTGGATTTTTAACATGGAGACGATAATAGACTTTATGGTCTATTTGACTCTTCTAATGAATTGCTCGTTTCGCTGCAACTATGGTTGAAAAATTTTATCATCTACCATATGTTCTAAATCTCTGATTTATTACTGATGAAGGCTATTGATAATTTAATTATCTTTAGTCATGATATTCTTTACTGAGCTAGTTGTGCTCACCCTTTTGCTTCACAATTCCTTTCAGGTAATAAAAGTGTAGCTGGGTCGAGTGGGGGATAACAGGGGAAAAGAACGGTGGTCTATAGCTGTTGAGGGTGAGGCGAACCCAACATTGGAAGGGTGTTTTGTCACTATCATACAAGATGTCTAATGACATACAATCTCGTATCATCATAAGACAGGGATGTGCTCATCCACTTGCTGAGTATATATATGAGCACTACCTATATAATATTGGTGTTTGTTTAAAGTATAATTCTCAATTAGAGACAGTGGAGATAATGATATATCAAGAGAAGACTTACCATTGGGAAGAATATGATAGTAATCTTCTTGTTTTTCTTTGGGGTCTATTGGGTCAACCAAGGATAATTCTGTGGCCATATGATATCTATCATAACCTGTATTTATGGCCTCCCATGTACGAAGGTTTCCTTGAGCACTTCCCAAAGATTTTAATTTCTAAAACAGTTTTTGACTATACCTTTATGTAAGGTGTCACTGTGAGGTGCTGTCCACGGTTGGGACATGTGTCACATTTGGTATATATTTATATCCAAACTCACAGCATATGTGTTGTTGTATTTTGTACGACAATTGTTGTAATAAAGTTGTAGTTGTTTTCTGTACCATGTATTTGGCGACTCAGAATAGGTTGGATGGTATGGACCTATTTTGGGGTTGTCACACATGATAAGTAGTTAACCAATCGTTTCCAAAAATCACATCAAAGACATGTATTTTTAAAGAGATAAGATCGACAGGTAACGTGAAAGTGTTGATTTGAACAAGATTTATAAATAGTGGAGGTAACGAAGGTTTCTCTCAACTGAGTTTAAACAGATATATCAAAGTCTAACTTCTCCGGAGTTAACTTCAAACATTGAACACAACTAGGTGAAATAAAAGAGTAAGTAGAACGGGTATCTAACACGGTATAGACTTCTCAAGAGTTTATGACTAACATACCCGTGATAATTTTATTCAGGTTCCTCGTCACGAAAAAAAAAACGCTCTCTCTTAAACTACCGACTTTGGCTTTTCTGGGACGGCCTTTGGTGCCTCCATCCTAGCTGAACTTGTCTTCGGTGAACAACAAAATCGAGCTAAGTGACCTTCTCTTCCACAATTATAACATGTTTTGGACGGCATCGCGCAGTTTGGACTGATGTGTCCCTTCCCTCCGCATTTGAAGCATATGATAGGTGGTCGTTCTCCTTCTTTAACAACGGGTGTTGGTGCTGACGTCTTTCCATCATTGTTGAATCTCCTCTTCTTGAAATGTCCATTCTTATTATTTTGACCATGATTACCATCGAAGTGGTTACCATTTCTGGCATGTTGATTCCCTCCATGCTTATTATCACCGCTTTGATGGTATTATCGCCAGATTATCATTTTGTTTACCGCTCTCTTTTAGTTAGGTTGACTCGTTATCGCGTTCCACTAATCGAGCCCTATTTACAACATCTGAATACAAACACAGTTTATGAGAAATAAGATATTGACGTATCTCCGACTTCAAACCTCTTAAAAACATCCGCGTCATTCTCTCTTCATTATCAACCAAGTGGGACGCAAATCGGGATAACTCGGTAAACTTGGCTTCAGATTTGCGACACGGTCATGTTGTTTTGCTCCAACTTGATAAATTCCACCTCCTTCATGTGACGAAATGCTTTCGGAAAGTACTTGTCATTGAATGACTCTTGGAACTTCTCCCAAGACATCTTGAGTCGTCGTCGAAAGTACGCTTTTTTCTGATTCCCACCAAAGATCTCGCCTCTTCACGCAACATAAAAGGTGGCAAGGGAACCTTTTGCTCCTCGGAGCATCCCAAGATATCAAATATCTTGATGATCTGCTTTAACCACGTCTCTGCCTTAAGTGGTTCTGGCTTTCCCAAAAATTTCGGTGGTCCTAGCTCCTTGAATTGCTTAGCGGTGACCAACCGTGGGTTGCCATTGTTTCCTCTGCATTATGAGCAGGGAGCCATTCACCGATATTACATGAATTCTAAAAGCTCCTAAACGTACCATCGTTCGTCGATTGATCGGTGTTGTTGTTTTTACGGGAGGATTATCGCCATCCCGTCAGCACATTGTCTCGATTATTGATCATGGAGAATCAATGGTCTCTGTGCTCCATTGCTATTCTCAACATTCTCGATGTCATTTTCGACATCGCCACAAAATAAAGGTTAATTGACATGTAACATATTATCCCTATATTCTGACCGACCAATTAAATACCAAATAAACTTAGGTAGGTCATATTAGCGAAGGAATTCCCCATCTCTCCCCTCCTAGTTCTATTCTCACATCTTAGCCAGGGATCATATCCTTAAGCTTTGATACTAACCGTGACGCCCTCAAAATTAGGTATACATCACCCATCTTGAGTCGCCAGATACATGGTACAGAATTCAAATACAACTTAATAATACAACTGTCGTGTACAATACGACAAAACATAAACTGTGAGTTTGAATGCAAATATTGTCTACTAGAGAGTATACAAACTCAAAAAGAGTTCTCATTACAATTATTATCACCCTATTTCACGTAATAGTGAGGACTACTAATGCACCATCTAGACCATCACTCGTTCCCCGACTAGTCCCCACCACGCTCACATTTCACAGAGAAAACGGTGAAAGAAAGGGTGAGCTCAACTAGCCCAAGAAGAAATATTATGACTAAGATAATGCGTAATAATTTATCGTTAGCCTTCAACAATGTTAAACCGATAAAATATAATAAATATCAAGTTTAATCTGCGGTGAAACAAACAATCCATTAAAAGAGTCAGTAGAGAATGAAATCTACAATCTTTTATGATTTAAAAGGTTTTTCATCACTTTTATCACCGGGACTCAAATTAATAAATAATCCACATCATCGAATCACCCCTACACTACTACCAAGGATATTCTTTAGTATCCGACCACAATTATCCATGCACTTCTACTGCTAAGAATATTTGTGTATTCATTAATGGTCATGATCATGCCAACAACCTGCTCATCAATGCACTACGGGCCAATGAGGACTTTTACCACATCACTTGTAACATTACGATAATGATTACAATCAATAATCCTCGGTCATAATCATACCAAGTTCATCTATGCACTACAGGCCACAGATGACTTTCAACAAAATATAAACATGAGGATGATGACAATGATATAAAAATTCAATAAAACAAGTTCAAGAATTAATTTATCTAGGAAATGATAACGTCCAAATTGTCAACATGATACTGTTTTGTAGAGTAAAATTCAAGAATGCTCAGAAGAATATTTCTATGAAAAGATATCTTTGGATGAAGCGCAAATATCGAGGATATTCCACAAATTTCATGAAGTATAAAGTCAAAGTTTTAACCAACCGAGTATAATAAAGAATGGAATAACAAAAGAAATCACCACGCATGCGATAGATCGCACATACGCAGTTATTCCAATGAATAATAAATAATGTAACCGGTCCCACAGTAAACGTATGCAGACGGGATATTCCAACAGAATAATAAAGGTTGGAACCGGTCCGGACGTAAACGTCATGCATACGATATTTCGGCGAATAATAAATAATGGAACCCGTGTCCCACGTAAACGCATGCATGTGATATTCCAGCGTAATAATAAAGAACGGAATATTAAAAGAATTTCACCAAGTATAGGGTATTCCGCGTATATAGGTTATTCCAACGATGTAATAATAAAGAATAGAATAATGTGTTCTCTTCACGGATACAAAGAAATAATAACCCTTACGGCACATGCAAACAAATAATATTTCCTACCTTAGAAGAAACCTGAATATTGGAAAAGTGAAGTAACAAAATACTTTTCTTCTTTCTCTCTATAGTTTCTCTCTCTAGAGTTTCAAAGTGAATTCGTAAGAAATAATGAAGGAATGAACTTCTATTTATAGGAAAACGGAATGAATAAGTAACTAATTCATGAACGGTCCGTTTGATTTACTATTAAACGGACGGTTCATATTGGTTTGCTATTAAAACTTAA
Source organism: Panax quinquefolius (assembly GCA_020205615.1). Taxonomy (NCBI): domain Eukaryota; kingdom Viridiplantae; phylum Streptophyta; class Magnoliopsida; order Apiales; family Araliaceae; genus Panax; species Panax quinquefolius. The sequence goes on along the minus strand of JAINUW010000226.1, from coordinate 359,923 downwards.
AACAACGGTCCATACCGATTTACTATTAAAACTTTAAACCAAATGATCCATATTGATTTACTTATTATAACTCCACCAAATGTCCATATTGACTTACTATTATATCTTCAACCAACTGATCTCAAAAATTAGCACATCTCCTCATGGAATAATATTGTACCCAAATACCCGAATGCACAATACTAGAGTGAATAAGAATCGGGTGAATAGTAACTCGTGAATAAGTAACTCATGAATAGTAACTCATGAATAGTAATCTCATACGTGAAAAGTGTCCCAATACCCAATTGAACAATATATCCTCCGGACATCAATTATACTAACACAAATAAGTCCAACACAATGGAACTATAAAATTCATCTTTAATCAACACGAACTTATTCATCATTAATATTATAATTCACAATATTTAACAACCAAAGTTGTTCCCGTGAAAGAGGGGGTTTCGATAAGATTTCTCTTTTTTGGCGCCGAATTAGGTAACCAAACCTCTCCATGACGAACTTCTAGACATTGTCAATATTGCAAAATAATAATATGAATAACTTTGTCGTCTCAATTATTGATTTAATAATATATCATATAATGCGATGATGATCATGAATAATAATTGAATCAATAATATGAGAGATATGATGCAACAATTACAGAGCAATAATTGAGTATAACTGAGTGACTTCTCACGTAAGCATCAATAATCAATATCGTGTATTACTCTTTTATGCAACTACGCCAGACATTCTTGTACTTGTACTACCGGTAGTTCAACATTTTAACTGAGAACACCTCCGCCGTTATTTTCATAAAGTATTTTTGTCGCTTTCTCAATCCGGCTGATAATTACATTGTGGGGTCCACTAATGATTGTACTTAGTCGTCATCGATATTCCCCGACTAAAAGAATATTCCCCGACCAATCAAATAATATATAACCACTTGCTTACTTTGCAAAATTTATAAATACTACCCACAACTATAACATTATATCAAATCCACACCATAATATTAAAAAAATTATTTCGAGAAAATTAAATATTTATTCATAAAATCTGGGGTCTCACAGATGAAGTTAGGAAACTCATAAGCTTGCATATACATTAACTTGGAGACTTGATTGTGTTTGTCTAACTTTTCATATATATAGCAGACAGTTGTTCGAGATGTTTGTTGATCGAAGTTGGATGGAACGTAGGGTAGCCACTGATAAAAGTGGGCTTAACTCTGAGTATCGTAGTGGGCTTGAACCATTTCTCAACTTCGTGTTTGAGCAAGTCAGTGGCGATGAGATCAGATGTCCTTGTAAGAGGTGTGTGAATGAAGTGTGGAAGGAAAGGAGTGATGTCATGTGCAACTTATTTGCGTATGGGTTCAAGCGGGGTTATACGACATGGATCTATCATGGGAAACTGGTTGATGAACATGAATCAAAATCGGAATCCAGAGGTGGCGAAAACCTTTGATCATCTTAACATGATAATGAAGCGGTACCGTTCATACTTCTAATGGAATACTGATGGGATGGCGATGCGCGTCGAAAGGGGAGCCGAATGATGGGGCTAAGGGTTTCTATGAGTTATTGCATGAAGCAATGACGCCATCGTATGATTTGAAAGACGAAAAGCACACCGCCTTATCTGTCGTGACTAAGTTTTTACACTTCAAGAACGAATGGTATGATCAGAAGAGAGAGATTTTAATGAATCATTAAGCATTATGAAGGAGTGCTTACTGCGCAGTAATAAGTTACCGGAGTTGTACTATGATGTGAAGAAAATGGTCAAAAGGCTCAATCTAGGGTATGAGAAGATTGATGCTTGTGAGAATGACCGATGTTGTATTCACGGTGATGTCAATAAAGATAAGAGGTCATGGATATTTGTGGTACAAGTAGACATCTTGTGAGCAGTATGAAAAAAGGGAAAAGATGTGCCGAGAAAGATCTTACGTTATTTTCCCATTGCCCCTCGAGGCTTCAAATGTTGTTCATGTCAACACATACTGCCGAGGATATGAGGTGGCACTCTACACGGGACATAGTCGAAAGGTTAACCGCCGACCGGCGTATGGGCTTGAGTGGAAAAATTTTGATAGCAAACACCCCTCGTTTGCTGAAGAGGTTCGCAATGTTAGGCTTGGACTTGCTACGGATGGGTTTAATCCGTTTAACGGGCCTTACACAAAGACATACTCAACTTGGCTGGTGATTATTGTGGTGTATAACCTCCCGCCTTCGATGTGCATTAAAGATCCCTACATGTTCATGTCTTTACTGATTCCGGGTGATAAGAGTCCGAGTAAAGACATCAATGTATACCTCAAGCCATTAGTTGATGAGTTGAAGATGTTGTGGAAAAAATGGGTTCAAACTTATGATGTATCTCTTAAGCAGAACTTTGACATGAGGGCAGCTTTACTGTGGACAATAAATGACTTCCCGGCGTTAGGAATGATCAGTGGATGGTCGACTCACGGGAGAATGAGTTTTTCCTCAAAAATTTTACAGTGTCTTTGCCGACGGTCTCGCCGTCGCTCTAGCCGTCGGCATTGACATGTGTCGTCGTTAATGACGTCCGTCGCCAATGACAATGATGTCGACGGCTGGCGACGAGAACTAGGGGCGACGACCACGATCGTACCGACGATATCTGCCGTCGCCAATGACATCAATGTGCCGACGGCACTATAGCCATAGGGGACGGCAGTGACCGTCGGCAATGACTGGTTTTTTTGTAGTGTAACAAAAAAATATAACAACATATGTATTATTAAATTTCACTTTAAAAGTACATAATAGAGAAGAAAAATATGAAGTAGCTCACAAATTTTATGCCATTCATATTATTAATTAGCAATCAATTATGGATCAAAGACATCTAAAATCAAATCATTTGAAGGCCATTATCCCAAGTACTGCAACCGCAGCTGCCATAACTTTATACGGTGATGTTGCAACAATCCCATAAGCAGAGCCCGTCACCGCAGGAGGGGCTGGTGCCGGAGCTTCTAGCTCCTCAACGTTGATGACCAGTTTCTGGTTAAGCTCGGAGCAATGATTCTTCTTGCCACAAATGTACCATTTTTTCCCCGGGCCGGCTAGGGTTACAACGTCGTGTCCGGAAGCAAGTGCCAGTTTTTCTGGTGGTTTAATGCAATCCTTAAATTCAGTACCATTCACCTTGAACACATTATGGAGTCCCTGAGTATAGTTGAAAACTGCATAATACAATAATAATGTGTCTATTAGTAAAACTTATAGGATCATTATATCTATATCTACATATTACACTACAAACTTAAGTAAGAAATTAAGGTAGTAGTGTACTATATATATATATACTTTACCTAGTGTGTCACCGACATGAAAGACTTTGTCACTAGCCCAGGCTTGATAATCAAAGTTCACAGTCCAGCCGTTAGAGCCTCCGACCCAATATTCCTTGGTGGCCATGGTGGCGGTGGGAAGGACGACGGCGGCGATGGCAAGGATGACAAAGAGGTCGGTTGAAGCCATCTTTTTTTTTTTTAAGTGTAAGATGACTTGTGTTGGTTGGTTGGTTTTAGTTTGAGTCATGTTTAGGATGGTAAATATCTATTTATGGTATCCGCCTAGAGTCGGCAGACGTGTGCTTTGGGTTTTACGTATTATTATAGGTACTTAATTTCCAGGCAAGCATTAGTTTCATTGTAGTTTGCTTAGGAGGCGATTCAAGCTAGGAGCAAGTCATTCGTTTGTGTTTGTGTTCGTGTTTGTGTTCGTGAGAGAGGGTGTTAGTAGTCTCTCCGATCCAAAATTATAAATACGTTTTAAGATTATTTAAAAAAAAATCTTAATATTTGTTATTATGATAATAGTAATGTCATGATAATAATCAATTTATAGTATATAAGTAATGGAATGCTAGATTTTTTTTATGAATTATAGTTTAAAAATAAAGATGTATGTATAACCGAAATAAAATTTATCTTTAATTTTAAAATGGAAAAAGTACATGTTAAAACCTATGTAATATATATATATATATATATATATATATATATATATATATATCTAACAAAATACAACCAGTTTGAATTTTCCGCCACCCTAATAAATCATCTAGGCCGTCCCAAAGTTTGGGATAAATCTCAATTGTCATGTAAATAAAAGACTTTAACACAACTAGTATATATTAATAAAGGGAAGAAAAATAAAAGAGGAGGATTGTTATTCACTAAGGTCGTATTAATTTGTTTGTAAAAAGTATGCTTAAGATTAGATTATTTGGTTTCATTTAACTTTACTTTGAACTATTTAATTATTTGAAGAGAGACTATTAGTCCCATAAAATCATTTGATAACTTAAAATAGAGGGACTATTAATCTCATATTCATTATGGGATTATATAGGCCATCTAGAAATTACAAAAATAAGACTATTTAAAGAATTATTAATTCTCATCATTAAATAAAATAATCTAAAATAGTACTCCTTCCGTTCCAAGATAAAAGTCCTTATTACTATTTTGGGTTGTCCCATGTTAAATGTCCACTTTCCTTTAATAACCAAACTTTTACACATTTTTTCCTATTATGCCCGTAACATTAAATATCTCATACTTTTCTTATTTTAATTCTCTCTCCATATTTAATGACATTATTATAGACAATTTTGTCATTTTATTCATCTTCTTAATATGCGTAAAAAATCTACCAGGATTTTTATCTTGAAACGGAGAAAGTATTAAATTAAAATAAATAATTGAATCTGAAAATAATTTTTATAAACAATCATCGCATCGTATACAGGAATATACTACCGTCTTTATTTTTTTGTCTACTAACATTTCAATCTCCACCCTTGTCTGTCTTAATCCTTTCGTTTCCGTTATATTCCCCTCGTAATCCACATCGTGCTAGTTAATTAGTGGACCAATTTTTATATGCCGGTTCATTTTTCCAAATTTCTAATAACGAGCAGTAATACGTTCAGGCCATATTTATTTAGAAAGATTATAATTTTGAGATTTGTTTTTAAGATTATTAATTATATATTTGTTATAGGATTATTCATGAAATAACTTAAAATAATCTCAAGTTATGTTTATTTTGTCTTCAAGATTATTTAAAAAATAAATAAAAACTTAACGTTTGAACTATTGTACTTTTTACCATTAATAATAAAATATCATATTCTTATTAGTTGGAATATAGATAGATAGGATAAGATATATTGATTTTTTAAATAAAGTTTAAAGGTTAATTTGTTTTCACAAATTTTAGTCTCAAATAGATTATAATACTACCTAATTAGATATAATATTAAATAATCTTCCATTTCAACGTATTTTATTATATCGAGATTAATAATCTGAGATTAATAATCAAATCCCAATTCTCAAATATAATTCTTAAAGATAGCCTTAATGAAAATTAAAAACTCGCCTTTTAATTTGTCCCATGCATTTCGATACACACATTTTTTTTATAATTTTTTTAATCAATATATAAAGACTATGATCTAGTGCTGCTAGTTGCTTGTAGACTATTCCTAAGAGGTGCGATGGATCATGGATGGATGTCAATTGCTAAATATCTCCGACCGAAAGATCGACGGACTTAATTTCGATCTGCTTATATACAATCGAATTTCCTACCGAATGTTTCGTCGGAAATAAGGTTAACTTCGACGGAATATCCTTATTATCGACGGAATGTTCCGTCAGAAATAACCTTTTTTGTTGTAGTGTATAGTTGAGACTAGTCGGGGAATGGAGAGACGGTCTGAAATGATTGTTATAGTAGTCCTTACTATTTTATGAAATAGTGTGATAATAATTGTAATGAGGATTCCATTTGAGTTTGGATATTGTCTATGAGACAATATTCGTGTTAAAACTCTCAGCTTATGTCTTGTCGTATTTTACATGACAATTGTATAATTAAGTTTGTATTTGAATTCTGTACCATGTATTTGATGACTCAGAATAAGTTGTGTTTACCTATTTTGGGGCGTCACAACCACAATTTAAAAATGAATTATTTTTCAGAAAGAAGAGGAAAGAACAAATCAATTTCCTCGCAAGTTAAAATTTATGGATATTGCTACCACACGAGACAATTTCTTTTACCATAATTACAAATACAGTGCATGCGATTCAGTCACATAGATCAAACTTTAACATCTATAATGATGCATCTTTTTACCAATATTATGCATTTGTAACTAATTATGCAGGGTAATATATAGAACTCAATCAACAACACAATCTACTGTAATGATTTGACCATATAATGTATCATGCATAAATTAGTTGTTAAATTTAAAATAATCTAAGTTAATACTCCTTGTTCTGAAATAATGTAACTCAACACACGATCAAGTATTTTTATTAAAGATGTCTTTTACTCAAATAAACAACTGAAGCAAGAGTCATGTCATTATAAGTTTTAATTTATGTACTCACCCATATCCAACTAATATTCAGGTTACATCATAATTCTCTCTATTTTAATTGCATTACTTTTGAAAATCATTTAATTCAAAGCTTATTATTAATTTAAAATATTTACATGTTGCAATTACATTAACAAATAATTTATACTTGTAGTAGTACCCAAACAATTATACTTTTCACCATTTTTCATTCTGGCGATATACAAAATGCATGCATATGAAGGTAGTATTAGAAACTTTTGTGTAAGTATATACCAATGGGCATCACATGAATTCATGTTCTGATAAACAAATATAGAGATCAGTTTCTACATGTATTTATAATAATCAGAAGGCTGGATCTTTATTGCATGAAATTAACCATAGTAGTGTTATCACAAATTAGTCTAACATGCCACAAAGAATCACACTCGAGCAAATAAGCGGAAGAACTAGCATTTTTATTCAAGACATTAGAAACGTACATTAAGTACAAGTAACTCATTATTATTGTACCCCTTAATTCCCCACAAATACCCCATTTTTAGTCATTACAATTTTGACAGACACAAGGTTTCGATGAATGTTTGGCACATGAAGCACGTTTGTTAGTGAGAGGATTTTTCCGGAGGTAAGCTTAATAAGGACTTTCCCTTTTCCCTAAACAGGTGCTAGAGTAAAATCTCCTCATGCATGTAAACTTGTTCCTCTCCTTCTCCCAATGGTGTATAGGAGGAAAATGCATTTTTAATACCACAAATGTGCTTGGTTGTACCAGAGTCTACCACCCAATTATTATCATGTGCCACCATATATGTTAACCTTAGAAACGACCGTAACAATAACATCCGCCTCAACCAAATTTTCATTCAGTGGGGCAGGTTTGTCGTTCTTCTTCCTTCCTATGTCTACATTGCGGATCCGGTTAGCATGAATTGTATTTTTGGGTAAGTTGGTCAATTGTCCGGTAGAATGCTGACACACATACAGTCTCGCCTGCGTGTCAGTACTCTATTGGTCAATTGACCAACTTACCCAAAAATAAATTTCATGCTAACCACTTCCCTGCATTGCACAACAACGGTTATCACAAATAAAATAATTACCTTTTTTCTTACCAATTTGATTATGCGCCCTGAGATGTCCATTTTTGTTACTGTTGCTCCATGCATCCTCGATTGTTGTTGTGCTTGAAGCTATGATTCCTCCCTCCCTCCCTCCCTAGTTGTTATTGTTCCCCTCCAGCAAATTCGCCTTTATAGCAATTAGCTCATTGGCTTTCTCCGTTTTGTCATGCATGCATTCGGCGATTCTTATGTGAGCGATAACCTCCTCCGATCCAAATTCATGTCTTTCTTCTTGTAATCCTTCCATGTTTCCGGTAATTTTTCAAGTAGTACGTGCTCCCACCACAAATGGTTCCGGTAGTAACATCCCTTCTTTCCCAAGTTCGGAGACCACCAAATGATACTCATTTTTCGTTCCGGCATCCTCCACCATGTATTTCCTATTCAAAGCATTCCAAATCTCCACTCATTAGACAATAAATATCAAATAATTCATTTGAAAGAGCATTTAACAGACTACTCTTACAAATTTTGTTTGCATTTTCCCAACAAGATATATAATTCCTTTTCATATTCAGTTTGATCACCTTTTGATTTTGTAAGAACAAAATTAACCTTTACAATATCTAAGACTAATAAAATCTTAGTTAATTTGCCATCTTTTAAAATTAGAACCAGAAAAAGTCTTAATTTTTGTAACATCGGGAATAACCTTAATTAGTAGCGGTTAACATAGAATCCATGATTATCCTTAAGATTGTAGTAAAATAATTGAAAACTGCTATGAAAAATAAAAAAGAACGAAAAAGATATCACCAAGATTGAATTGAGGCGTGCATGAAGCCACTGTCCTTAACGATAATTTCCACCCCTCCAATAATATTGTATATCACCGGTGCAAAAGGTCACAGCGGATACCTTTCAGGATTCAACAATTCCGTCTTCTCTAATATGCACTCAAATAGAGAAGGTGACATGAACAATTCATTGCTTTTTTCTTGAGTTTTAGAAAAGATGATTCAAGAGAATATATTATAATGCAACATTTTATATGAAGTAAAAAACATACATGTTTATTAGGGTTAAATGCTTCACTGAAGTCAGACATGTCTTTATAGGTTGACTTACTAATTGAATCATTAAATTTTTTTTCTACGATCAACTTCATTTGAACTTTAATTTTTAACTCAGATTTACAAATTAGTTAAGCCAAAAGTTGACTTAATGGAAATGATGACGATGGCGGTGACTTGTCTTAAAAAAAACCTATGTGGCGATTAGCATGCGATTGCCGAATGATGATTTTTAGATGAAAATTTTGATGAAAAATGGAAAAAATATTTTAAAGTATAATAAAATTATAAAAATCAGCAAAAAATAAGAAAATAAATAAATAAAAATAATTATTTTAATAAAATTAAAAAAACAGTTTTTTCAAATTTTTTTAAAAAAATTAAAAAAACATTTTTTAATAAAATAATTGGTTTTTTTTTTTTTTTAAGAAAAAAGTAAAACACAATTTTTTAAAAAAATGCAGTTTTTTTAATAAAATTATTATTTTTTTATAAAATGCAGTTTTTTAATAAAATAAAAAAATGCTATTTTTAAACTGTTTTTTTTAAATAATGCAGTTTTTTATTAAAATAAAATGCTATTTTTTAAAAAGTAAAACACAATTTTTTAAAAAATGCAGTTTTTTTAATAAAATTATTATTTTTATATAAAATGCAGTTTTTTAATAAAAATAAAAAAAATGCTGTTTTTAAACTGTTTTTTTTTAAATAATGCGTTTTTTATTAAAATAAAATGCGGTTTTTTAAAAAGCATTATTTTAATAAAAAAACCGCATTATTTTTAAAAAACAGTTTAAAAACAGCATTTTTTTATTTTTATTAAAAAACTGCATTTTATAAAATAATAATAATTTTATTAAAAACTGCATTTTTTTAAAAATTGTGTTTTACTTTTTAAAAAACAGCATTTTTATTTTAATAAAAAACCGCATTATTTTAAAAAAAAACAGTTTAAAAACAGCATTTTTTTATTTTTATTAAAAAACTGCATTTTATAAAAAATAATAATTTTATTAAAAAACTGCATTTTTTAAAAAATTGTGTTTTACTTTTTTCTAAAAAAAAAAAAAAAAAATTATTTTTATTAAAAATGCTTTTTAATTTTTTTTAATAAAATTAAAAAAACTGTTTTTTTAATTTTATTAAAAATAATTATTTTATTTATTTATTTTCTTATTTTTGCTGATTTTATAATTTTATTATACTTTAAAATATTTTTTTCCATTTTTTCATCAAAATTTTCATCTAAATCCACATCATCACCGCCATCGTCGCATGCTAATCGCCACATAGGTTTTTTTAAGACAAGTCACCGCCACGCCATCATTTCCGTTAAGTCAACTTTATTAACGATTTTTGTAATGGAAAGTGTTAAGAAATTAAAGTTCAAATGAAATGACTGTAAAGAAAAAAAGTTTAGCCGACCCAAATTGTAAACAACCTATAAGATGTTGATTTAAAGCATTTAACCCATGTTTATTAACCTCCTTCATAAGAGTAGAAGCCTAATTATAGGAGTATATAATATCATACATGATTAAGCTATGAACCAAAAAAAAATTTGTAATGGATAGAAGATATATTAATGGTGTAATGGCTAGGAACTTAAAGGTGCATGTAACGGCTAGGAAAACAATTACTAAATTAATAGAAATCGATTTTGTCATTAGGGTCATGTTTGTTTAAAAGTATTATAATCCTAACACTATTAATCCTCGGATTAAATAGTCTTAATCACATGTTTGTTTTTTATGAAATTATTCATGGGATAACTTAAAATAATCTCATACTCCCTCCTATTCAGATTAAATGTCTTTTTAGAGAGTTTTATTTTATTCTATATAAGTGTCGTTTTGGAATCCCTATGCAATATTGCACTATTTTTTTCTAATTTACCTCTCTATTTAATATGCTTAGTAAATGCAATTCCATGGACCATTGTGGAGAGAGAAATAATTAATTAGGGATACAAAAGACATTTTGTGTTATTTCTTAATAAGTGTGCTTAACTCTAAAAAGACATTTAATCTGAATAGGAGGGAGTATTATGTTTGTTTTTTCCAGGATTAATTAAAGTATTGGATAAAAAAATATCATTTGAACTATTATACCCTTACTAATAGTAACATATTTTAAACTTGTTTATACATCAAGGCTATGTTTGTTTGCAAGAATTATAATTTCGGGATTATAATTCATGGGATTATAATCCCAAGACTATTAATCATAAGATTATAATCTCGGGATTATAATTATAATGTCAAGATTATTAAGTCATTTCATTTTCCGGGGGATTTCCACGATGTAGGTGAGATTATTGAATGAGAGAACGAACGACATGCTAGTATTAAGAAGAAAGGGTAGTATTGGAATAAAAGTGGACAATTTAGCTTTGGACTTGTAAAACGTCTATTATTTTGGGGAAAATAAAAACTCCTTAAACGTCAGATATAATGAGATATAATGGGATGGAGGGAATAATAATTAGTAACAAAGTAATTATTATAATATCCATCGTTATTTGTGTTATGGGGGCAATGGAATTCAATTGGTAATAATAAGCTAAAAACAATGATCTACTCCCTCCGTTACTAAATAAGTGACGTTTTAAAAGAAAAAATGTGTTCCAATTTATCTGTTGTTTACAACTTTCAAGGAGAATAAATTATTTACTTTCCTATATCACCATTACCTTCTCTCATTGTCCCAAGAAATTCTCACACTTAATATTAATAGTTTTCAACTTCCCATTAAGAGGTAGTGATGGAATTTCACATAGATTTTAATTATGAAATGATAATATTAAATGATTTTCTTAATCCATGTGCAAAAACCTTAAACGACACTTATTTAGGAACGGATGGAGTATTATTTACCAACACTGATTCCATTTACAATTATAACATCCTCCGTTCCATAATACCTATTTTAAAAATAGAGATATATTTTGATTTTTGAGATAATACGGTGGCATATTAAAATTAAAATTTATATGAATTTATTTAATTGGTTGATACAATTATTATAATTGTATAGTATATAAAAAATTTATTAATTACAAATTTTATTTCATTCTAAACTTTGATGATTCATATCAATTTTGAAGTTTAATATGACTTCGTTTGACCTCAAAAATCAAATTATATCTTTGATTTTGAAACGGAAGAGTACATAAATATTTATCTATGTATTATCTAAATTTTAAAAAATTAATTTTTATTTTTATTTTTAAATATTTTATATTGACTTAAAAAATTAATAATTATCTTATATTTTTAACTGGGAGAGTATTTGACTTCTGTTCATTATATATATATATACAAGCTGATTTTCCAATGTACCAGTCCGTTGATGGACCAGATAACGATTTTTATAGTTATAACGACGGTTCATATTGTCGCTATAGTATGAACCGGATATGGTGACAGTTCATACCGTCGTCATAATTTAAAAAAACTGTCGCTATAGTTGATCTGTTAACGAATCTGTCCGTTGAAAATCATATATATATATATATATATATATATATATATATATGCAATTGACTTATGTTCAATAATTGACTTTTGTGATGCTCAAATCATATAAAATAACTTGGACAAACACAGCTTAGAAGAAAATTAATTTTGTAACTCAAACAATATCATATTTAATTTTACAAAGAAAACAAATTAATTAACTTGACTTTGAAATTCCTTTCAAATTTTATAAATTACAAATAATCTAACAGTACTTTCTTTCAGGATCATCATCTTTAAAATGTAATTCATTCTCATTTTACAAAAAGACGTCATTCTCTCAGATTCCCCAATTCCCCTTTCTCTCTCCAAAATCCACCTTCTCTCTCTTAAATTCTCTGCAAAATGTACAAATCCAAGCTTCAAGAGCTATGCCATCAGTATGCATGGAGCTTACCGGAGTATGTGACGAGGAAAGACGGCCCTGACCACCACTCTCGCTTCTCTACCTCCATTACTGTTAATGGCGTCTTGTTTGAGACGCCGTCAAATCAATTTCGATCATCAAAAGAAGCTCAGAACGAAGCGGCTAAGATTGCTTTCGATTATTTCACAGTGCCTAAACCCATTCTTCAACAATCAATTAACCCCACTCCTGTCCTTCCAAAACCCCCAATTAATTCATCTTCTTCTGGTATGTATACAATGTCTGGTATGTATACAATGTTGTCACACACACACACATATATATATATATAGCAAAATCAGTCAGATACTTATTCTTCTTACTCATTTTCACTTTTTTAGCAGCAGGTTTTTGGCCATCTGATAAATCGTCAGCTTATAATTTTAGCGACGGACAACATATAAGCGTCAAGAAAAAGTATAAGCGACGGTTGTATTTAATCAAACCAAATCACTAAAAGTAAAGGAAGATGAAAGTGAAAGAAGATAAGTATGATTGATCCTAATCCGCATATATATATATATATATACACACGCGGTCCCCTTATCTGCTCACCCCTATTTAGCGACGGATCGGCCACAATTCGGTCCATCTTTGTCCGTGGCTATATGTTGTCTGTCGCTAAAAGCTATATGAGGAAAGTATGTTAGATAATCGGTGAGCTTAGATCCGGACAGTATATATATACATACACACATCTGCATGCTTATGTTTACGCATGTTTTTACTTATATTTTTCTTACTTATATTTTTCTTACCCTCTTTTGGGCTCTGTGTATTATCTGCGCATGAGTTCGCTATTGTGCGAATATGTGGAAGATTAATCTTGTTCGTAGTTGGAAGTAGTCGGTATGCGGTATGCAGTATGCACATATGCACATATGCTGATTGTTGATATTGCTGAATGAGTTATTATGGTCATATTATATAATATGAATGATTTTTTCTATTCCTCGTTTTGTCTGATTCATATCTTTAGACTAAACCAAATTGAAATTATAAAGGTACTTAACCAGGATAGCTAAACCATCATAAACTAGATTCCTTTCTTTAGGGAATTTACCATGTATTTGAAATTATGTTTGTTAAATATATTAATATGTCAGTACTTTGTTCCTGCAGAAAATGATAGGTATAAAGGTAACCTCATATTATATGATTCTCCTATCTACGAGCTTGAATCTTGGTGTGCTATATAAATTTCTGCATGAAAGAGTTTCACTATTGTGTACTTATGAGTTATGACATGTTCTTAATAATGATTTGTCTAAGGATCATTTGACAGTTCCTATTACTGGTTCTTCCAGCTCTAAAAATTTGTTCTGCCAGAGTGTTGTTAAAGATGATAGCTTAATTTAATACTTGCGGGTTGTCATCTATCTTTTGTTCAACCGGTAACTTCTTTGACTAAACATTCAAAAATAATAGCTCAAGTTTTGTTATTACTGTGGCCTCGAGGAGTGATTAATGTTGGAAACAGAACAGTATTAACAAGAAGAAACGAAGAGTAAAATTGGAACAACTTAGTTGTAGATGACAGAAAGCCGAGGCGTAGCAAAGCTACTGTCCTAAAAAATGATTCCGCCCTTACTGGTTATAAACCTTCGGTACAGATGAGCTCCAATGGCGTTCACCTTCCAGGATTCAACGACGAAGCCTTCAATTGCGTGTACTCACAGAAGAAGGCTGAGGACCCGTCTTTGTGGATTGCCCAGATTATAACAGAGTATTGCACCAATGAACAGATTATAGAGATAATAAGAAGAAGATAATCATATATTTCTATGAAGAACAATATTGGTATTTATACAAGGATTCTGCGGAACGTTGGAGATGGAACGGGTAAAAGGAACGTTGGAAAATAAATAAGGTTTTCGTTTGGGAAAAATAAATAGCGTTTACGTTACTGCACGTTGGGAAATAAATAACGCTAATGACAGAAACGGCTAGGGTTGGAATATAATCAGGCAGGCTCAGAAAAGATATAAAAGTTAAGGAGTTAAGCAAAACAGTGGGCTACCTGGGTGCACCCGCAAGGTATAATTGCTCGGATCGACACCCCCCTGCGCGGGCGTATCGCGCGCACTAAGGTTTTCTAACCGAAAGTCCAAGAACCAAGCTTAGCCTAGCCCAATTCTTTAGTCGTCCTCATGTGCACGAGCCCATCCCTATTTCCTCAACCATGTTACTAAACCCAAGCCAACATGTACTAATATATACAAAGAAAGTTTTCAAAATAGATGATATGGGACTATGTCAAATTTAGAAATTTTGGAGCATAACCAACAATCCCCCACATGATCCAAAATTATCAAAGAGAGAAAAATTCAAAAAGAAGTAAGAAGGGCAATGGATTTTAGATACATAATGTCGATACCTTGTGGGTTTGAATCGACACTTAGTGGAACAAGCTCATGATTGTAGATTATAGGTGAACTATATTCTTGAACCCATTATCTATGATACAAACAATTGAACTTGCACACATATCTAAAAATCATGAATCCACACAAGTCCGCGGTTGGGCGCGTTCTAGGCCATGCGCCATATCCCAGATTTTCATAAAGGCTCTAGAGAGTTTGCTAAAGACTCTCATAAGAAGCGGCCTACACTTCCACCTTTATATAGGTGAACCCATCAAGTGTAAACTGACATACACCACCACCCTTTAGGGCTATGAGTTTCATTAAGAATTTAAATGATTCATCCTATCACAATTTGTCAGTAAGCACCACATACACAGGAAGAAAAATAAATAATTGTAGTGCTTTAATTAAATAATTACATGACTTGTTATTACCCATTGAACCCAATTTGTGGGATCTCCAATCACATGAGTTGGGTTTCCATCACATATTATTTACTCAAAATATTGGCAATAGTCCCATCCCTTTGGATGCTTCTTGGACTACTTTTTTACTTAATCCCTTAGTAAGCGGATCTGCTAGGTTCTTTTCAGACCTCACAAATTTCATGGAAATAACCCCGTTACTGATCAGTTCTCGTACAATATTATGCCTCAAGCAAATATGCCTCTGTTTTCCATTATAAACATGGTTCATTGCCCTGCCAATAGCTGCTTGAGAATCACAATGTAAAGAAATAGAAGAAATTGGCTTATACCACAATGGTATATCAGCCAATAAATTCCTTATCCACTCTGCTTCTGTACCTGCCAATTCTAAAGCAATAAATTCAGATTCTATAATGGATCTAGCAGTAAAAGTTTGTTTAGCAGATTTCCAAGAAACAGCTCCTCCACCTAAAGTAAACACATAACCACTAGTGGAGTTTGTTTCATTATTATCAGATACTCAATTAGCATCACAATATCCTTCTAATACACTAGGATGACCAGTGAAATGTACACATACATTAATTGTTCCTTTTAAATATCTCATTAATCGTGACAATGCATTCCAATGATCTTGTGAAGGATTATGTGTATATCTGCTAAGTCTACTAATGGCATATGCAGTATCAGGCCGAGTACAGTTCATTAAATACATTATACTACCAATGTTTCTAGCATATTCAATTTGTGCAATACCATTCCCTTTATTTTTCTTTAAATACACACTAGAGTCATAAGGTGTTCCTAATGGCTCTTCATTAAAGAAATTAAATTTTCTTAAGAATATTTTCCACATAATGAGACTGTGATAAAACTAAACCATTTGCATGTTTATTTATTTGCATGCCAAGAATCAAATCCGCTTCTCCTAAATCTTTCATGTCAAATTTAGAAGATAAAAAATCTTTAGTAGTTTTCACAACTTTCTTATCAGTACCAAATATTAGCAAGTCATCCACATATAAACAAATAAGCACACCACAATTTCCATTGAATCTACTATAGACACAACTATCAGATTCATTTATCACAAAATCATTAGACAAGAGAGTTTTATTAAATTTATCATTCCATTGTTTTGGTACTTGTTTCAAACCATACAAAAATTTTACAAGTCTACACACTTTTTGTTCTTCACCTGGAACAACAAACCCTTCAGGTTGACACATATATATTTCTTCATTTAACTCTCTATTCAAAAAGGCAGTTTTAACATCCATTTGGTGGATTATCAATTTATGAATAGAAGCCAAAGCAATTAAAATTCTTATAGTTGCTAATTTAGTTACTGGTGAATAAGTGTCAAAATAATTAAAACCTTCTTTTTGAGTAAACCCTTTTGCTACAAGTTTTGCCTTAAATTTATCAATAGACCCATCAGCTTTTAACTTCTTTTTAAACACCCATTTACATTCAATAGGTTTACATCCTCTAGGCAAATTAACTAGTTCCCATGTATGGTTAGACATAATAGAATCTAGTTCACTATTAATAGCATCCTTCTAAAAATTTGCATCAATTGATTTCATTGCTTCTTCATAAGTTTTAGGGTCATCTTCAGTTATAAAAGCAGTTATAAAATCTGGACCAAAAGTTTTCTCAAAACGTTGTCTCTTACTTCTAGTAGATGCAGGTACATGTTCTTTATCTTTCCTTTTAAGATGTTCACTTGAAGAAGGATTGCTCTCATCTTTTATTTTCATTGGAAATATATTTTCAAAATATTCTGCATCCTTTGTTTCCAAAATTGAATTATTTTGATAATTATTAGTTTCATCTTTAGTTACCAAAAATCTATAAGCAGCACTATTAGAAGCATATCCAATAAAAATGCAATTCATTGTTTTAGGTCCAATTTTATTCCTTTTAAATTCTGGTATAACTACTTTAGCTAGACACCCTACACTTTAAGATAACCCAAATTAGGTGCATGTTTCTTCCATAAATGATATGGTGTAGAGTCTATCTTTTTATGTGGAACTCTATTTAAAATATGATTTGCAGAAAGGCAAGCTTCTCCCCACATATTAGAAGGTAAACCAAAACTAATTAACATAACATTCATCATATCTTTAAGTGTTCTATTTTTTTTTTTCTGCGACTCCATTAGACTGTGGAGAATAAGGAGGAGAAGTTTCATATATTATTCCATTTAGTTCACAAAATTTTTTAAGACTTCCTGAATCATATTCACCTCCACGATCAGATCTAAGTCTTTTAATTTTCCTTTCTAACTGATTTTCAACTTCCGCTTTATATTTAATAAACATTTCTTCTGCTTCATCTTTAGAGGAAAGGAGATAAATTCTAGTATATCTAAACATATCATCTACAAAAGAAATATAATATTTCTTACCACCTCTACTCATAGTATTTTTAAAATCAACTAGGTTACTGTGAATTAACTCAAGTAGTTCGGTTTGTCTTTTAATACTTTTAAAAGGTTTCTTAACATGTTTTGCTTCTACACAAATTTCATATTTGTTAAACTCGGTATTTGCAAGATTAGGTATAAGCTCAGGCTGTTTCAATTTTTTAATAGAAGCCACGTTCACATGTCCTAATCTAGCATGCCACATATTCAAAGATTCAACAATATAAGCAAAAGAAACATTCTTATTATTCAATTCAGCAGAAGCATGAAGTACAAATAAACCCCCATTACAAAAACCTTTCCCAACAAATTTCCCATTACGAGTAAGTACAAGTTTATCAGACTCAAACACAAGCTTTCTACGAATATTGAGCACATGAAGTACATCTTGTAGGGCAATTGTTTTCCCAGAAGTTAATTTTAGTAAGACTTTTCCTTTTCCCGCAACGTTGGTGGCTCGAGAATCCCCCATAAAAACCTTTTCTCCATTAGTCACATGTTCGTAGTTGAGAATTACGTCTCTATTCGCGCAAATGTGTCTAGTGGACCCGGTATCTACTACCCATTCCGTGAAATTGTCAACAAGGTTTACTTCCGAGACAACAGCAACAATAATATCATCGGATTCAATCAAGTTTGCTTGGGGCTTAGGCTGAGAGTTATTATTTTTGTTATCTTGCCCCTTGCGAAAGTGACATTTCATAGCAATATGGTCAGGTTTGCCACATACGAAGCAAAGACCTTTAGTGAAAGGTTTCTGAATTTGGTTGGAATTGTTGAACCTATTATCCTTTCTTCCCATTGATTTAGAATTTTTCCATTTGTAGTTTTTGGACTGATAATTTTGGCTATTCCATTGTGGCTTTTGTTCTACGAGATTAGCTTTGACAGTATGACTTGGAACTACGTCTCCCCTTTCTTTAGCCCTGTTTTGTTCTTCAATATGGATGTGTGCCACTAATTCCTGCATAGTGAAATCTTTAGTTTCATGTTTAAGGTTCATCTTATAATCTTTCCACGAGGGTGGTAATTTTTCGATAAGTACAACAACTTGAAACGTTTCACATATTTTCATTCCTTCCCCAATGACTTCCCTCATAATTGTTTGGTATGTATGAACTTGATCTATAACTGATTTTCCATCTTGCATCTTAAAATCTAAAAATTTTCCCGCAACATATTTCTTAAGTCCAGAGTTTTCAACAACATATTTAGATTTTAAGCTTCCCAAATCTTCTTAGCACTTTCATACGGATAATATATCTCAAATAGTGAATTAGACTAGTGCAACAAGTATCTACGACATGTACGATTATCCTTAACATAATCCCCTTTTGCAGACTTATCAACATCCAATTTTTCAACAGTTTCAGCAGTATCAAAAACAACAATAATAGGAGCATCCATGTATAACACATTCCATATTCATAGTTTTCAAATAAAACAATATATCTTCTGACCATCTCTTAAAATTAGTACCATCAAAACGTTCAATTTTAGAAAGGTCCAAGGCAGTTTTTATCTTGTTAATAAACTGGAATCACTTTTTAGATTGTTGGAAACAGAACAGTATTAACAAGAAAAAACGAAGAGTAAAATTGGAACAACTTAGCTGTAGATGATAGAAAGCCGAGGCGTAGCAAAGCTACTGTCCTAAAAAGTGATTTCGCTCTCACTGGTTATAAACCTTCGGTACAGATGAGCTCCAATGGCGTTCACCCTCCAGGATTTAACGGCGAAGTCTTCAATTGCTTGTACTCGCAGAAGAAGGCTGAGGACCCGTCTTTGTGGATTGCCCAGATTATAACAGAGTATTGCACCAATGAACAGATTATAGAGATAATAAGAAGAAGATAATCATATATTGCTATGAAGAACAATATTGGTATTTATACAAGGATTCTGCATAACGTTGGAGATGGAACGGGTAAAAGGAACGTTGGAAAATAAATAAGGTTTACGTTTGGAAAATAAATAACGCTAATGACAGAAACGACTAGGGTTGGTATATAATTAGGCAGGCTCGGAAAAGAAATAAAAGTTAGGGAGTTAAGCAAAACAGTGGGCTACCTGGGTGCACCCGCAAGGTATAATTGCTCGGATCGGCACTCCCTGCGCGGGCGTATCGCGCGCACTAAGGTTTTCTGTTCAAAAGTCCAAGAACCAAACTTAGCCTAGTCCAATTCTTTAGCCATCCTCATGTGCGCGAGCCCATCCCTATTTCCTCAACCATGTTACTAAACCCAAGCCAACATGTACTAATATACACAAAGAAAGTTTTCAAAATAGATGATACGGGACTATGTCAAATTTAGAAATTTTGGAGCATAACCAACAATTAATTATTCCAAAGTACACAAGTAGTTTATCCGTGAAGTGTTCTTTCATTCTTGGATTTCTTTGGGAGAACTGGCACTTGTTTGTTTTTTCCATGAGTTTTTTTGTAGATATGTTTAGGGATGCTTTTCCTCTTTAGGCATGGATTTTTTTGGGATTTGCAGTGCGTAGTTCATTTTTTTTTCCTTTTTTCTTTTATAAATTCTGGCCCCCTTGATGGTGTGAATGAAAAGCACTTCTAAAAAAATGAAGTACACTAGTATCACTAGTAATATGTCATCATCGGTGGTACTACAGTTAGAAAATGCATTGGTTTATGTACTATATACCTACTTAGTTTCAAATACATATATATTTAGTGAGAGTAGTATATTATTTTGAAGTTGTGTGTGTACGCATACGTTCTCTTAAGGTCAGAAATATTTTAGCGTACTATAAAAAGTGTCGATGAAGGGATGAAATATGACACCAGTTCGTCTAAAATAAATATGCATGAGTTCACATTAATTTCAGTATTTCACTAAGTTTTATATACTTTTGTACTTTTATCAACGTCAAAGTTCAAACACTAATATGGCTATTTGTGGCTTAGACCTTCCAACAGTAAAATGGAGCTAACCCCACTAGAAAGTGCAAACGTATAGAAGCCATTGAAAACCCATTGGTTCTAAATATGACTAGAGTTCTAATGGTTACAAAATAGTGTATTACTAACATGTTCTGAATTTTTTGTATAGGATCCATTGAAAACCCATTGGTTCTAAATATGACTAGAGTTCTAATGGTTACAAAATAGTGTATTACTAACATGTTCTGAATTTTTTGTATTGACTAATTCTTTTCTGTTAAATAACAAGGCCTGATTTGAGTCAATATTTTTCCTTTCCAAGTTTCTGTTATCAAGTTTCTGTAGATTTCCGATTAATAATCCTGGCTGACCAGTATGCATTGCAACAGTTGGGATGGGACAGGGCGACCCTTCCCCAACCCTACCCCAGTGAGAAAATCTCACCATAAAAGCCGTCCCGTCTTGCCCCACCTTATACTCGCCTTGTCGCTCTTCACCCTGTTGCCGTACCTACTGGTCACCCAGGATTATTGATAATATATCGGAAAAATAACAAGATAATGTTTAAGCGTATTTAATGAGCATTATAAAATTGGGGGAGGTTTGAGGAATTTACCTAAATACCATACCTACCCCAACCCTATAGTTTTTAATCTTTATCGCAAACCTGTCCCATCAGGGTTGGGGTCAAGGCAGGTACCATCGTGGTGGCGAAATTGCCATACCTAGTTACCAGCTTAATTTAATATTATGCCATTGCCAGTATGAAATATCTCCAATGGTATACAATGAGGAATAATATTGTCCACATCTGGCACAACTGCATCAAGTGGTGGTAGTTGTCTTATGAAACTCATTTTGTAATGTGATTAGAGTTTATGATCCACATTATTTAATCAGATCAAGTAGATGTGATAGAAGCTTATAACCCATCAAATATGGACATCTTCTTGTATATCATATGACTAGCAAGTAAACTCCCTGTCATTTGTGTGAATCTGGTGGTTGCTTGCATGGAGGTAGGATGCCTCACGAAATGAGAGTGCATTGTCCTATGACATCAGTAAACTCGAAAAGTAGAACAATACTTGTCAACAAAGATAGCTAGAACTGTTGTAGATACAACTATATAACTTTGTGACAAGTAAATCTACTGTTTCAAGAATGAGATTTATTCTTACTTTTAGAAATGTTTATATATGAAATTACGCACAAACCATTTGTATTGGTGAAATGAGGGTATTTTCACCCATGGAGTCGAATACAAGATATCCGAGTTAAATGCTCATACCAAGTCAATCCCTTAACCACTAGGCCACCCGCCACTCATGTGGGTTTTTAAAGAGTTATATGTTATTTTTTCATTTTTATGTTTTCATTTTTGGAAGGTCATAAATATATATTAACATATAATGTAGATGCAGGGGATTAGATTTGACACTAATATCATGATATTCCAAGATAATATGGATAAAAGAAATTCATGGTTTTAACCTAGTTTCATGATTTTTGTAGGTTTCATAGCCTCAACTGCTATTTTGGATATTAAAGCTGCCAAAATTGGACTAGTGGAGCAAGAAAATTCCCAAACTCTTCAAGCTGTTGAAATTCCATTGAGTTTTGAAGAAGACAAGAGTGGTAAAGGTCAGAAAATATATGCCGTATATTATTATTATTATTATTCCAAGATAATATCATGACACTAATATCATGATATTACAAGATAATATGGATAAAAAAACTCGTGATTTTAACCTAGTTTCGTGAGTTTTGTAGGTTTTATAGCCTCATCTGCTATTTTGGATACTAAGGCTGTCAAAACTGGACTAGTGGAGCAAGAAAATTCCCAAACTCTTCAACCTGTTGAAACTCCATTGAGTTTTGAAGAAGATAAGAGTTGTAAAGGTCAGAAAATATATGCCGTACACTGTGTGAAAAATTAAACTGTATTACTACTTTTTAGTTATTTATAAATATACAACTAACAAATTATGAACAATCTCTTTATTGTTGAAGTGAGAAATGGGATGGAATTAAAAGTGATGATCACAAACTTATTCAATTAAATGCTATTATGGTTGGAAACTAAATTAACCAGAAACAGATATGCCGAAATTGTCAAGTCATTGCCTGCTTTTCCAGAATATGTATAACTTTCTGATACCGACTTCAATAAGCAATTGTTAAACTTATATTCATGAATATATGTGTAACTTTCTTTAGCTTTTAGGACTCGGGCGGTTAAGTGAAATTTGAGGTAAATCACAAGGGGATCTCTGTATTTTATTCTATCATATATAAATTATTTATGGTTGAAAATTCACCACATAAGTTCCATGTGCTTTCAATTGCTTATAAGTGGTTGTTTGACAAAACAATGCACTTTTGAAGACTTAATAGTCCATTAAGAAATTAATGTGGGGATCTTTTCACCCTTTAGGAATTATTCTCAACAATTGAACTCAACAACATTTTAGAAATTGTAATAGAGAAGAAACATATGTAGCCCAATTTTGGTCCTCACAATGTATAGTTATTTTTATATTAAGAAAAATGTGAATTTTGCACTTCAACTATAAAACCTTAAGTTCGACAAGGTGGTTCTATGCAGCCACTCAACAAACCGTGTTTTTCCTTGTACACTATGTTATGTATAATTTCTTTAAACCAAGTGTATTAGGAAATGAAACGTGGTTTAGATCTTGTGATATTTTCGTAGTTATCTAGTTGTGGGTGCCTGGGGTGCCTTTCCCCCGGCCCGCGTTTTTCTGGGGTAGGGGGCGGGGACACATTTGGGGGAGGAATATTATCATTATGCTTTGTTATGGAATATGCACAAGAGAGAAAATCATTATGTCAATTTCTTGTCTGATATACAACCCATATCATAACCATAATCTTGAAATTAAACAAAATGTATATTTTTTATGAAAAAATATCATTTGCCTAACAAATACTTGCCTTGCAGAGATGCTACATTTGTACAAGAATAGATTGCAAAACTATGCTCAAAAGAGAAATCTTACTCTACCTACATATACCTGTGAAATTATGGGTCCTCCTCATGCCCGTCGCTTCAAGTCCAAAGTCACAGTTGATGGAAAATCTTATGAGACATCAAACTTTTTTACCAACCTAAAGGACGCTGAACATGCAGCTGCAAAAGTTGCATATGAGTCGATGTCACTTCATGAAACTCAAGAGGCTAGTCATTTGAATAATCTTGTCTTATTTTAGTTTGTTTTCTACATAATTTTGCTATTTTGTATTATAATTTTAGTTTGTTTGATATCTTGTATTCAGGACGAGGGACTATACAAGAGTCTATTACAAGAACTTGCTCAGAAAGGGGGGTTTTGCTTTCCCACATACGAAACTGACAAATCTGGTCCACCACACATGCCAACTTTTGTCTCAAAAGTGGAAATTGGGGGTGAGATTTTCGAAGGACAGAAAGCTAAATCCAAAAAGCTGGCAGAGATGAATGCTGCAAAGGCTGCTTACAATTGCCTTATAGATCAGCGTGAGTAAATTATTCCCAATTATGTGTATTAAAATGTTTTTCAGATGCAAGGAAGCTGCATTATTGATTTTTTTCCTTTTATTCCGATTACTATTCCTGCTAATTGCTCAGAAGCTGAAATCTGTAGAAGATAAAGATTAATGAATTATTGAATTATATTAACTTCTATTGAGCTTCAAGTTTTTCTATGTTCACAAAATGGGTTAATGCTCATCATTAATATGGTATGCGGATAATATAGATACTACAATCCTACTTCTTTGATTTCAAAACATGACGTAGGCAGCACTATGAAATGTTCATGGGCTGTTTAAGATAATCCTTTACTAAAAGGTTAAAAAAAGTTGTTAAAGATGTTGGTTTTCACAATAATGTACAAAGGCCTACCCCTTTTGGATTTTTGGTATAGGTGAAGACGGAAAGTTGTTTGGGTTGCTCCTGATTTTGTGAAAACTGAATTTAGCAAAGTATATAGGCAGATTTAGGAACTGTGTGTTGTAGCTTAGAATCTTTCCAAGGGATAAGTGGTTTGGGCTTTTGATAAAACAAGCCCATCAACCCGTGCGAACCACGGGCGGTATGTGTGAAGATATTTTCCTAGTTAATTACTAAGATATTAAATTAAATGAGTGTAGATATATTTATTTATTTAAATTTTGAAAAGATCATTATTGAATTACGATATCTTTATTAGAGTAATTAATTGAATTATATAGTGTTTCTTCACTCAAATATTTATATAATCAGTTTAATGTAGTGTATAGTTCTTAGGAATTGAATAAGATAATTATTAATATTATATTGTTAAAATTTTGTTTTGTTAAAAAGGTGAAATTATATATTTGGATTTAGTTGTATTGATAATCCAAATTAGGAATTTGCTTGAAATACCAATCTGAATAGAACTTTAGGATTCAAGTTTAATTGAATTTTAATTTAATTATGACACTAATTAGTAAGAAATTCATAATTGTGCAACTAAATTCACAACTAATATTGATATACTTAAACAAATTTGGATAGAATTAAATTCCTTTTCAACCAAAAAAAGAAATTCCTTTAGAAGTTCCTCTCCCTATTAGAGAGATGAAATTTTCTAATTTGGTTGTTATTTTTTTAAAAAAAACTTTTTCGGTTTTCCTACAGTTAATACTTTACAAATTTGGATAGTATTTAAGGGTAACAAATTTGGATATAATTTGTTTTCTATATGAAATCCCAAGAATGAAGGTGAGAAGAAGATTCATGGTGACCAACGAGCTTGGCACAATTCCAATGTTATATTTTTAATGAGTTGGGGCTCCTTTTGAATACTTTACAAATTTGGATAATATTTAATTGTTACAAATTTGGATAGAATTTAAGTGTAGACGTGCATTAAATACTTATACTAATAAGTAATAATAACTGAATATATTCTAATATAAAAAAT
Organism: Panax quinquefolius; assembly: GCA_020205615.1. Classification (NCBI taxonomy): domain Eukaryota; kingdom Viridiplantae; phylum Streptophyta; class Magnoliopsida; order Apiales; family Araliaceae; genus Panax; species Panax quinquefolius. The sequence goes on along the minus strand of JAINUW010000226.1, from coordinate 334,357 downwards.
TAAAAAAATATTGAACCAAAAATTTGTGAAACCAAGTTTGTGCTTTTAGTTATATTGTAGATAACACTTGTTGGGATACCTGTCTTACTAAATACCTTGGATCCCTATGCCCCTACTCATATGATTAGGAACTTATTATTCTTAGAAGAGTCAAATCACATAATTTTGTCATATACGGATACCCAAAAAAGAGATGAACGTGGTGCGGTGAGGGGAGGGGGGGGGGGTTGTGGTGAGGGATTTATTATTCTTATGTTATTTTTATTTTATATCAGGTGGTATTCAAGCAATGGATAAGGAGGTTTCATAAATTAGTACTACCTCTGTCCTTAAAAGGATGTCTAAGAGTACAATGCATACACAAATTAAGGTTGACAAATTAGAGGAGTATTAAATTTATTCCAGTTACATCTTTTGTTTGGCCCTACGCGCAAATACTATAATTAACTTGGGAGTATTATATGTGCACTTTGGGTTAAATTAATATTTATGTTATATTTTAAATTTAGTTTATGTATTTTTAGACATCCTTTTTTAAGGACAAAATCTTAGTATACTTTTGGACATGCTTTTGAGGACGGAGGGAATATATTTTATAGGAATAATTTTTTTGTGAACACAAGACCTCTACATTCTGTTACAAGAAATACTTCATTTCACTTCAGGTCGAGCAAGACAGTACTCTACAGTTTCCTCCCCTGATTTTCACATTATGGGAGCTTTGGACGTCTCATCCTTCAACTTGCTACCGCACATCCTGGATAAAGTTCAACCGAAAGTCATGGCAAAAGTGGTACCAGAAGTTGTACTCGAAACCAAAAGTTCAAAAAAAGAAGAAGCTGAGGAAGTCCAAAGTGGTACCTCAAAGCTCCTTTCATTTTGTTTGAAATATTTTCCCATCCTAGACTAATAGTAGTTGATTCTATAATGCTGTAGAAGTATTTGAGAGGGCTTACTGTTATTCTTCTCATTTGCAAAACTTTATGCAAATTTCCAATGGCTGTGCTTCCATAATTTTCTGAAGGAACTCCGGATTGGATAATTTAACTTATAAAAATTTCCACAGGGATGCCTACAAGCTCCAACTTTTACCAACCCTGTTTGACTCTCTCGGTCTAATTATGCTGAGACGAGCTTAGGATTGAGCTTTGAAATTGTGGATCCAATGTTCATGTCTTTGGTGCTATCTTTTACTTTGAAAAACATAAGCCAATACACATAAATAGAGCACTTTTTGAGCATCACCCTCCCTAGTTATTTATATTATTATTGAATAAGGGACCTAGGAAATAATTAAGGAGGTTTCATAAATTAGTACTACTTCCGTCCTCAAAAGGATGTCTAAGAGTACAATGGATACACAAATTAAGGTTGACAGATCAAAGGAGTATAAAATTTATTCCAGTTAATCTTTTGCCCTACACGCAAATACTGTAACTAACTTGGGAGTGGAGTGTCTATGGTGATATGTGCACTTTAGGATAAATTAATAGATGTCATATTTTGCATTTAGTTGTATGTACTTTCAGACATCCTTTTGAGGACAAAATCCTAGTATACTTTTTGGACATGCTTTTGAGGACTGAGGGAATATATTTTATAGGAATATATTTATGTGAACATAAGACATTCTGTGACATGAAATACTTCATTTCACTTCAGGTCCAGCAAGACAGTACTCTACAGTTTCCTTCCCTGATTTTCACATTATGAGAGCTTTGGAGGTCCCATCCTTCAACTTGCAACCGCACATCACGAATAAAGTTCAACCGAATGTCATTGAAAAAGTGGAACCAGAAGTTGTACTTGAAACCAGAAGTTCAAAAAAAGAAGCCGAGGATGTCCAAAGAGGTATCTTAAAGCTCCTTTCATTTTGTTTAAAGTATTTTCCCATCCTAGACTAATAGTAGTTGATTATGTACTGCTGTACTTGAGAGGGCTTCCTGTTATTCTTCTCGTTTGCAAAACTTTATGGAAATTTCCAATAGCTGTACTTCCATAATTTTCTGAAGGAACTCCAGATTGGATAATTAAGCTTATAAAAATTTCCACAGAGATGCCTAGAAGCTCCAACTTTTACCAAACCTGTTTGACCCTCAGTCTTATTATACTGAGACAAGCTTAGGATTGAGCTTTGAACTTGTGGCTCCAATGTTCATAGCTTTGGTGCTATCTTTTACTTTGAAAAACATCAGCCAATACATCAATAGAGCACTTTTTGAGCATCACTCTCCCTAGTTAGTTACATTATTATTAAAGAAGGGACCTAGGAAATTAGTCCCTGATTGCGTCTCATGTGCTTTTGTGCTTATATAGAGATGTCTCATCATGTATTAAAATTCATGTACTTCTGAAACCTGTAACTTAGGTACATCCCTACGACCCTATTCATGTGGTTTGCAACCGCCTAAAATTCTTAAAAGAGTACATATCATGGATTTAGTCATAGACGGCCGGAAAAAAAAAACTAACAATGGTGCATTTAGTTTGAAGAGTATATGTTATTAAATCAGTTATTCAATCAATGAATTAGAAGGTTTTATACATTAGTATAGTTGTAGGAATATGTTTAATGTGAACATAAGATCACTTCATTGTTTGACAAGAAATATTGCATTTCACTTCAGGTCGAGGAAGACAGTACTCTACGGTTTCCGCCCCTGGTTTTCAGAACAAGGGAGCTTTGGAGTTCTCATCTTTCAACAGTTCAATTGAAGAAGAAGCTCAGGAGATGAAAGGTAAAATTTAAGAGTATTTTCTTTTATATTTTGCATATAATTTTACCCTTATATGTGTTGTTTGAAATTCTTCCATAATGAGGTCTCAATCCCCTTGTTTATTTACAGAGAAAGATATCAATGGAGAAAGGTGCAGAAAGTCGTCTTCATGTGAGAATGAATATGCTCCTCCGCTGCAGGGTCCAACTTGTAGTTTTTCTCCACCCACAAGCATAGCTAGGTCAGATATGAAGACATCAGCTGGAGGCCAAACCTCAGCAACTAAAAGGATTTTGGTGTGCGCACGCATCCCGCAATTGACAATTCCTGATGGCGCTACTATATTATCCATCAGCGATAACGAATGGGTGGCTATGAGACTAGAAGAAAATCATAGTCACTAATTAAATTTAAAAGTTCTTTTAAGCAATATCCTTGGTACATAAATGATTTTTGGCTGGGAAATGGTGGTTTGTTTATTCAAGTAGGGTGCTTATTGTTAATTTTCATCAGCTCAGGTTTATCGAGAATCTAGAGGTGCTCGCTCGGGAGAGGACTAAAGCTCCCCCCATGCCCCATGCACGTAATTTCTTGTTATATTATATTAATTGTTCAATGTCACTTCTTTATCATAAAAAGACTCGGGAGTAGGAAATTATTATTGTTAAAAGGTAATCTATTCAGAAAGTTTCTTTTTTATTTAATCTATTTTTTCAGCAGAAAACTTGCAGCATTATTTATTTTGTCACCAATATATTATTGTGAAAATATAACGTACAATATACTACAAAAAACAATATTAGCCAGATTTAGATTCGTTAATAATATGATCTGAACATAAAATATTTAACTCCGAATAAGATTATATTTACTCGGAGTTAAATATTCAAATTTTTAATCATGATTTGATACATACTCAATCGATTGATATATATACTAGTATACATTCTCTTATAATACATGCCCAATTTAATAAAATTAGAATAAATAGTTATTATTATTTATTTGTAAAGTAAGTAATTGTAAATATATTTTCTAATTTATAAGTAAAATAATAAGTTCAATTGGTAATTATATATATTTTCGCGAATTGTTTGAATATAATTCGATCCGAGTCGAATTCGAGCCGAGACAAATATGAGTAGAGTTTTTCAAATACATTTTGAATCTACTTTTCGAATCGAATATGACTAACTTTATTCGCTTCAGTTCGACTCATTTACACTTTGGCCGGGAAAAGAGAAAAGGAGTACCATTTAATATAAGAAAATAATACTCCCTCCGTCCCTAATTATTTGATGTTTTAGAATTTTTTATTTGTCTCTAATTATTTGACGTTTGTTCTAATCTAGGGTACTTATTTTTTTGATATTTTTAACTCTTTCTCTCTCCTTATCCCAACAAAACTCTCCTTATCCTAACAAAACTCTCATTATCCTAACAAAACTCTTCTTTATATTATGAGGGAGAGAAAGTGTAGATAATTTCTAAGGAATTGGATACGTTTGTATGGGGATGGATGGAGAGAGACCAATGGGTAAATGATGCATGAGAGTTTTTTTAGGAGATAATTATGAAAAAATGTATGAGAGAGAGTATGAATAACTATCATAAATGATGATTTAAGGATATTATAGACAATTGAGTACTATATTTAAAGTTTTCCAATCTCTAAAATGTCAAATAATTAGGGACGAAAAAAATATATATTACGAATGTTTATGTCAATATTTTGATTGTGAGCTGTGGACAAGTCTTATTGATAACTTTTTTAGAGAAATGTGTAATAAGTAGAGTCCTATAATTTCTATCAATCTCATATATTGTTAAGTTTCGCAATTATAATTCAATATAAATTTATCACTCTTTAATAAATTAATAGAGAACGTAATTTTCACAAAGAAACTACAGACATTATAGGGCCCGGTCAGATGTGAACATCAAGTTAAACTCATACCATCAAATTATGTTGAACTTGAGTACTTTTTCTAATGCCCAAGAGTAATCACATTACTTCTTATGTAGTAACCACTACCCAGATGAAAAAGGCCAAGAGATTGAACATTCCATGAGCGATTAATAATGCACAAACTGGCTATATATCATTTCTAAAATTTGATCCCTCGAGGTAAACTAACAAGTTTAGTGCCTTTCAAAAAACCCCCAAAGAATTACAATTTAATATATTATAAGAAACAGCCCAAAATAAGAAAACAATCACAAGTAAACAAAATGCCCAGTGGGAGAACTAACACCTAATTGATCTTTCATCACAAAACACAGTTATTGAATCAAGTAAGATAAATTCCCGCTCTCACTTGAGTAAGAAACAATGGATAGGAGGGGATTGAATTCTCGCTCTCACTTGGCACTGGCAAGCTGGGTACGGAGGAGCTTGGCAGCATCAACCATGGCCTTGAGGGCTGGATTCACTTCAGCATACTTCCGCGTCTTGAGCCCACAATCAGGGTTGACCCACAATATGTTGGTTTCGAGGACCGCAAGCATCTTGTTGATTCTGTCGGCAATCTCTTCTGTTGATGGTATTCTAGGAGAGTGGATATCATAAACACCAGGGCCAATACCAGCACCATACTTAACTCCTTCACGGAAGACTGACAGGAGCTTTTCATCAGATCGAGAGTTCTCAATTGTAATCACATCAGCATCCATGTCAATGATGGAGTGGATAATGTCGTTGAAATTGGAGTAGCACATGTGGGTGTGGATCTGCCAGGAGTTAAACAGCGAGTAAAATGCAGCTACAAGAAAGGGAACAAACAACACATGACTGCATGACAGATGTGAGTGTAGGGAAAAGAGGAAAACCTGGGTAGTGTCTTCAACCCCGACGTTGGTGATCCTGAAGGAGTGGACAGCCCAGTCCAAGTAGAATGCATGCTCCGACTTCCTAAGAGGCAATCCCTCTCTCAAAGCAGCCTCATCAATTTGGATGACAGTGATGCCGGCCTTCTCAAGATCCTCTACTTCATCCTTAATGGCCAAAGCAATCTGGTAGCAAGTCTCAAATCTGGAAACACATAGCATCACGTTAACATTGTACATCAGAATGATTGATCAAAACTCTCTTTTCCTGTTTAGCTTTGTTTTATAAAAGGCATGTAAAATCTATTCATTACCTAGGCTGGTCATTGCGAACAAAGGACCAGTTCAGAATTGTAACAGGGCCTGTAAGCATTCCCTTCATTGGTCGCTTGGTCAGGCTCTGGGCTGTAGAAGACCAGAAGACAGTCATTGGCTTGGGACGGCTCACGTCACCATAGATGATTGGTGGCTTCACACAGCGAGATCCATAAGATTGAACCCACCCATTAGCGGTGAAGGCAAAACCAGACAACTGCTCTCCGAAGTACTCAACCATGTCGTTCCTCTAAAATACAGAACAGAGAAAATTAAAACAGACTTCCTTTGCACGTAAGAAAACACACAGAGATAATGTGATACTGTATGCTCTGTTGCATGAACTAGTGTGTAAAATAACTTACCTCTGGCTCTCCATGAACCAGAACATCAATATCAAGTTCCTCCTGAAGTTTGACAACTTTGCTGATCTCCTCCTTGATGGCAGTAACATATTCTTCCTCGGATATTCTAAGAACAGAGGGACACGTTTATCGAGGGGGGAAGAAAAGTAGAGAATATTGAAGCAACATAAGAAGTGGCAGAAACTACTAACTTCTTAGCCTTATATTCACGTCGAACCCTTCTGAGCTCAATTGTTTGAGGGAAAGACCCAATGGTGGTGGTGGGAAGGATTGGGAGGTTAAGCTTCTTTTGCTGAGCATCCAGTCTGGCACTGACATTAGTAGCTCGACGGTGTTCAGATCCCTTCAAAGCAGCAGCCTGAGAAGCAAGAAATTCACTCTTAAGTACAAATTAATTTGCACGTTGCAGCTACCTTAATAGCTTAAAAGAAGAAATTGAAGTAATCACTTACGGCCTTCTGAACAGCTTCATTGTTAACCCTTGGAGAGGACTTCCTTGAAGCCTGAGCTGAAGCATTAGCGGAGAAAAATGCCTGAGAACAAAACCATAAGAGTCAGCAATGCAGAGTCTAAAAACAGAGTTATAGAGTAAAGGCTAATAGAGATGTTGACTGAATATTGAATAGCAAATAAATGCCTGTCTCAAATTAACACCTCTATAAGACTATAAGTCAAAGCATCTGATAGATAAACAATTAATATATACCTCATCCTTGCTACCAGACAGTGCCTTGGCCAAGGCATTAACTTCAACAACTTTTTGAGCAGCGAATGCAAGCCACGATTTAATTTCAGTGTCCAGCTTTGGCTCATTAACAAGATCAACAGCAGTGTGGAGAAGTGAGCAGGAGGTAGAAACAACAAGCTTGTCTGCAAGAAAGAATTATTGTAAATAAAAATTATTTATGAGCGGAGGAACCTCACATCAATGCTACAAGTAGCTTGAACAATTGATACCTTTTCCCACAATTCCCTCGAGGGACTTGAGGGTACTGAGAGATGACGCGAGATCGTTAGCCCAGATGTTCCTTCCATCCACAACACCGGCGAAGAGGAATTTACCGGAAGGGAATCCACTTTTGATTAATTCAAGAGTCTTCTCTCCACGAACTAAATCAAAACCAAAGCCTGTAATACCCTTCAGAGCAGTGAGGGTTTTGAATGCCTCAGCAGGAACATCAGCAAAGTAGGTCTCAATGAGAACATCAAGACCAGATAGAGATGACTCTAGTTCGGAGTAGGCCTTGGTAAATGCTTCCAATTGGTGAGCTTCAAGATCCTTCACAAGAGTGGGCTCATCAAACTGAATCCATGTAGCACCAGCAGCCTTAAGCTCAGCAACTACTTCCCTGGTGAAGTTGTTTTCCAAGTTAAACCATATTTTTTGCATAATTAAACCAAAAGATGATACAATAAGTCAATGTTCTAAAAGGCGCTAGGCAGTAGGCGGGAGGCGGGCGGCCGGGGGGTCTAGGCAGGATTTTGTTTTTTAAGCCAATTTTAATATTTTATCTTACATTTATTCAAACAAAACAATAATATAAAGTAAAACAATTTATAATAAAGATAATAAAGGCTTTTACTTAAAGTTCCACATCTTTAACGTTTTAGTTTTATCATAAACAACATTGCTATTAAATAATAAATTTTAAAATGTCAAGAATTCAATTCAATATTAAAACTTAAGAAACTAAACATAAATTTAAGAATTATATTGATTTAAACTAAATATTACAAATGTATCATCATTTATATAATTTGAAGTTGACACAAGTTCAAAAAATTACATTTATAATAAAATTATTCATTTTGACTTGATCTTGTTCACTTCTTGTTGTGATTTGATATGCTACAACATGCATTATGAATATGATAAATCATTAGAAAAATAAATATATCAAGATCTGGTTTGGGTAGTTATTGAAAGGGAAAAAAACTCCGCCTAGGCCCCTCCTAAATCCCTCCAACAGAGGAGGGCCTACGCAGCCGCCTTTTAGAACACTGCAATAAGTTAATTTTCTTACTTGTAGATTGGAAGTATGCTGTCAAGAAGGGAGAGAAGATTGAAAGTTTTCTCAACACCCTTTGCAGGCTTAGATAGCAATAAGTAGCTGACAGGGCCAACAAGGACTGGGACGGTATTTACACCAAGCTGCATAAATGCAAAGGGTCAAGATCTTACAATTCCTGATATTTCAAATGCGTGTTAAGTAAACACAAAATTAAACGCCAATTAACAAGCTATTTGATATCCCCCTCCCCGGGAATTTTTATGTTATCCCACAAATTGAATTGTGAATATACATAGATGCAAAAAATGCACTAAAATAAGACCCTCATATGCAAAATTTTCACTTCATTCACCAATATTTAAAATTTTGTGCCTGCTACATCCCCCTGGCTCTAAAGGTGCTACTTTATGTTGATTAACTTTATTGAAAGACTAAGCATGTAAAATTCATTTAATAATGCATTAGCAGGAAGAATGAAAAGACATTGAAAGAATAATTAATAGATCTAGATGACATACCGCTTTGGCCTCATTGTATTCAGTCACTGCTTTGTGTGATGCATAAGAGAACTTCACCTCAGGTCCCAATTCAGGAACTATGTAATGGCTGCATCATCACATAACCATAACCAATCAGACATCATAACAATATTATCATCTTAATAGGGAAGATATGAGAGGAATGAGAACTTACTAGTTGGTGTCAAACCACTTGGTCATTTCCATAGCAGGGACAGAGGCATTTCCTCTAGCCATGGAAAAGTAATTGTCAAATCCAATCTCACCACCATTCCAGTTGTACCTAGCGGGAACAGCCCCAAGCATCGCGGTTGTGTCAAGAACCTGGTCATAATATGCGAAAGTGTTGCTGGGGATGTACTTGATGCCAGCATCAGACATCTGTTTCCAGATGGATGCCCTGAGGTCAGCAGCAACCTTTTGCAAGTCCTCAGCTGTGCTCTTTCCATCCCAGAAAGATTCAAGAGCAAACTTGAGCTCCCTCTTGGGGCCCATGCGTGGGTAACCAACAATATGAGATGCCATTGATCTGATTAATCCAACACATCAACTTAAGATCAGTTTCCTTGACTCAAAAACTATTAACTATATAAAAATAAATAACAATTTATTAATCAAGTTACAACACATTATATAAATGGTGGGGTGCATCATAAATCAAGATTGCCATAGTTTCATTTTTTTTTCTTTAAAAAGTTGTAAAACCATCATTTTACTTTTGAACTGCAATTATTGTTATCCTAATAGTCACAAAAACTTGTAACCACAAAATGAAGTGAAATTGCAAGTGTAACCACTACTTGCCTTCAAACTCAAAATTATTGCAATGAATTTTCATTATATTGATAACATGTACCTGTATCAAGTAGGATACTTTTCAATTATAAATTAATCAATCCCTTATAACCGTGCACCCAACAAAGAAGACTGATGAAACAGGATTCAAGTAATTACAGGTTGAGATAAATGCAAAAACAATAATTATCAACTAAATGAATTGATTAGATCAGCCAACTATATTTTGGTTAAGTAGAGGGATGATCAACTAACAATAAGAATATACCCATCATGGACAAAAATATCCAACTGGATTCATAACACCTTTTGTCTTGTTGCTTTTGTCTAGTGATAAAGAACTAAATCACAAATCCCAACGAATTGAATTACTAATTAAATATCATATCGATGCCACTGTATGTCAGATCTAAAAGAAAGCAACCACTTGAACTAGATCTACAAGTTCCAACTCAGTAAAACACCAGATCTAGTATATATAAAAATATACATGTATATATAAACCCAATAAATAAATCAGTTGTCAAATCCCATAACTACACCACGGCATGTATTACATGAATAAGCTAATGACTAGAGTAGGATAAATGAAGATATTGATACAAATGAAGTGAATTGTAATTTGTACATACATAGTTCGTCTATGTATAAGATGGAAGAATGAGAAAGACAGAAACATCAGATGAGATGAGATGTAAAGCTAAATAGAGTTATTACCAGTAGATCTAAAGTGGAAAGAACCAAAATTTTGGGCCAAAATTAAACGATAGGTAATGGGTAATCTAGAGATTAAAATTTGGAACAAAAATGGGAGAAGAGAAATGGGTATTAAAACTAATGACAAACAACACAAATATTTTTACAGGAATTGGGCAGATACTAATACAAGCAAGATGTGGGGAGCGGAGAATTGGAGACAGGCAGGGCGTACCTTTAGGAAGAGAGAGAACCGGGAAGAGTATGCGACCGGTTCTTACTTGTTATTCTTACTAACAATAATAATCCAGAGAAAGATAGGGAGAAAGTATTGGTAATGGCAGACACGAATTGGGAAGGGAGGGGAATGGGGTTATTTATAGAACCAGCAACCAGCATGGTGTGGGTGAGGTAGTGGGTTGGGTTGGGTTGGGTGGGGTGGGTGGCCTCATTGCTTGCTGGCTTGCTTCGTAGCAGTAGATCTGAAATGAAATTAAGCACAAATAATTCTCTCTCATAAAAATAGCAGTAGTATTAAAATTTTATTTTAATTAATCATTTATAAACATTAGTAAATTTTAAAATTAATATAAATTTATTTTATTATAAATAAAAATAAAAGAGTTGTTGAATAATTATATTATTACAATTCATACACAAGTTTAGGAGGGGGGAAATGAGGAGAAACTTGGCTTCAATTATTATATGGCACAGTAAAGAAAGGGAGAGTATTTGTAATTTATGGAAGTTGTTAGCATGAAGTTTATTTTTAGGTAAGTTGGTCAATTGATTAATAGAATGTTGACACGCAGGCGAGACTCTATGTGATTAACAGAGTAGTATTATATTGGTCTAACTTATCAAAAAATAAACTTCATATTAATCGGATCCGTAATTTATTGTGTTTTGTGGATAAACTGTAAATTTATTTATACTGTTTTTTATTTTGATTTTTCTCAAATATTTTAAAAAAAAATATTTAGTTCTTATTAAAGTCAAATGAAACATTAATTAAGAGAGAGAGAGACAGACAGTCAGTGTTTCAACTTTAAAATTGGAGACTCGAAATTCTAAGTTGCTGTTGAATGTTGATTTGTGCAGGGAGAGGTGGTTGTGTACTACTAGTCATTTTTAATTTACCACCAACCCCCTTTCATCATCATCATCATCATCATCATCATCAGTCGAGTCGACCCGACTATTGAGTTGTTCAAATTTTATTCATAAAATTTATCGAGTATAAAATAAGATTTGATTAAGGCTCATTTAGCTACCGAGTTGTGTACGATCTCAAATCGAGCTCGAACAATTTGAATTTTTCGAATGAATATGATCTGAGTATCAATAAAAAATTATAATTTAGAGAGATTCGAGTAATTTATCGAATTTTAATTTTTTTCATATTTGACTCATTTATATTTCGAATCGAGCTCAAATTAAATTTTTAGTCGAACGAGTACGAATATAGAATAATTTATTCATTTTACAATTTTACAATTTTACGGGCGCGCCAGCTTAATTAGCTTTGGTGTATATGCATGTATGATGTATCCTCATTTTCTTGAACTTCATCGGCTATATATATATGTTCCTCCTTAATTAGTTAATAGTTATGCTGAATCATTTACATATGAATTATGGGAAGGGGAAGCCCAACAGGAAACATAAATTAATAGAAATGGCAAAATATGGGATGGGATGGGATGGGATGGGATGGGATAATTTTAAATTATATCTCACTCAATATTAGTCTCCAATCTCCCATCATTAGCGACATCTCATTTGTAACAAAAATTATTATTTGAATTCTTAATTTCATATTATGATTTTAATATATTAAATTTACTAAAATATTTGTCAAAATTTAGGATTTTATGATTTTGATTAAATTTTTAGTATATAGTTGGTGTTGCTTTGTGGCAATGTTAAATAAAAAAAAAAAAGTAATAATATATATTATTACCTTTATCTTGTAAAAAGATTTTTTTTAATATATTTTTTTCGATTAACAATATTTGTCATTTTTATTGTAAATAATTATGTCTAAATGTGACTTATGTTTAGTTTAATATTTGAGAAAAATAATTAACATAATTTTTAATACTTTTTATATGAATTATAAGATTCGTTCAAACAAGTTTTTTGTCTAAGTTTGTTTTAAGTAAATTTTAATATTTTGAAAAAATAATTATAATTTATTTTGTGTTAATTTGTACTTTTTATGGGTATTGAAATTGTACTTTTTAATTACAAAAATTATGTTTGAATGTATATTACTTAAATTTTAATATCTGAGGAATTTAATTAGCAAAAAGTATATGAATTTTATTTTCTTGATAATTTATTTTTTGACATTTATGTTATTTATTGCACAAGTTTATAATTTAATTAATTAGATCAAGTTAAGTGAAAATGATACTCCTCCGACTCTTAATATAAATCATTTTAGAAGTGTTTTTGTCCCTTGATATAAGCTGTTTAAAAATTTTAAGTAAAAATTAATTGCATAGTTTTCAATATTATCCGAAGTATTAAATATAAATTTGGTCATCTCGATCACTATTTTTTGCCCAATAAATAACAATATCTTTTTTTACAATTAATATTATATTTAATGTTATACAATCATTTTCTTAATACTTGTGCACAACTCTAAAACGACTTATATTAAGGGACGGAGTGAGTAATATACATAATTATATTTATAATTATATTTAGTGGATATATTAAACATTATAATTAAAGGGTGTATAGTATATTATATTAAAAATATTTGTAGATATTAGTTGGTCAAATTCACTAAAAGTAGTAAATGTTACATTTTATAAATCAAAAGATTAATGAATATTACTTGAAAAACTAGAAAGATAGCTAGTATTATTATGATTATGAATCGAAATTTACTCTTTTTTTTAATTTACTCTTAATATATATATATATATATATATATATATATATAAAAAATTTATATGGAGGCTTCCTTCACAAGTTTAGTATAATTGGATTTTTTTATTTATTTCGTGTTTATAATTTTAAATATATTATTATTATTATTATTGTCTTTTTAATATTAATTTTTATATCTTTTTTATTTATTTTATTAAATTTTATAAAATTTAATTTTATGTCACATAATTTATAATACACACGCAACACATATGCACGACTAGTATATATATAAAGGATTAAAACCTTGAACGAGTGCCAAATTAGTGCACAAACACACAGCCAAGTAGTAGGTATTTGTTGGGTGAGTTGGTGAGATGGGAGTATGGGACCACGCGGGTTATGCTAAACTTTTGTTTTCCTTTTTATAACGCATATATTATTATTTGGTTTATTCACATTTAGGTATACTTTGTTGTATTAAAAGGTTATTTCCTCTATTATTTTTTTGGAAAAAAACCACGAATTCTGTAATTTAGAATTAATTCATATTGATTTTGAAAATAACAAATGAGTCCGGTTATGCATTACAATAAATTTGTGTTAAATTACAATTACAAAAAATATCAATACAAGAGATTAGATAGAATTATAAGAGAACTCCGATTATTATGCATCTCTCCAAGACGGTTTGTGACGCCCCCAAAATTAGGTATACATCACCTATCTTGGGTCGCCAAATATATGGTACAGAATTCAAATACAACTTACTAATACAACTGGTATATAATACGACAAAACATAAATCATGAGTTTGAATACAAATATTGTTTACTTGTAGATTATACAAACTCAAAAGGAGTCCTCATTACATTATTATCACACTATTTCACGAGATAGTGAGGATCATGACGCCCCAAAATAGGTATACAACACCCATTCACGAATCGCCAAATACGTGACATGACGAAAGCAAACTACAACTTCAATAATACAATTGTCGTAAACAAAATACGACAACATATCATGTGAGTTTAAATACAAATATTATCTTCTGACAATATCCACACTCAAATAAGTCCTCGTTATAATTATTCAAACACTATTTTACGAAATAGTGAGGATCGCTAAAAACATATTTCTAGAACCATCACTCCGCACTCGATTAGTTAAATGCTATGTTCTCACCTCTTGAGAAAAATGGAACAAAAAGAAAAGGGTGAGCTCAACTAGCCCAAAGAAGAATATTATGACTAAGATAATATACAACAAATTATCGTTAGTCTTCAACAGGAAACGGGTTTTATGTACCGTTCAAGGTCGATACAAAATTCAATTTCACGCCTCGGGGTAGCCAAGTTCTTCTGGAATACGTCGGAAATTTATTAACAATGTAAATATCATTCAAAGTCGATATTTTGTTTAGATCGTGACATGAGCTAAGAAAGCTCGACATCCGTTTTTCAATAAACGAATAGCTTTATGGCTTGAGATGACCGTGATTGATTTTAATGGTTTGGTCGCTTGAATTCGCATAATAGGTTGATTAGGAATATGAAAGCTAACAACATTACGAAAACAATCAATTTTTGCATGATGAGTAGTTAACCAATCAATCCCTAGAATCACGTCAAATGCAAGTATTTTCAATGAAATAAGATCGACGGGTAATGTGAGGGTACCGATTTGAACCAAACAAGACTTATAAACAGTGGATGTAATGAAGGTTTCTCCCAACGGAGTTCCCACAGATAAGTCAAAGTCTAATTTCTCCGGAGTCAAATTTAATCGATGAGCGCAAGTAGGAGAAATAAAAGAATGGGTAGAAACCCAGATCAAATAAAGTATAGACTTCGTTAGAGTTTATGATAAGCTTACCCGTGATGACCTCATTCGGGTTCCTTGCTTTCGGGAGGTCACAACAAACGCCTTCTCCTCTTGCACCATATCGGCTTTGACCTTTTATGGGACTGACCTTTGGTGCCTCCATCCTAGTTGAATTTGTCTTGATTGAACGACAAAAATCGGCCAAGTGACCTTCTCTTCCACAATTATAACATCTTTTGACGCCATCGCGCAATTTGGACCGATGTGTCCCTCCCTCCGCATTTGAAGCATATGATAGGTGGTCTTTCTCCTTCCTTAACAACGGGTGTTGGTCGACGCCTTTCCATCATTGTTGAATCTCCTCTTCTTGAAATGTCCATTCTTATTGTTTTGTACGATTACCACCGGTGGTTACCATTTTAACTTTATTGATTCCTCCACGCTTGTTGTCACCGCTCATGACTACTCTCCATTTGGTATTATAATTTTGTCTACCGCTTCTTTTAGTTGCGTTGACTTCGTTATCGCGTTTCACTAATCGAGCCCTATTTACAACATCCTAATACAAACACGCTTTATGAGAAATAAGATGTTGACGTATCTCGCTTCAAACCTCTTAAAAACATTCGCGCCATTCTCTCTTCATTATCCACCAAGTGGGGACGCAACCGGATAACTCACGCAAATTTTGCCTCGTGTTCATGACACTCGCCATATTGTTTTGTTCCAACTTGATAAACTCCACCTCCTTCATGTGGCGAATACTTTCGGAAAGTATTTTTCGTTGAATGACTCCCGAACTTCTCCCAAGATATTTTCAAGACAAAGAAGTCGAGAGTACGCTTTCCGATTCCCACCAATGTCTCGCCTCTCCGCTATAACATAAAGGCGGCAAAGGAAACCTTTTGCTCTCGGAGCATCCCAAGACATCAAATATCTTGGTGATCTCGCTTTATCCATGCTTCCGCCATAAGTGGTTTTGGCTCTCCCTTAAACTCCGGTGGTCCCAGCTCGAATCGCTGTTTAGCGATGATCACCGAGAGTTTCCAAAGTGTTTCCACCTTACGTGTTGGGCGGGGAGCCGCCTCGCTTCATTGTTGCATGAATTGCATAAAGCCTCTGAACATTTGATCATTCATCATTTGGTCAGTGTTGTTGTTTGCATGAGGATTGTCGTCTTCTTGATGCACATTATCCTGATTATTGATATGTGGTGAATCAACGGTCGCCTGTGCTCCATTGCTATTCTCAACATTCTCAAATGTCATTTTTAGATACTGCCACAAAACAAAAGGTTAATTGACATGTAATATATTATCCCTATATTTTGACTAACAAATAAAATAGCACATAAACTTAGGTAGGTCATACTAAATGAAGAAATTCACCGCCTCTCCTCCTAAGATTATTCTCACATCTTAGCCAGGATCATATCCCTAAGCTTTGATACTAACCGTGACGCCCCAAAATTAGGTATACATCACCCATCTTGGGTCGCTAGATACATGGTACGTAATTCAAATACAACTTACTTATACAACTGTATGGGTATCTGCAATACGACAAAACATAAACCGTGAGTTTGAATACAAATATTGTCTACTAGAGATTATACAAACTCAAAAGGAGTCCTCATTACAATTATTATCACACTATTTCACGTAATAGTGAGGACTACTAATGTTATCCTCTCGGACCATTACTCCGTTCCCCGACTCGTCCCCAAATATATTCTCATTTCAAGAGAGAACGGTGAAAGAAAGGATGAGCTCAACTAGCCCAAAGAAGAAAATATTATGACTAAGATAATGCAATAAATTATCATTAGCCTTCAACAAGAGTTAAACCGATAAAATATAATAAACATCAAGTTTAAGCTGCAATGAACCCAAAGAATCCATTAAAAGAGTCAAGTAGAAAATAAAATCTACTATCTTTTATGATTTAAAAGGTTTTTCATCATTTATATAAATTGAGACTCAAATTAATAAATATTCCACATCATCGAATCACCTCTCGCACTACTACCAAGGATATTCTTTTAGATTATCACGACCACAATTATCCACGCACTACGGGCCAAGAATATTTGTGTATTCATTAATGGTCATGATCATGCCAACAACTGTCCATCAATGCACTACGGCCCTATGAGAATTTTTACCACATCATTTGTAACATTACTATTACGATTACAATCAATAATCCTCGTCATAATCATACCAAGTCCATCTATGCACTACAAAGCCACAGATGACTTTCAACATAATATAAACATGAGGATGATGACAATGATATAGAATTCAATAAAACAAGTTCAAGAATTAATTTATCCAGAACCAATAACATCCAAACTGTCAAACACGATCATCGCTTTGTAGAGTAAAATTCAAGAATACTTAGAAGAATATTTCCATGAAAGGATATTTGGATGAAGCGCAAATATCAAGAATATTCCACTAATTTCATGGAGTATAGAAGTCAAAGTTTTAACCAACCGAGTATAATAAAGAATGGAATAACAAAAGAAATCACCATGCGTGTGATAGATCAGACAGCAGGCGAGTTATTCCAACGTAATAATAAATAACGGAATCGGTCCGCCAGAAAACGCATGTGATGTGATATTCCAATGAATAATAAAGAATGGAACCAGTCCTATATAAAACACACAGACATGGATGTTCCAATGAGAATAATAATAAAGATTTAAACCAGTCCGGTGTAAAACACACGCAGACGGATATGACGCCCCAAAATTAGGTATACGCCACCCATCTTGGGTCGCCACTTACGTGGTACATAAATTCAAATACAACTTACTTAATATAACTGCTAGGTATAATATCTGACATAAACCGTGAGTTTGAATACAAATATTGTGTGAGACCCCAGATTTTATCAATAAAGATTTAAATTTTGTCAAAATAATTTTTAATATTATGGTTTGAATTTAAGATAATATTATAGTTGTGGGTAGTATTTATAAATTTTGCAAAGTATGCAAGTTGTTATAAAATATTCGTTTGGTCGGGAATATTCTTTTTTGTCGGGGAATATTCAGACGACTACTCAATCATTGGTGGACCCCTAACGAAAAGTATTGTCGTAGTTAAAAACGACAAAATTATCTTTCTATAAAATAACTAAGCAGAGGTGTTTCTGAATTAAACCGTTGAACTACCCTTAGTAAAAAGTAAAGAATACTGCCGTAGTCAGATAAGAAGACACGATATTGATTATCGATGCTTACGTGAGAAGTCACCACCTATGCTTCAATTATTGCTATAGTAATCATGATCATATCTCTTATATTATCGATTCAATTATTGTCACAAAGATCATCTCGTATAATATGTTATAGTATTAAATCAATAATTGAGACGACAAGTTATAAATGATTAATAATTGTTGAAAGATTAAATATGTGTTGATTAAAATAAAATGATTTGTGGTAATATTTATTCAATCCTCGATGTATATAAAGAGTCCATGCATGAGACATTTGTGGTAAGTTTGATTATTTTATGGGGGGGCCGTATATGTCATCATCTAAGAGTCTCTTCACAATAAGTAATTACTTTACAATCGATAGTAATTACCTTTGTGAATAGTAATTATCTTCGCTCAATAGTAATTACCTTCACAATAGTAATTACCTTTGTGAATAGTAATTACCTTCATCAATAGTAATTACCTTTACCAAATCATCAACCACTTATCGCTTCACATTACATGTGCGTCCGAACCACTTGTCGCTTCACATTACAAAGCGTCCGAACCACTTGTCGCTTCACATTACAAAGGCCGAACCACTTGTCGTTTCACATTACAAAAGGCCAAACCACTTGTCGTTTCACATTACAAAAGCGCCAAACCACTTTTCTTTTCATCATCACCAAATGTTGCCACTTGCGCTTTTCATACGGCAAAAAGCTAAGCTAGAAATCTTCTATAAATAGAGGTCTAGTGCTTCATTATTTTTCACGAATTCACCGAAACTCTCAGAGAGAAACTATAGAGAGAAAGAAGAAAAGTATTCTCGCTACTTCACCTCGCCAATATTCGGTTCTTCTAAGGTAGGGAATATTATTTGTTGTGCATTAAGGGTGTTATTCTTTCTTATTCATGAAGAGAACTGTTGTTATTCCTTTTCGCTTATTATTCTGTTGGAATAACTCAGTATACGTGGTTTACCCTATACTTGGTGACATTCTTCTATTATTCTTTGGAACATCCTCGTCACATGTGTTTTACACCTGACCGTTTCCGTCGTTATTATTATTCATTTGGAACATCCTGCTCGTGTTTTTACACCTGACCGGTTTCCATCTTTATTATTCTGTTGGAACATCCTCGTGCATGTGTTTTTCACACCGACCGGTTCCGCCTCTTTATCATTTTGTTGAATATCCTATCTCAAGTGTTTTACACCTGATCGTTCCATCTTTATTATTCTGTTGGAACATCCCGCTTGCAGTGTGAATTTCACCCGACCTCGTTCCGTTATTATTATTATTATTCTGTTGGAATAACTCATATATGCTGAATCTGCACCGCATGGGTGATTTCTTTTGTTATTCCATTCTTTATTATACCCAGTTGGTTAAAACTTTGACTTCTATACTCCATGAAATTAGTAGAATATCCTTAATATTTGCGTTTCATCCAAAGATCTTTTCATGGAAATATTCTTCCGATCATTCTTGAATTTTACTCTACAAAATAAAGATCATTTTGACAATTTGGACGTTAATAATTCTGGATAAAATAATTCTTGAACTTGTTTTATTGAATTATTATGTCATTGTCATCATCCTCATGTTATATTATGTTATCTTCTACTACGTGTATAGATGAACTTAGTATGATTATGACCGTGGATCATTCTAAGATAATCACGGCTTGTTATAAATGATGTGATAAAAGTCCCCGGTGGCTGTGAATGCAGTGATGGATAGTTTTGGTATGATTATGACCGGGTGATTCGGTATAGTCATGACCATCGATAATTTGATGAATATCCTCGGCTCAGAAGTATGTAAGGTGATTCGATGATGTGGAATATTTATTAAAGCCGAGTCTCAATATACAACAATGATGAAAAACCTTTAAAAACCTAAAAGATAGTAGACTTTATTTTCTACTTGACTCTTTTAATGGATCGCTTATTCATCAGAGCTTAAACTTGTTGTCTATTGTATTTTATCGCTTTAACATCGTTGAAGGCTAATGATAAATTATTCGCATTATCTTAGTCATAATATTTCATCGGGCTATTGAGCTCACCCTTTCTTTCACCGTTTTCTTCGTAAAATGAGAACATAGCCGGACGACTTAGCCTGGGAACGGAGTAATGGTCCGAGGAGGATAGCATTAGTAGTCCTCACTATTCGTGAAATAGTGTGATAATAGTTGTAATGAGGACTCCTTTTGAGTTTGTATAATATCTAGTGAGACAATATCAGTATTCAAACTCACGCTTTATGTCGTATTGTATACAGCTACGCTTATATTAGTAAGTTGATTTGAATTTATGTACCATGTAAGTGGCGACCCAAGATGGGTGACGATATACCCAATTTTGGGGGCGCCACAATGAATCGTAGCTTAGGATACGATCCCAAGCTAAGATGTGAGAATAGTACTTGAGAGGGAGAGACAGAATACCTTTCAAAGATGACCTACCTAAGTTTATTTGGTATTTGATTGGTCACGAGTATAGTGATAATATGTCGCATGTCAATTAACCCTTATTTTGTGGCGTTGTTTGAAAATGGCATCCGAAAATGTTGAGAATAGTAATGGAGCACGAGGAGACTATTGATTCTCCACGATCAATAATCGTGACAATGTGCAACAGGATGGCGATAATCCTCCTGTAAACAACAACACCGATCAATCGATTTAACGACTAAGATGACGCTTAAGAAGTTTTTAGAATTCATGCAACATCAAAGTAAAGCGATCGTCATCCAAAACGTAGTGGAAACACGGAAAACTCTCAAGGCCACCGCTAAACAATTCAAGGAGCTAGACCACCGGAGTTTAAGGGAGAGCCAAAACCACTTCAAGTGAAGCATGGATAAAGCAGATTACCAAGATATTTGATGTCTTGATGTTCGAGGAGCAAAAGGTTCCTTTTGCGCACTTTTTATGTCATGCGCAGAGAGCAGACATCGGGAAATCCCAGAAACGTACTCAACCTCGCCAGATCAAGATATCTTGGGAGAAGTTCCTCGAGTCGTTTCAACGACAAATACTTTCCTCGAAAGTATTCGCCATACATGAGGAGGTGGAGTTTATCAAGTCGAACAAAACAATATGACCGTGTCGCAATACGAGGCAAAATTTATGAGTTATCACGGCCATACGCCCCACTCTGGTGGATAATGAAGAGAGAATGGCGCCAATGTTTTTAAGAGGTTCGTTGCAGAGATACGCCAACATCTTATTTCTCATAAACCGCGTTTTTATTCGGATGTTGTAAATAGGGCTCGATTAGTGGAGCGCGATAACGAGTCAACGTAACTAAAAGAGAGCAATGCAAGAAAATTATAATACCAAATGGTAGTAGTCATCGGGTTATGACAACAAGCGGAGGGAATCAATAGGCGAATATGGTAACCACTTTGGTGGTAATCGTACAAAACAATAAGAATGGACATTTCAAGAAAAGGAGATTCAACAATGATGGAAAGACGCCAAGACCAAAGACCATTGTTAAGGAAGGAGAAAGACCACCTATCATATGCTTCTAAATGCGAGGAGAGGGATTACATCATCCGAATCACGCCACGCAAATCAAAAGCATGTTATAATTGTGGAAGAGAAGGTCACTTAGCTCGATTTTGTCGCCATCAAGACAAATTCAACTAGATGGAGGCGTAATAAATTATCAATAGTCTTCAACAATGTTAAACCGATAAAATACAATAGACAACCAGCTTTAACAAGCAAGTGAATATGCAATCCATTAAAAGAGTCAAGTAGAAAATAAAGTCTACTATCTTTTAGGTTTTAAAAGGTTTTCATAAATTTTTATCACTAAGACTCAGCTTTAATGAATAAACCACAATATCTAATCATCCCCGTATCTCACGCGCCAAGGATTTTCATCAAATTATCAATGGTCACACTATACCGAATCACCCCCGGTCATAATCATACCAAAACTATCCATCAACGCATTACGTGCCACCGAGGACTTTTATCACATCATTTATAACAAGCCATGATTATACCGAATGATCCTCGTCATAATCATACTAAGTTCATCTATGCACGTAAGCCAAAGATAACATAATATATCATGAGGATGATGACAATGACATAATAATTCAATAAAACAAGTTCAAGAATTATTTTATCCGTGAATTAAGAACGCCCAAATTGTCAACAAGATACTGTTTTTGTAGAGTAAAATTCAAGAATGATCGTAAGAATATTTCCATGAAAAGATATCTTTGGAACGCAAATATCAAGGATATTCTACTAATTTCATGGAGTATAAAGTCAAAGTTTTAACCAACCTGGGTATAATAAAGAATGGAATAACAAAAGAAATCACCACGCGCGCAGATTGCAGATGACATGTTATTCCAATGTAATAATAATAACTAAACCGTGTCGTGAAATTCACAATCATGTGGATGATCCAATGTAATAATAAATGTTTGAATAATAAACAATGGAACCAGTCCTGTAAAACACACAAAAACAGGATATTCCAAATGTAATAATAAATGAGGAATAATAAACAATGGAACTGTGTCCCATGTAAAACACATGCATGTGATATTCCAAATGTAATATTAAATGTGAATAATAAACAATGGAACCAGTGTCCGTGTAAAACACACGCATGTGATATTCCAACGTAATAATAAAGAATGGAATAATGTAAGAAGATCACCAAGTATAGGGGATTCACAGATACAAAGTTTATTCCAATGTAATAAATAAGAATGGAATAACATAAGGATTTCACCCAAGATAGGTACGCCAGATATACAAAGTTATGTATAGGTATACCACTTTTTACAAAAGTTATTCCAAATGTAATAATAATGAATGGAATAATGTAAGTTCTTCTTCATGAATAAGAAAGAATAACACTTTTTACGGTACAACAAATAATATCCCTTACCTTAGAAGAACCTAATATCGCAAAAGTGAAGTAGCATAGAATTTCTTCTTTCTCTCTATAGTTTCTCTCTACAGAGTTTCAATGAATTCGTAAGAAAATAATGAAGGAATGAGCTTCTATTTATAGGAAAATAGAATGCATATAATTAATCCATGAATGGTCCAGATTGATTTACTTTAATCTGACTCCATATTTAAAGCAAAATCTTTTAAATAAAATATCATATATTCTATTTATATAAAAATATTTTACTATGCAAACACTATGCAATACTACGCAAAACACTACGCAACACTATGCATAATAAAATATAATATATTCTATTTATGTAATAACTTTAATAAAGTATTCATTTTTTATAAAAGATGTTTCGCTTTTATTACGTTAATAATACTGAATAAAACAAAACGTCATTATCGCTATAATAATTCATATTATTAATCGACAATAATGGGAATTAAACCGAGTGACTTCTCACATAAAGATCAATAATCAATACCGCGCTGCTACTTTACGCAACCACACGTACATCGTACTTTTACTACCGAGTAGTTCAACAAGATCAACAAAGAAACTTCCGCCGTTATTTCAATAAAATATTTTTGTCGCTTTCAATCCAACAATAATTTGTGGGGTCCACCAATGATTGAGTCATTGTATTTAATATTCCCTCGCTAAACCGAATATTCCCCACCAATCGAATATAATATAACCACTCAGCATACTTTGCAAAATTTATAAATACTACCCACAATTATAATATTATCTCAAATTCACACCATAATATTAAAAATTATTTCGACAAAATTTAAATCTTTATCGATAAAAATCTGGGGTCTCACAATCTCCTTCTTATGGAATTTCATCAAATTAGGTAACGACTGGGTATGATAAAGAGGTGAGGATACCTTAAATACCTTTATCGTTGAAAACATTAAATTCATCTTTGCAATCCCACCAAAGATATTCATTAACAATTCATCTTTGCACTACAAAGCCAAAGATATTCAATCAGAAAACCAATAATGCCGAGACTCACTTAATAAGATCAATGACCACGAATTATCCATGCACTAATCGGCCGTGGATATTCGTGTTTTAATTACTACATGATTATACCAAATAATCCTCGGTCATAATCATACCAAGTCCATCAATGTACTACTACCAAAGATGACTTTTACCAAATCCATGAATTAATATTTCATTGCGAGACTCTCATTTCAATAATTAATCCACATCATCGAATCATCCCCGCACTACGTGCCAAGGATATTCTTTATTATCACGACCAATTAATTATCCATGCACTACGTGCAAAAGATAATCGTCGTATTCATTAAGATCACGACCACAAATTATCCATGCACTACGGCCAAAGATAATCGTGTATTCATTAAGTATCACGACCACAAATTATCCATGCACTACTACCAAAGATAATCGTGTATTCATTAAGATCACAACCACAAATTATCCATGACTACTACCAAAGATAATCGTGTATTCATTAAGATCACGACCACAATTATCCATGCACTACGTACAAAGATAATCGTGTTTTCAATTACGATATCGTGATTATACCGAACAATCCTCGGTCATAATCATACCAAGTCCATCTATGCGTGAGCCACAAATGACTTTCAACATAATATAAGCATGAGGATCATGTCAATGATATAAAGAATCAATCAAATGAGATAAATGATAAATATTAAACATTTATAATATAATTTATCCCGGATTCAAGAATATCCCCATGTTATCAATCACTTAATAATCTTATAATCTAATATCATTAATATTATAACAATATTTTAATCACTTCTTAAATTTATAAACAATTTATTTCAATTGTTTACGCTTTTACCATATAATGCATTTAATCATTCAAAATGCCATACTCATAAGATATCATCACCAATTATCAAATCCTCATCAAAAAAAATATATGCATATACTCTATATAGGATTCTCTAGCCATAAAATCCTATTTTCAACTTTCATACTTTCACATAACATATTTAACTCATATGTTCAGAATTAAACTATTTTCATGAAAATACCAAATCAGTCCCAAAAATATTTCTTTTCTGGGATTTAGCATCATATAGTCCCATAATGAAAATATATTTTTCTTAATTTTAAAATTCATTTACTATTTTTCAAAATCAATTTCTACTTAATTCCTTAAGAAATTTGCTACCTCAAGTTTAACTCCAGAAATTCCCAAATCTTGGCAGGACCTTACACATGTTAATGTGAGCCTCCAGCTTTAAATTTCATGGTCATCTGAGTTGTAGAACTCCTATTATATCGTTTTTCTTTAAAACCTAAATATTGAAATGGTCATAACTTGCTCATTTTAAGTCGAAATAAGCTCATTTTTGGACAGGAGTTACCTTATACCATATACTTTCATTTCCCAAAAGGCTAGAATTTTTCTCATAATTTAAGTGGCCGAAAATGCCCTTTAAAAATAAAATCAGTAGCTTTTTGAAATTTCCAGCTTTTTCATTCTTTATTAAAATCACCCATACGTAAATCTACAACACCTTTTCCAAAGATTCCACTTGGAGATGCTACAAAACTCATAGATCTAACTCTAGAACTTGACCACACTGAAAAATTCAAAATATATTAGGAGATATGGTCAATTGAATTTCATGTTACGCTTTTCACAAAATCGATTTTCAACTCTTTGTGATTTCTAAGAAACTTTTATGTTTTCTCATAATAACCAACATAACTCATTATAACACTTACTAATACCACGATACCCATGATTTTCATTAGTCCAATGTTTTATTATGACTTTCATCATAATCCACGAAATGCATCCTTTTAGTTGAAGAAATATTTGAGGGTTTAAGAAATGGTTTTTTGACTTGAGGTCAATACAAAATTCGATTTCACGCCTAGGGTAGGCTAGAAAGTCCTCAAGAATACGCCAAGAAATTTATTAATGATAGAAATATCATTCAAAACTGTGACTCTCATCCAAAACTTGATAATACGTCACATTGATACCAATCGTGACTTCTATCCTTTAACCTAGATAAGACTCTCATAATGATGCCTATCAACTCGCCATCTTCTTTCATTATGTCGCCTAGAGAAAGTCCGCCCTGGTGCATTCCACACAAGGAAGTCAACAACGAAAGGTTCAGTGGATCTTTACTTATGGCTTGATATGACAATGATTGACTTTAATGGTTTGGTTACTTGAATTCGCATAACAAAGTTGGTTATGAATATAAAAGCTAACAACCTTACGAAAAGCATGATGATTAGTTAACCAATTGATTCCTAAAAGCACATCAAAGGCCAGTATTTTTTTTAAAAAAATAAGATCGACAAGTAACGTGAAAGTGTTTATTTGAATCAAACAAGATTTAAAAATAGTAGCGGTAACGAAGGCTCCTACTAATGAAGTTTCAACCAATAAGTCAAAGTCTAACTTCTCCTAGTCAAATTTAAACGCTGAACGCAAAGCAAGAGAGATAAAATAATGGGTAGAACTCCCAGATCTTATAAGGTATAGACTTCGCAATTTATAATTAACTAACCCGTGCTAACTTCGTTCGGTTTTTACTCGCTTTTTGAGAAGTCATGAAAAATGCACTTCCTAAAACCAACGATTTTGTTTTGTCCATATCCACCTTTGGTGCCATCGTCCCAAATTTAGACTTGACTTTGGTGCACAACAAAATTGAGCTAAATGACCTTCTCTTCTCGCAATTTCCACTTCTATTATCTTTGCCATGATTACCACCGGGTGGTTACCATTCTTAGCATGATAATTTCCCCACGATGGTTATCATTGTTCGATAAATTGCTACTAGTATGATTATTATCGTATTGTTGGTCGTTACCTTTCGTTTGAAATAAATCAACACTCTCATGTGCTTCATTGCTTATCTCAAAGATTTTCAAATGTCATTCTCAAACACCGCCACAAAACAAGGGTTAATTAACATATCACATATTATCCCTATACTCCGACCGACCAATTAAATACCAAATAAATTTAGTGTAGGTCATACTAGCGAAGGAATTCCCCGCCTCCCTCCTTCTAGTTCTTATCTCACATCTTAGCTGTGGATCATATCCCTAAGCTCTATTACTAACCGCGACGCCTCTAAAATTAGGTATACGCCACCCATCTTGGGTCGCCACTTATATGGTACATAAATTCAAATACAACTTACTAATATAATCGTAGTATACAATACGACATAAAAACGTGAGTTTGAATACAAATATTGTCTACTAGATATTATACAAACTCAAAAGGAGTCCTCATTACAACTATTATCACACTATTTCACGTAATAGTGAGGACTACTAATGCTATCCTCTGGACCATTACTCCGCCTCCCGACTCGTCGTCAAATATGTTCTCATTTCAAGAAGAAAAGCAGTGAAAGAAAGGGTGAGCTCAACTAGCCCAAGAAGAAATATTATGACTAAGATAATGCGTAATAAATTATCAATAGTCTTCAACAATGTTAAACCGATAAAATACAATAGACAACCAGCTTTAACTGTAGCGAATATGCAATCCATTAAAAGAGTCAAGTAGAAAATAAAGTCTACTATCTTTTAGGTTTTAAAAGGTTTTCATAAATTTTTATCACTAAGACTCAGCTTTAATGAATAAACCACAATATCTAATCATCCCTCGTACTACTGGCCAAGGATTTTCATCAAATTATCAATGGTCATGACTATACCGAATCACCCCTCGGTCATAATCATACCAAAAACTATCCATCAACGCATTACACAGCCACCGAGGACTTTTATCACATCATTTATAACAAGCCATGATTATACCGAATGATCCTCGGTCATAATCATACTAAGTTCATCTATGCACGTAAGCCAAAGATAACATAATATATCATGAGGATGATGACAATGACATAATAATTCAATAAAACAAGTTCAAGAATTATTTTATCCAGAATTAATAACGCCCAAATTGTCAACAAGATACTTGCTTTTGTAGAGTAAAATTCAAGAATGATCGTAAGAATATTTCCATGAAAAGATATCGGATGAAACGCAAATATCAAGGATATTCTACTAATTTCATGGAGTATGTAAGTCAAAGTTTTAACCAACTGGGTATAATAAAGAATGGAATAACAAAAGAAATCACCACGACATGCGCGATTGTGATGACATGTTATTCCAATGTAATAATAATAATCTTAACCAAAGTCGTGAAATTCACAATCGGCGAGGATGATCCAATAGAATAATAAATGCTTAATAATAAACAATGGAACCAGTGTCCTGTAAAACACACAAGCATGTGATATTCCAACGTAATAATAAATGCGTAATAATAAACAATGGAACCGTGTCCGGTGTAAAACACGCATGCATGTGATATTCCAATGTAATAATAAATGCGGAATAATAAACAATGGAACCAGTCCGTCCTGTAAAACACATGCATGTGATATTCCAATGTAATAATAAATGTGGAATAATAAACAATGGAACCAGTGCCGTGTAAAACACACGACATGTGATATTCCAATGTAATAATAAAGAATGGAATAATGTAAGAAGATCACCAAGTATAGGGGATTCACAGATACAAAGTTATTCCAATGTAATAAATAAGAATGGAATAACATAAGGATTTCACCCAAAGATAGGTATACGCCGCGTATACAAAGTTATGTATAGGTATACCACTTTTACAAAGTTATTCCAATGTAATAATAATGAATGGAATAATGTAAGTTCTCTTCATGAATAAGAAAGAATAACACCCTTACGGTACAACAAATAATATCCCTTACCTTAGAAGAACTCAATATCGGCAAAGTGAAGTAGCAGTTTCTACTTTTTTTTTTTCTCTATCTCTATAGTTTCTCTGTAGTTTCAATGAATTCGTAAGAAAATAATGAAGGAATGAGCTTCATTTATAGGAAAATAGAATGCATAGTAATTAATCCATGAAATCCATCAGTATTGATTTACTTTAATCGATGGTCCATATTTAAAGCAAAATCTTTTAAATAAAATATCATATATTCTATTTATATAAAAACATTTTACTATGCAAACACTACGCAACACTATGCAAAACACTACGCAACACTACGCATAATAAAATATAATATATTCTATTTATGTAATAACTTTAATAAAGTATTCTCGCTTTATATAAAAGATGTTTCGCTTTTATTACGTTAATAATACGAATAAAACAAAACGCCATTATCGCTTATAATAATTCATATTATTAATCGATAATAATGGAATCAAACCGAGTGACTTCTCACATAAGATCAATAATCAATACCGGTGCTACTACGCAACCACACGACATCGCATTTCTTTTACTACCGAGTAATTCAACAAGATCAACCAGAAAACTTCCGCCGTTATTTCAATAAAATATTTTTTTCGCTTTCTCAATCCAACAATAATTCTTTTGTAGGGTCCACCAATGATTGAGTCATTGTATGCAATAATATTCCCCGCTAAACCGAATATTCCCCACCAATCGAATATAATATAACCACTGTGCATACTTTGCAAAATTTATAAATACTACCCACAACTATAATATTATCTCAAATTCACACCATAATATTAAAATTATTTCGACAAAATTTAAATCTTTATTGATAAAATCTGGGGTCTCACACAGGATGTTCCAATGTAATAATAATAAAGATTTAAACCAGTCCTGGTGTAAAACACATGCATGTGATGTTCCAAATGTAATAATAGAAGAATGTCACCAAGTATAGGGCAAACTGGCATGATACAAAAGTTATTCCAATGTAATAATAAACAATGGAATAACAACAATTCTATTAATGAATAAGAAAGAATAACACCCATTACTTTAGTAGGAGATTGAATAATCGCAAAGAAGGTAAAGTAATAGATACTCTTCTTCTTCTCTCTTATTCTCTCTATACTTTCTTTCTCTATAGTTTGAATGAATTCGTGAAAAATAATGAAGCACTAGGCCTCTATTTATAGAAGATTTCCAACGACTTAAGACTTGCCATGTGAAAAGGCAAGTGGCTTGACGACCGGTGATGTGAAAAAAAAAAGTGGTTTGACGCTCAGAATGTAATGAAACGACAATTGGTTCGACGCTTTGAATGTGAAACGACAAGTGGTTCGGCGCTCGTAATATGAAACGGCAAGTGGTTTGACGACCGGTAAAGGTAATTACTATCGACGAAGGTAATTACTATCGACGAAGAGACTCTTAGATGATGACATATGGCCCCCCATAAAATAACCAAACTTACCACAAACGCCTCCCATAATGTACTCTTTATATACATCAAGGATCAATAAATATTACCACAAATCATTTTATTTTTAATCAACACATATTTAATCTTTCAATAATTATTAATCATTTATAACTTGTTGTCTCAATTATTGATTTAATAATATAACATATTATACGATGATCTTGTGACAATAATTAAATCAATAATATAAGAGATATGATGCAAAGAATTATCGTAGCAATAATTGAGTATAAATGGTGAGTGACTTCTCACGTAAGCATCAATAATCAATCTGAGTGTTACTTCTTAACCACGCCAGACATCGTATTTTGTACTTTTACTACTTAGGGTAGTTCAACAGTTTTAACGGTAACACCTCCGCCGTTATTTTTATAGAAGATAATTTTGTCGCTTTCTAACTACTTACAATATTTAGTTAAATGGGGTCCACCAATGATTGAAATCGTCGTATTTAATATTCCCGCATAAAAAGAATATTTCCCACCAAACGAATATTTTATAACAACTTGCTTACTTTTGCAAAATTTATAAATATTACCCACAACTATAACATTATATCAAATTTATTCCATAATATTCAAAAATAATATTTATAGAAAATTCATCTTTATTTATAAAAGTTGGGGTCTTACACGGTTACTGCTAATATTTGTTCATGTAGCGTTGTTTGATTAAATTTATATTAAATTTTAGACGTAAACATTTGTATTTCTGTCTATTCAATTTTGTATTCCAGCTAGAATTTCTAGCGAACGAGCTGTACTCTTTTCAAATCTGATTCGTTAATAATTCTAATGGAAGGTGGAGATTGTAAAACCCCAACTTTTTGAATAAAGATGAATTTTTTTATAAATATTATTTTTGAATATTATGGAGTGAAATTGATATAATGTTATAGTTGTGGGTAATATTTATAAATTTTGCATAAGATGCAAGTTGTTATATTATATTCGATTGGTCTGAAATATTCATTTTAGCAGAGAATATTCGTGATAATCTACAAGAATCATCGGGTGGACCCCATAATGTAATTATCATTTGGATCGAGAAAACGACAAAAATATTTTAATAAAAATAACTACAGTAAGTTTTACCGTTAATACTTGTTGAACTACTCAAAGAGTAAAGTACAAGAATACGCGCGGTTGCATAAGAAGCACACCAGATTGATTATCGATGCTTACGTGAGAAGTCATTCAGCTTTGTTCAATTATTGCTATAAGAATTATCGTACAAGATCCTACGTTATTTGATTCAATTATTATCGATATTTATTATATTGTAAAAATCAATAATTGAGACGACAAAATTATTAATATTATTATTTGCAATATTAACGATGTCTAGAAGTTCTATCTGCCGAGGAGAGTTCGTCACCTAATCAAGCGCATACATAGGAGAGAAATCCTTATCGAAAAGCCCTCTTTCTTGGGAACGAATTCAGTCGATTAATATTGTGAATTATAATAAAGATGATAAATGTTATTAAAATTATTAAGGTGATTTTTATAAAGTTTGCTTATTTTATGAACCCCATTTACCCATTTTTCAAAATAATCGGTAGAAAATTATTTAAAGGTGGGGCCCACATGTGGGGGCCACATTTGGGGCCCATATGTGTTGAAAAACTGATTTTGGAAATGGGAGTGGGAGAGAGTTACGTATATGGAGGGAGTTTATATATTTAAGATTGTGATGTGGGTGTATATATATAATATAATATGTGTGAGTGGATTGTGGTGGAAGAAAAGAAAGAGTGATAGTGATGTGTGTGTGTGTGTGTAAGTTGAATTAATGGTGGAAAAGTAGTATGATGATAGTGATGGGTGGATGAATTAGGGTGGTTTATTAAAACCATTTGTTATATATATATATATAATATATATTATATTTTATTTAAAAAAATTTGCTTTAAATATGGACCATCCGATTAAAGTAAATCAATTTGGACCGTTCATGAATTAGTTACTATGCATTCCATTCTTCTATAAATAGAAGCTCATTCCTTCATTATTTCTTACGAATTCATTGAAATTCCAGAGAGAAAAACTATAGAGAGAAAGAAGAAAAGTGTTCTGCTACTTTACCCTTTTCTATATCAAGTTTCTTTTTACTAGTAAGAAGTGTTATTTTTCTTATTCATGAAGAGAACTGTTGTTATTCCTTTTCTTATTATTCATTGGAATAACCTCGTATATGCTGCTTCACCCTATACTTGGTGACATTCTTCTATTATTCCGCTTTTATTATTCTCGCTGAATATCCTGTCATGCATGCTTTTACGCCGGACCGATTCCGCCTTTTTATTATTCTCGTTGGAATATCCTGCGTCATGCGCTTTTACGCCGACGGACTCGATTCCGCCTTTTATTATTCTATTGGAATATCCTGCATCGCATGCGCTTTACGCGGACTGATTATTTTGTTGAATATCCGTCATCACATGCTTTTACTGCCGACCGATTCCGCCCTTATTAGTATTCTCGTTGGAATAACTCGTCTATGCGTAAGTACCGCATACATGGTGATTTTTGTTGTTATTCCATTCTTTATTATTCATTGAACTTCCCGTCGCCATGTAATTTCGCTTTGACCGTTCCGTTATTATTATTCTGCTGGAATAACTCATGTCATGCCAAGATCGCATGCACGGTGATTCTGTTGTTATTCCATTCTCTATTATACTCAAATTGGTTAAAGTTTGAGACTTCATACTCCATGAAATTAGTGGAATATTCTTGATATTTAAGCTTCATCCAAAGATATTTTCATGGAAATATTCTTCCGAGTATTCTTGAATTTTACTCTACAAAGCAAAGATCGTGTTGACAATTTGGACGTTATCGGTTTTTGACAAATTAATTCTTGAACTTGTTTTATCAATTCTTATATCATTGTCATCATCCTTATATTTATATTTTTTGAAAGTCATCTCGTACCAGAACAGTCGTAGATGGACTTGGTATGATTATGACCGAGAGATTATTCTATGTAATCATGACCGTAATGTTACAAATGATGTGGTAAAAGTCCTCATCGTCCGTAGTGCATCGATGGATGATTGTTAGCATGATCATGATCATTAATGAATACACAAATATTCTCGGCCGTAGTGCAATGGATAATTGTGGTCGTTGATACTAATGAATATCCTCGGCCGTAGTGCAGGGTGATTCAATGATGTGGAATATTTATTGTCGAGTCTCGCCGATAATGATGATGAAAAACCTTTTAAATAATAAAAGATAGTAGATTTTATTTTCTACTGACTTTTTTAATGGATTGCTTGTTCAGTTGCGCTTAAACTTGATGTCTATTATATTTTATCGCTTAACATTGTTGGAGACTAATGATAATTTATTCTCGCATTATCTTAGTCATAATATTTCTTACTAAAGGTTTGAGCTCACCCTTTCTTTCACCGTTTTCTCTTCGAAATGAGAATATAAATTTGGGACGAAGTCGGGGAACGGAGTGATGGTCCGAGGATAAGATTAGTAGTCCTCACTATTCTCGTGAAATAGTATGATAATAGTTGTAATGAGGACTCCTTTTGAGTTTGTATAATCTCTAGTAGACAATATTTGTATTCAAACTCACAGCTTTATGTTTTGTCGTATTGCATACCCGATAAACAGATTAGTAAAGTTGTATTTAAATTCGCATCACGATGTCTGGCACCCAAGATGGGTGATGTATACCTAATTTTAGGGGCGTCACAGAGATGGTATTTGTAAAAAATTTATCCATAACAAATATAAAGATACTATAAATTATTGCCCATATATATGTGTGAGTGTGTGTGTGTGTGTCCAATGAATTTGGAATAGAAAGAACAAGTGAAGTGAAGACTGAAGAGGCTTTGCTTTCTTTAGCCTCCTGATGAAAAATACATACAAGTTCAAAGTCTTTGCTTGCATGAAAAAAAAGCAAAGATGTGAAAAGAATTCTTGTTCAGATTCAAAATCAATGAGATTATGAGAAGATATATATATATATATATATAGTCCGGTTCCAGTCCGGAAGCCCGAATTTTATCCTGTCCGGATTTTTTTTTTTTTGCTATTTTTTTAAAACAACTAAAAAAAATATTTAATATTTTATGGAATTGAAATTTTTTCATAATAAAGTATTTTGGACGTGATTTGGGTAAGTATAACAAAATATGGTGGTACAGTCTGGGCAGACTGTACCACCATTTTTTTGTATAGGTATTCAAATCACCCCAAAACACTTTATTATGGAAAAATTTCAGTTCCATAAAATATTAAATATTTTTTTTTAGTTATTTAAAAAAAAAAAAAATAAAAATAAAATTTTGAGGTCTGCTTTTGATCAAGTCCAAAATCCCTATGATCTGATATGTATATATATATATATATATATATATATATATATATATATATATATGTGTGTGTGTGTGTGTGTGTGTGTGTGTGTGGGGGGTAACTCAATAATTAAGAAATAATATTTTATTTTATTTACGACTTAACAAGTCAAAAGTTTTTTAAATTTTAGGTGTCATAAATTCAATTTTAAATTCATAAACTTACAATAATTTTTAAAATTCATAAACCAAATGTGTATCCTTAAAATTTTTTTCTTTCTTATTTCAATTAAAATGACATATTGTACGTAATAGCTTTATTTAAAATTAAACAAATTATTATTATCATAAATATTACCTAAAAAGTCGATTATTATAAAATAGAGATAATAATATTTTATAATATAATTAATCACATGAGATATAATTAATCAGTGTTTCGAAACCACATACTATTTGAGACGGCATCACCCCATAATAAACATTACTACTAAGGAAATATAAATTTTCGGTTCACAAGGAACCTTGCAATTATAGTTAAAAATAATAGGAGCCGTATTTTGTACTCTGTTGTTATTATATATATATATATCATGTGATACAAGACTATTCACCTCTTTATTTATTTATTTTAGTCTAAACTACCTCTTTTTTATTATTATTATTTACAATGGAAAAAAAAATACACTTAATAGTCCTCTTCAACCTGATGAGAAAGTAATTAGTTAAAAAAATAAAAATGAACGAATCAAGGTTACAATTGCATGTGTTGAATTACTAGTAACTACTCCGGACAAAGCACGGAATCTTATTCTAAAAATATACTAATATTATTAAAATTTTATTGTATTTTAATAAAATTATTCTTTTAATAGTTAAAGCAAATGGTTAGAGTTAATTTAGAGTTAAATATTTTTTCTTCTTCTTCTAAATATATTATATGAGTAGTAATATAATTTTACTTAAATTTATATTATTATATATTTCAATAAAATAACAAATTACTATTAGATAAGATAATCTTATTTTGATTTGATGGTCTCTTTATAAAATTATATATGTTGCTAGTTTTATTTTCTGATTTGGAAAGATGAATAATAAAAGTTAACTTCATATAAAAAAAGAGAGTAATAATTTCTAGAATCATGTATTCAACTTTTTATCTCCTTAAAAAAGTTGAATTTTGGTTTATAATATACTATTGTTTGTCTATATCTATTTAATTGCATGCCTCAACATAACACGTTTTTCTAGTACTCTATTAACTGAAGACAAAAATTAGTAACAAATTTATACCTCTTATCACAAAATAGAATAGAAGAAACAATCAACATATCAATAACATAAATAAAAGTATAAAATTTATATGCATGTACGATGATGGGTTAGGTTTTGACTTTTGACTTAATGTAGGAAAAGTCATTTTGACTTAAAATATTAAAAAAAAATTAATTTTTTGACCCACTACGTACCTTCAAACATCCATGGTAAGAAAGACTAAGGTTGGAGGGAAACAAACGAAATTATAAAAAAAATAAAAAAATCTATTATAACAATGTTAAAAAGTGTTGAATGTGAAATAGAATTTCAATCTTATGTCCATTTTCTATTTCATTTATTAACTTATTACTAGTATTAACTATGTTAAAGACTAGCTGTAGTACTTAGAAAAAGGGAATATACATAAGATTTGGACTCATATCTTTAAATAAATGTTTGTTCTCGCCTAGGAATTAATTCTTGTGCATTGAAACTCACGCCTATGTTTGTTGCATTCCTTATCTTACCAACAAAAGCAACGACCATCTACCTAAAACCACATCCAACACTACTTAAAAATAAACATCTTCTTTCTTTGTCTACAGATTTATTAATGAAGCAAATTACAACAGACGACGACAGTGGCAAAATAACCTGGACTTTGTCTAAACAAACAAATATATGTATTTAGCCTAACACAACACTAAGGTACAAACATTAATAATAGTAATTAAGCCCTCAGTACTCAGTTGATCCATATATCCATGCTGTCCTGCTATATCACAGACAGTGGTGTGGACCGATCAAAGCTGCTCCCAAGAGCTCTAGCACGAACCGCCTGTTTCTTCTTCATCACCCCATGTTGTTCCATTTCTCGGCCCGCCTTTCCCTTTCCAAATGATGATAATTTTGGTGCATTAATACTAACCTGCGACACTGATCCATCTTTTGTTGCACCTCCATGAATTAGCACCCTTGTAATCCCCGAATAATGTAAAGATTCCGCGATTTGCAAAGCGCTAACACCCTTATTAGTCCTCGATTCCACATCTGCCCCTTTCTTCATAAGCAATTCAATCACTTCAACATGTCCCGACTCCACAGCACAGTGCAGTGCAGTGTACCCATCCTCATCCCTACCATTAATATCAACACCCTTTTCGATTAAAACCCGGACTGCATCCTGCTTTCCTTTAAATGAAGCCCGATGTAGTGCGGTCCATCCGTGCTGATCTCGTCCATTTATGGACGCGCCATTTTCCAGGAGTCTCTGAATACTCCTTACTTCGCCCTTTCGAGCAGCTATACTCAAGCTCTCCCCAAGGCGGAGTGCATCAAAAAGCCGTGCGTGCCCGTGCTCCGCTGCAACATCATAGGCTGTTTTCCCAACCCGGTTTCGGATATCTTTGTTAGTTCCCTTTTGAAGTAAGAGCTTTACCATATGTTCATCCCCCAAGGCTGCTGCAATATGTAACGGGGTATCACCATCTCCAGTGTTGCGAATATCGGACCTTGCTCCACTAGCCAACAATAGTCTCGCACAATCTCTTCTCCTCTCCTCGACGGCAATGTGTAAGGCCGTGTTACCGTCCTTGGTAAGAGAATCAACGTTGACATTTTTCAGCAAAAGAAGCTTTAAAACCTCCATATGTCCGCCTCCGGACGCGAAATGAATCGGGCCCCACACGGAGGATTCCGATCTTTCCACGCTGGCTCGACGAGCCAGCAGGAGCTCCACAATAAGGGTCTCCCCCGAGGCTACTGCAGCTTCGAGGGGAGTTGAGCCGGACCCGTTCTGAGCCTCAACGTCAGGCTCGAACTCCAAAAGCAGCTGCACAAGGTCAGGCCGGCTCTGACAGATGGCCAGATGAAGTAATGTTTGGCCATCAGCATCAGCAGATTCAGCCGCCTTCCAAGACGGATCACTTTTGTCCAACACATCTCGAATTTCATCCATTTCCCCATTGGCAACAAGTTGTGCCAAAACAGGGGAGCCAACAAACATAATTTTTATACCACTATCAATAAATACTTGTTTTTTCTTTGTGGTGAACCAATCGTTAGGAACGGTATCAAATGTGGAGGAGGGATTTTTAAGCGCTGCACCAGGCACAACAACGCTATGCAATAAGAAGGAATCGTGACAATAGGGGAATGATTCAGGGAGAAGAGAATTGGTAGAGGATTCATAAGTGATCTCAATTGTAAGTGTGGTGAGTGGAGATATGATCCCGGATTGAGGACGAATGGTGTAACGAGTTTTGTTCATGGGATGAAGCCTAAATGCCACGGGCATTGTGTACATAACGTTGCGTAAAGTGAGCTCACCGTAGCATTTTTGGCCTTGTTCGATCCTTATGGCCACAAGGTTTGATGGCTCCAAGCTTATCAGCCTATCCATATTAATTTAATTTTGTATATAGCTAGCTTCTACGATTGGATAGTAGTAGTATTAGTAGTAGTATGTTTTTTCTTGGCGGGGATTGAAGGGAATGGAAAACCCATGAAGAGAATTAACAAGGAAGTTGATGGGAAAAAGGGTGTTAATATATATATAAGAATAAGGCCGGCTGTAACAAGGATGTGCCAAATGGTGTAACAAACAATGCTACTCCACTAAACCTGTTCTATCCCGCGTCCGGACTTTCTTGTAGTCGGTTCGATTTTGAATTTTACAATATTACAAATTGATAATGGAACTAAAAGTAAATCAGATTCTTTTTATGTAACTGACGGAGTATTTGCAAGATGGAACTTTTTTCTTGGGAGCTAGTAATAATATAAAATTTGGAGAATTGATATTTACACAAAAATTTGATAGTTATACAACTTACGTGGGGTCCACCTCATGTAAGAGATGGTATATATTAAATTTACTAAATTTGATGGAAGGAG
Source organism: Panax quinquefolius (assembly GCA_020205615.1). Taxonomy (NCBI): domain Eukaryota; kingdom Viridiplantae; phylum Streptophyta; class Magnoliopsida; order Apiales; family Araliaceae; genus Panax; species Panax quinquefolius. The sequence goes on along the minus strand of JAINUW010000226.1, from coordinate 295,459 downwards.
AAGTTTATTTAATTTATTTTGATTTGGTGGAAAATTGTACTCCTATATATATATCTTGTAGGTATGTTACTTTCATTGATGTACTGAGCTAGTTGTGCAGAAGACACCATTGTTATTGTTCTGGCAGGCACATACCAGAAAGAATTTAGCATTTGAAAGCAACATGAATACGATTTTTTACACTTATTGCGTATCTATACCTAAAAATGATCCAGTTGTCTCACTCTCACACTCTCTCATCCTCCAACCACTGCAGAAGAGAACAATATATATATATATATATATATATATATCAAAGTTTTTGACCATTTGCTAAACGTGCATCCATATGTGAACAATTAAGTTGAAGGTTTACTTGGGCCAACTATAGTGACAATCATATGTTCAACACTTGGAAAACAAAGGAGGAAAAGAAATTTTAAAAAAACAAAAAAAGGAATCATCTTAATAGACACAAAATGAAATTTGTATATTGTTAAAAATTCTAATATCAAGAACAATCTTAACATATATAGTGTAATGGATGGTTAAGAAAGTAAAAATAAATAATTTTTGAGGTTTTATTTCTTTTTGTCCCCTTGAGTTTCCAAAATAATTCCAAATGTACCTAATTAATATTTGAATTATAAACTTTAGGCAATTAGGCAGATCTGATTGATTCACATGCATATATGTTGCTTCTTTTTTCTTAATTAGGTTAAGATTTTGAACTCTTCTACACGGACATGAAAATTGAACACGATTGTATTTGAATTTTACCTATTTGTATTTTCACTCACCATTAATAATCAAAATATAAATAAATTAAATTCAAATACACTATGTCCAGGTAGAATTTTTATAAGATTTTATCCCATTGGAACTATTTTCTGTTGCTAAGCCAAGTCTTTTATTTATTTTGGACAGAGGAAGGAAGCAGTGAAGTTTATGCTCGAGCGTGGGTCCCCATTGAAGATTTCCTCTGGTCAAATAGTAATTTCTTTATATATTTTTTTCAATGACCAATTCTTTGATACTAATAGGATCGAGATACAGGCCAGCATGCATGCATGCATGCAATTAGAGCTGGAAAGAGCATATTATCTTTAACCTAATCTGCAAACATCATAACCCAATGTGTGTGTGTGTGTGTGTGTGTGTATATGTATATTAAAACTAATTATACATTCGGCTAAGTATAAAATATCATTACCCTACATATATCTACTTCCATAAAGATATGATCAAGAGCAAAAATAAATGGGAGAAGGCAAGTGGAGGTCCATTAATTGTTTTTAATTAGGAAATATTGATTAATCTATCAATGTCCTATGACGGTGTTTAGTCGTTAAATCACGATAAAAGGTTTAATTATGAATTCAATATATATTATTTGCCTCCATCGGAATATTTGAATCGATCAGTCACGAGCACAGCCACAATTAATATTTAGCAGCTGTACTACGTAAGCAATATCATGGATAAACTACTCCTGCAATGGCAGTTTATTTAGTTATGTACAAGTGAAATTTATTGAGAAAAACACAACACTACTCGATGCCTCTCTCTCAGAGGTCTGTTATATAGAAGAAAGAATTGGTTGACTGGATCCACCTCTGACATCTAAATTAGTTTTTTAGTATTTATATTTCTTTATATTTTACCATGCATTAAAAAAATAGATCCTCTTTATTGCACCATTCGAATATGAAAATATGATGAGAGTTCATTTTAAAAAGTTGGAAGTATTTCTAAAAGACGATCACTTGTATCGACACGTAGTATTAAAAATTGAGCTCTGTTTTTTGAAATTACAGTCTCATTTTGATTTTATAATGTCAATTAACTAATTAATAGTAAAAAAAAATAAAATTAATTGTTATGAACTCATTCAAGTTTTGAAAAACAATTTTAAGTAGTATAATTTTGCTTCTCTTTCTTAATTTATTTTTGCTGACATAACGCCAACAAGGCAAAGAGACGGGGGACCAAAGCATAAATACAAGTATACAACGATGATGTGCTTTGCCTTTGACAAACTGACAATTACTAATTACTTTACTTCTCATCACTTCCACTATTTCTTTCTGTCAAGAAAAAGTCTGCTGGAAGAAATTTAAGTCGAGACTATTTAATTATAAGACAATTATCTCTCTCTCTCTCTCTCTCTAACACACACACACAGAAAAACAAATTTTGGTTGGTAATTCAGTATATACTGTCATCCCATCCGGCTAAATTAACTCTGTTTTATCTGTTGCTTTTGGCATTAAGTTCACTACTCTATCACAAGTCAAGTATATGTGCAAAAAGACAAGGCTTGAAATAATCTTGGGAGGGAACTCTAAGTTGATTAACAATGCCATGCAACAATTCTAGTGTGGCCTCTTAGTTGTTTTAACTTATATTATGTCGCGTTATATCTGAATTAACATAAATAAATACCTGCGCCCCCTCCCCCTTCCCAAAAAATAAAATAAAAACCTCTATTGCATTGCATGTATAATTATGTTTAAGATTAAATTAATGAATGGAGTTAACTTAGGGAACTGAGGACGGATTTCCCAAAATTTTATCAAGAATATTATTATGGTGACTTATTAGGTTCTTCATAGCAAGTGCCAACGAAGTAATCAGATTATGCCATCACCATGTTCTAGTCTTCTGTCTTTTTTGGATTAAAAAAACCAAAAAATTCAATCCATTTCTTCTGGTCAAACAAGACCTACAACACTCCAACCCTATAAGGGTCTATAAGCTCATTATATATATATATATATATATATATATATATATATATATATATATATATATGATTACCTACCTAGACTTGCAATAAACCTATACAAAAAACTTCCAAACCCACTTGTAAAACCAAAAGTTAAAAATTCTTCCACAATACCTCGGCCCCAGTAAATTAACAGATCATCATCATATGGCTTAACATGCAATGAAACAATTGTTATCTCAAGCCACTATGGCACAACCTGGTAAACTGTCATTAGTAGTACTTAATAATGCAACCAGGTGGCACCATTTGCAAACAGATAATGATAGTGACAGAATAGAGAGAATGGTAATAAGTTGCACATAAACAACCAGAATTCTTATTATTTCTATATGACACCTAGTGAGTGAGTGTCACACCATTGTCATCTGATTGCACCCAGCAAATTTGCACCATCAAGCTTTGCACCTTCCAATTGCTGTGACCAAGCAAACATAAAGTAAATCCTGTTACGGATCCCCCCCAAAAGGAAAAAGGGGGAAATATATATATATATATATATATATATATATATATATATATATATATATATGAAGTCCGACATGAAAGTTTGGCTATTCACAACACCAAAATTGAACAAATTATAATTTATAACTGAATAGAATCTCCTCCTAAGAGTTCAATCTATCAAAAGTAATATATATTCAAAAGGCACCAAAAAGGGGTCGGCAACCTAGTATACGCGATACAAAAAAACACGGCCTGCAACAATAAAAGCTCTATACCGTATACACTATACACCCACCAAACGAAACTCAAAGAGCCCCTATACTACACTTCCCCAGAAAATCAATCAATTGACCCCAGAAATTCTCATTTTGTCAAAAAAAAATATCAAGCTCAAAAAATAAATTTTGATTTGAATTGCCAACTTGTCAAAATATCTCCGGCTTCTCTACTGAAATATCCATCTTTTAGGAATCCTAGCACCTTTCTCCATCTTTCTCCACGTCCCACTTCTTTCTCCATCTTTTAGAAATCCTAGCACCTTTCCAAGCTTAAAAATATTTGTGATCAAACATGGCATCATCCGCTGAACACCAAACAGACCAAAAAACTTCCCCACCCCCAATACAAAACAAAACAAAAAAAAAAAAAAATGCCTAACAAACTAGTAGTGCAAAAGAAGATGATCTAGCGACTCCTAAAAGAGCTCAATTCTTCTAACTCACAAAAGAGTTAATAGGGTCACATCACCACCTATTATGACATCAGTCCATTAATAGGGCCCTATTACTCTACTTACACTTCCAAGTATAACTATATAAGATCTAAGATTCTTATCCCTACAACTAGTCCTTTGCTTTCCCTCCAATAATTTCAAATCAACTGTACAACCTATTAATATAAGTAGGATAATGACACAAGGACCATGGAATAGATATAGATTCAAAAAAGAGATCCTGCATTCCAATTCATATACTGAAAAGACATCATGGAAGCATATGGAATGTAGGTTTGCAAAAGTTCAAGGATCTCAGAAAATTTAATAAATTTTTTAAGCAAATTAGAAGTGTTGTGTTCAGTTGTATCTATGAACTTACAGTATCACGAAGATTCACATGCCGTAGATAAGCTCGTTGAAGATTTGCACCCTTCAAATTGGCATTAAATAACTTTGCACCCTGAAACCCAAGGGCAGATTAAGATATATCTTAAACAATTACTAATCAAATGAATGCCAAGAACTTTATAAGCTCAAAATAAACTGTTTAACCCCCAGAAAAGGAGAATAAATACTTCTGTTGAAGTAAATATTACTATCTTGTTTGTGTTTGATGGCTGGGGGGAGGAGGAGATAAATATCCCTGTCACAATTTTTTACCAACAGCGAGAACAAAAACTAGATTCTAGAATGATAAACATATACATATATATATATATATATATATATATATATACACACACATATAATGAACTTTAATGATAAAACTAGAAAAGATAATCCAAATAAATGACTGTTAATAAAATACTTTAAATTAAACACCAAGAACCAAGAACAAGAAAGAAAATAGAATAAATGCATATATAGATATATTTTACTTTTCCGACAACATGACCACATAGAATAACACTTGTTGAGCATTGGTCCTTTATATTCAATCTTGGCAACTACCCAAACATAATATGGCTATCTTCAAGTTATTCAAATCAAATAATCTCAAGTGATTACTTTAGGCCTTTATAACTCTCTTTCTTTCACTTTGGATAACATAAACAGATATAAAATTTATCATTTAGAAGTAAAAATATTTGGAAGATATACACTACAACAAGGCTGATGGAGGTTTTACCTTTAAGTTCGCTCCTTCAAGATTAGCTCCCTCCAAGTTGGCATTAGTTAAGTCTGCCGTCTGAAAATATAGAGGTACATGTTTAAATATATTTAACTAAATAAAAGGAAACAAATTAATCCGAGCAGTCTCCAAGAAAATAATTCATAGCTCAAGTTAAAAAAGGAATGCTGCTTAAAAAGACATGTTCAGGATTTCAGATAGAAGAATCTTCATACAAAGAATGTCAATGTATCATGATGAACAATTTATAGATAAAGCCATTACAATCCACTATGGTTGTATCAAATATCAATGTCTCGCTACCCGTTTCGCATTGTTAATATTCCTGTTGTAGATAGTATATAAACAGTCTTCTCTGTAGGTCAGCACTAATAGAACTAACAGCTGATAAAAAAAATTAAAAAAGAAAAAGAAAAAAGAGGAAACAAATAGAATTAACAATATCATCCAGGGGCGGTTCTACCCTAGGGGCAGGGGGGGGCACCTGCCCCCACTGAATTTTCAGTTCATGGGTCCTCTTTTTGTATAAATGACTTTTTAAAGTAATGATAATTTTGTACTATTTCCCTTATTTTTCTCTCCTGTGTAATATTTGGCTCAAAAAGTAAATACTCTCTTCTACTTTCTTTTCTTTTTTAACTAATATCCTATAAAGTTTTTTAGTTGTAGAAAAAAAATGAGAAGAAATTTTGACTCGAAATACATTCTTTTTTTTATATATATATTTTTTCTAATTAAAACTCAAAAACACCACTTTTCTTAAAAAAAAATTCTCTTCTATTACAAAACTGACATTATCTCTTTTTGTTTTCATTCGCTTCCTTTTCTTTTATTACCAAATTAAAACTCAAATTAGACAAATATAAGGTGTTAAAACTCCAAGACTATTTACTTAGTTTTCTTTATCCCGTGTGGCCTTATCCAACTCAATTAGATTTGTCACATTTGTACTATATTGGATTTTTAATAAAAAAATTTGTTGATTAAAAAAATCATTCTAATATTTTCCTTATAAGAAAATTATGAATACACACACACACACACACACACACACACACACACACACACACACACACATATATATATATATATATTAAACTTAATGACTTAAATGTTGAGAAATTATATTGGATTTAGAAAATTATATATATAGTTATATATAATTTTTATTCTTAATAAAAAAAAATCAAATTTGACCCCACTGAACTTTGTGGCTGGATCCGCCCTTGATATCATCCCATATAGATTCCTATGGACTTCTGGTACATATACTTCAAAACTGTCGTCAGGCTTTTGCCCAGTTACTAAGTGGGTTGAATATAGAAACCATACAACTAAAAAATAGTGCACACAAGCTATTGACATTCTTTTTTAAAATAGAGGTCTTGAGGAGATAACGTCAACCAATTTCCCCGCCCAAGAATAAAGACAGAGAGGACACCAATTAAAGATAGCCAGCATAAATATGCTTAGTGGGACTAACAAACAATTAAAAGAAAAAAAATGTATAACTTGAATAATCCATAATTTAGAGACTTGAAGATGGTAAACCTGTAGGTGTGCAGAACGCAGATCTGCCCCACATAAGCTACAATCTATCAAGCAAGCATCTTCACAACACAATATAAATATTACTTCAGTCCATAAGTTACATAAAAAAATAAATTTAAAAGGAAAAACTCATTTCTGAGAGATTCAAACAAGAAGAACCGGTCAATTTTTGACAAGATAAGAAAGCTAAATAAGCCTGAAAGATATTAATAAAGATTTGAGGATTCAATGTCAAGAAAGAGTAACAGACTAAAATTCAGGGCAGTTGTAGAAACACACACAGAGCTGGACGGCCATTCAGATACTTCTAAGGAGAGAAGTGGGAAACATATTACTTACTGCCTAACCCATGGCCATAATAGGTCTGGTCTAGCTATAAATTCAGAGCAGATCACATAGATCAGCCACATAAGTTTCAAAGACGAAGCCACATTTGAAGGGATGTTGAACAAATGTTTGTGGTTGAGATTTGGAAATCCCATAAACTCCGGGCTCTACAATTATAGGGATCCAAGTGTAGCTGCTCATCATTCCACTTCTAAAGCTTAAACGTTTAAAATATATATTACATGAGCTAGACAAAGTTATAAAGTTTTATGAGTAGTCATAAACTAGAAGGGAAGTAAATAACCTTGTAAGTTTGCACTTTGAAGATTAGTTCCAGCTAATAAAGCTCCACGAAGATTTGCCCCTGTGAATTCACATCTTTCCCAGGCAAGAAAAAATCATTTCAGGTGGCAATCCATGTAAAGTACCAAGTACTCCCTCTTTCCGGGTTTAGTTGTTGTTCTTTCTGTTTGGGGGTGTTGAACGATCAAGTCCTCTAAGTTTTAACTTATAAATGAAACATCAATTTATCATTATTTTGAAATAAAAGAACTCTAAAGTCCAACTAAAGGCTGGTTTTGAACTTCTACACCAATCTTAATATTTTCTTAAATTGAGTAAGAATCAAATGGGAATGTCCAAAGCCGGATGATGGGAGTACATACTGACAGAAAGGATGGAATGATACTTCCATTAAAAATGTGGGAATATAAGACAGTATTGTTCCAGGAACTTCGAGGCGTACAAGCTAAAATACAACTTAGTAGAAGTGTTTAGCAGAATCTTACTCGCGCAATGTTGCATTATGAAATATTGAACCCTCAGCATCCACATCCTGTAACAAAAACCAAACGTTTTAACTGTCGATTCAAGTAAATGAAAATAATTACTTGGGAGACAATTAGATAACATTGTTCATGATACAAGCAGAGTCAAATCAAGCATAGTGCACATGATTCTTGAAAACACAACCTGCTTATAGCATCAAAGCATCATAGAACTGCTAACAAGAGAAGTATACAGCCTATTTACATATCAGTTTTACGAACTAGTGATAACAATTCATATACAGAAGAACCGGTTACATTACATTAACAAAAAGACCCACCCGGAATTTGGCACACTGAAGGTTAGCACGTGAGAAGAATACATTTTTGAGGCAAGCATAGCTGAAGTCCACATATGACAAGTCCTGCAGATTTTGAAACAGAACAAGAATAAGTACAGCCAGTACCTTCAGCCATTTATTATTATGTCTTTCACTATTATAAAGTTAAGCATCTAAGTTTAAGTAATCATTTGGGAAAAGCGTAGACACGTATAGACATGGAAGCACTTTCTGTTCATCCTGCCATCCTAAAGTAAGCCTTATAGTAGGTGTGGTTCCCACAAGAAACAAGCACCTCCGGCTAGGAAATCTTTTATGAAAGATACCCATTTTTATCCCTTATACAGATAACTTATAGGTGTGGTATACTCTAGTATAGATGAAAGACCAGAGTAGATATGGTAACATAACCAGCTCAGAAAGATATAGTAATGGGATATTTACCAGTTTAGAAAGATCAAGACCAGAAAGATTCACTCCTCTGAATCTGACTTTTTCGGACTGTATACATTTGATGATATCAGTACGTGTCAACTCGGTATTCAACTCCTCATCTTCCTTCCTTTTATTCAAAACTGCCATAATTTCATCTACTAGTCCCTGTAGTTAAACATGGAAGGTTTGGTTAAAATGATACGACACCTTCCAAGTACATTAAGTGACAGGGAAACTTCATTTTAAAGAGTTGAGAAATAACAAAACTTACTTTAAAGCAAAAAACACAAGAATGAAAAGACAAACAAAATACAATATGTATGAAATTCCTGTATTCTTCCGTGTTGGTGCATTGATGAGAAAATTCTTGCATAACAAAACCAACTTATTGAGAGCTATCAAAGAAATATAAGATATAATTTTTACATTGTAGACCTAGAGAAGCTTGACGAATCTTTGATCCATACCAAGATAATAGTATGCAAATTTTGTCAAGACTTATTTGGAGCTTGTGAGAAATATGAAGAACAACTTGTTCTTAGAGGTGAAATTTTCCAAAAAGATACGATTTTTATGCCAATTCTATTTCTCTCTTCATGGGTTCAAAGTAGCGGTAGTGGGCCTATGTTTTGGAAAGTCATTTTTAGACTAGGTATCGGTTTCGGTAGCAGTTACGGGCGATATGCATTGTTGGCTAGTTAGAAGCTTAAAAAAAGTAAAAAGAAAATATGAAAAAATTCTTATTATCAAGAAGATGAATCAATGAAGTTCACTAAAAACACTATCTAGTGCACATAATATTGTCTGAATGATAAAACAGACACTTTGCATATATGTTTAATCAATTTTACGTTTGAGTAAAGTTGATATTGATGTTGTCTTTAGCTCAAATGGTTAAGCACACATGTTCGGTATAATTTAAGTACAATTTAACTTAACTAAGTATATCTTAAATGCAATTTTTTCAAGTTATACTTAACTATGTACTATATAGATACAATTTAATTATAATTTAAGTACAATTTAGCACAACTAGTTATATTAATTATATTTTTTTTATATTTTTTAAGTTATACTTGACTAGGTACTATATTGGTACATTTTAAGTACAAATTAACTTGGTATATTTAAAGTACAATTTTATTTCATTTTTTAAGGCATAACTAAGTATATTTGAAGTACAATATTATTTTATTTTTTAAGGCATACTTAACTAGGTACTACATAGGTACAATTTAGTATAATGTATAGAGAGAGGTTCGTTCTCTTTTGTCGTCTCCCTTTTTTAGCTTTCACATATTCAATTTTATTTTTTTGGTGGTGTTGCTCTCCTATACAATGTGATTTCTTCTTTATTTGGTCCGAAGCCGCTACATTATGCCGAGTTGCCGAAATTTCACTGAAAATTACCATTTACATGAATAATTAATTTTGCGATTCCCGTTTTCGATTTGGCACCGACCAATACCTAATTAATATGCCGATATTTCGGCACAATGGCAGATACTTTGAACCATCTAGTGGTATAACTTGGTTGCATATTGGCTTTCATGGAATTGTAGAGGGATCTATTAATAAGAACAGTAGTATTTTTTGTTATTATTATTGTAATTATTTTATTTTATTTTACTTTGTCAATGATATTGGGTTTTCCACCACCTCAGTCGTTTTTGAACTCTCCATATTTATTTTATCCCTTCTGCCCTATATTAATATACTGATCCTACATATGGGTTTCACCACCCTTTGCAGTACATAGTGATACCTGATTATGCTACAGAATCAAAGATAAATAAAAACATGCATCTGTCAAAACTGGAAATTTCTGCTCAAAAACTAAAACCAATTAAAAAGAAAAGCCAAAAAGCTAAGAAGAAACAGTACTAGTACGGAGAACAGTTTGAAAGACTTGATGGTCATCATCATCTATTACACCCAAGTCTCAAGCAAATATTTCAGAATTGCAATAGCACTCCGTAAATTAATGACATTAATGAGGAAAAATGGAAACCTCGCAATGTTCAAAACGAGCTAAACAACCAGGCATGAATCATCAAACTCAAAGCAAGAATGACTTACAAGAAGCTGAAAGTACTCTGCCTCCCGCAAAAGCTCTGAGTATTCATAGTCACTAAGTGTAGGGACTACACCATCCCTCAACCAATTTAAGATATGCCTAAAATGTTTCCCATCCCTGTCAACAAAGACGTAACCCTGCAAAAATCAGTGTTATCTAAGGAGAGTGTTTGGTTCATGTATGAAAGAATACAAATCCATTGCAAACTCTAACATGAGATATATCAAACCGTCCTGACATAAAGTAATAGACGATTCCACATGAAACCCCCTCTTAAATTAAAATTAAGCTGGGTATAATAATAAGATGCAAAAGGTCACAATGTGTGCATAAAGCCTATAACAACTTTAGAAAAAACGCATATTTATACTAGTGCGCAAAAGACATTTAGATTTAAAGGGGAAAGCCACAAAACAATGTAGTATGCTTAAGTAGTACTATATATATACCTTCTGAGAGTCTGTAGAGACTGTGTGGCGACCGCTGAACATTGCAGCAAGCATTGATTCAGGCTCTCGCTGGGTCAACGTATCAGTTGTTGTGCAAAATTTCGTTCCTCCTGTAAAACATACACAATATGCACCACATTCTGTCACTATATATTTCAGCTATAATCTGAGCTTATATATGTGTGTTTTCATCGTATCAATAATTCACACGTACATGAATATCAAGAGAAATATTATCATCCAAAACATGACTTGAATTTACCAAATAATGAAGACTATGGTTTATTGATCAGAGTTAAACTACTGAAGATTGAACAACTTCTGAATTACAAGCTTCTAATTTAGGGTTTCAACTACTTAGATGAGACTAATTTAGAGTCAATTCAGATAAGAATTCAATCCACAAAATTTACCAATGTTAAGACGAATCAGAGAAGAAGAGGCATCGGAGCACGTCATCGTTGAGCCTTTGATACCAGTGGGGGGCAAGAAAGACGGACGCTTCACTTAATTTGTGGAGTTTTTTTTTTTCGGTTTAGAACTTGTAGTCCACTTTAAACCTCCTCTATTAAGTCAAATGGCGAACAACTGCTTTTTTTATACGCGACTTTTTCATACTACCCGCTAATATAATTAATGTGCTTATAATTATAATTTAAAAATTATTAAAGACACTTGAACATTTTTATTCTTAGAAACAAATATAATCTAAATGTTTTTCTTGTTACATTAATAGGAAAATATTATTTATATAAAAGAATATTTTATACGGCTTTTGTGGGAATTTTTGAGAGTATTTCATAAGTAATATATTTATCTATTAATATAACCTTGACTGCTCAATTTTCACTAAAGAGCTCATTTCGATTTTTCAAATCAAATTGTGACATTTCAAATATAAGTTTATTTAATTTAGTCAATGCAATTAATTAAATTATATAAAAAACATATTTATCTTATAAATTTTATTTTTTTCAAAAATAAGGACCTTAAAAATTAAATTTTAATAATTTTATCTTTTAAATTAAAATGAGTCTTACTGAAGAATAGAATAACATATTTATAATTGTATACTTTTTATTATTCTTCTGATCAAAACTGATAAGAGTATTTCATATAGTTTGACGGTATCACAATTATAAGGTAGGGGTTGGTTCGTTGACTAGTATTTAGTATAGAGCCTCTTAAAATGTAATAAAAATATAATATAACCATAATAAGCTAATACCACATATTTATTAGACGTATTTATTTAGTTCATACCCTTTAAATTATAAATATAATAAAACTAATATAATGGTTACTTATGGACTTAAATATAAAATTTATTTTTTTATTATAAACTTAATAACAACATAAAAAATATTTATAATGGGATGTTTGAGAATGGACTTGTTGCATGTTCGAGAAGTACTTATTTTAAATGACTTACATGTTAAAATATAAGTTATTTTAAGTTGGATCTTATAAGTAGAAGCGTTCGGCATCAATTTAATTTATAAGTCAAAAATTAAGTTAAAACAAGTTATGAAGGTGTTTAGCTCATAATGATTTATAAGTTAAAATAAAGGTAAAGATTACTAAAAATGACAATAAAAAGGGCAAAATAGTTACTTATTTTTTTTGACTTAAACTCAACTTATAATTAGAAAAATAAGTCATTTCTGAACAAGTGAATAGTAACAACCAACTTATAAGTCATTTTTCGAACATGCTCTTAAAGGAAAAAAAAATGAACATTTCAATAAAATGTCTATTTATATATTTAAATGAATGTTTTCTGTGACGCCTTTTAAATTGGTGATACATCACCCATCTTGGTAGCCGCCACTTATACTGCATGTAATTTAAATACAACTTACTAACATAACTGCGTAAAGTATAATACGACGTAAACCGTGAGTTTAAATACAAATATCGTCTACTAGATATTATACAAACTCAAAAAGTCGTCATCATTATTAATTATTATCACACTATTTCACGAATAAATGGTTACTAATCTTATCTTCGGGACCATCACTGCTTTTCCCGACTCGTCTCAAATTTATATTCTCATTTCCTCAAGAGAATAAATGAAAAGAAAGGAAATTTCAACCAAATTTCAAGAAGAAATATTATGACCAAGATAATGCAGAATAAATTATCAATAGTCTTCAACAATTTAAACCGATAAAATACAATAGACAATGCTTTAATCTGCAGTGAAATACGAATCCATTAAAAGAGTCGAGTAGAAAATAAAGTCTCTTATCTTTGCGTTTTAAAAGGTTTTTCATCATCATTATAAATTAAACTCAACTTTAATAAATATTCCACATCATCGAATCACCCCGCACTACTGGCCAGGATATTCTTTAAGATCACGACCATTATTATTCACGCACACGGCCAAGAATATTTGTGTATTCATTAAAATTACGACGATCATCGTCAACAATCGGCCCACCAACGCACTACTACCACTAAGGATTTTTATCACATCATTTAGAATATTACTACCACGATTAATCGAATAGCCAGTCATTATAATCATACCAAAGTTCATCTACGCACTTTCGCCACGTATTTACTTTCAACATAATAAAAACACGTAGATGATGATGTGATATAAGAATTCAATAAAACAAGTTCAAGAATTATTTTATCCAAGAATTATTAACGTCCAAATTATCAATACGACATCGTTTTGTAGAAAGAAAATTCAAGAATGATCGTAAGAATATTTCCATTGAAAAGATCTTGATGATTTAAACACAAATATCAATGATATTCCACTAATTTTATGAAAGATAAAGTCAAAATTTTAACAAACCCCAGATAATAAAGAATAGAATAACAAAAAAAATCACCACGCGCGCGATAGATCAGATAGATGCGTCCCCGCCAGAAACACACGCATGCGATGTTCCAAATGTAATAATAATAAAGACGGAACCAGTCCGCCAGAAAATACACGTATGCGACGTTTCAACAAAATAATAATAAAGATTTTAACTGCGTCCGCCAGAAAACACACGCATGCGATGTTCCAATGAATAATAAAGAACGTCACCAAGATAGTGTAAACCACGATATAAATTATTCCAATGAATAATAAGCGATGGAATAACAACACCTTCTATTCTGAATAAGAAAGAATAACACCCCTTACTTTTGGTAGGAGATTGATATCGCAAAGAACAGAAGAATAAAATACTCTTCTTCTTTCTCTTATTCTCTATATCTTTCTCTCTATAAACTGAATGAATTCGTGAAAATAATGAAGACTGTATTCTATTTATAGAAGATTTACAAACTTAAAGACCTTAAATGTGAAAAGCGCAAGTGACATGACGTGATGATGTGAAAAAAGAAAAGTGGTTTGACGTCTCAGAATGCTAAACGCACGGTTCGATCACGCTAAATGTGAAATGATGTGGTTCGGACGCGCATGTGCTAAAAGCGACGTTTGGTTCGACGTCCAGTAAAGGTAATTACTATCGACGAAGGTAATTACTATTCACAAGGTAATTACTTATTAACGAAGGTAATTACTATTCACAAGGGTAATTACTATTAACGAAGATAATTACTATCGACGAAGGTAAATACTATCGATTTAATAAGGTAATTACTATTCACAGCGTAATTACTTATCGACGAAGAGACTTCTTAGATGATGGCATATAGTTTTCCCCAAAAAATAATCAAACTTACCACAAATCATTTTATTTTTAATCAACACATATTTAATCTTTCAACAATTATTAATCATTTATAACTTATCGCCTCAATTATTGATTTAATACTATAACATATTATACGGATGATCTTTGAATAATAATTGAATCAATAATATAAGAGATATGATCAAGAATTACAGAAGAATAATTAAGATAAATTTGGTGACTTCTCACGTAAGATTAATAATCAATACCGCGTCTTACTACGTCAACCACGCGTATTATTATCTTTTTACTGGCGGGTAGTTCAATGCTTTTAACTTGTGAATACCTCTCCGCCGTTATTTTTATAAAATATTTTTTCATCGTTTCTCCGATCAAATGATAATTACATTGTGAAGTATTCACCAACGATGATTGGTAGTTATTTAATATTACCTAACAAAAAGAATATTCTTGATCAAACGAATATTTTATAACAACTTTGCATACTTTAGAAAATTTATAAATATTACCTACAACTATAACATTATATCAAATTTATTTCATAATATTCAAAAATAATATTTATAAAAAATTCATCTTTATTTATAAAAGTTGTGGTCTTACATTTCCGATCAACAAACTTAAAAATAAAATTTGATCGATCAAAATAACGTAATTTCTGGTTCTGACCGAACACAATTCTTATTCAGTTATTCTCGTTCTAATGTTACAGCCCATAATTTTTGTTTTTATTTGTTGAGTAATTAAGTTTTACTTCCTTTGTTTTTTCTCCGGTCCCAAACTGATAAATAGAGTGTACTGTTCAGGAAAAAGAGAATTAATAATATAAGTAAACAAAACAAGGGGTCAAGTTATAATTATATGTAACTACGGGACCATATGTGCAACTGATTGCAACATGTATCTGGGTTCTGTTCAAGTTAGGGCTGATTCACTTCACTTTAAGCTCGCAGAGAAACTGAACTAAAGTAGTCTAATCAGATCCCGTATACGAGTAGTAATCTCCGCATCGTTGCAATCAATCTCTATGGACCTGTACGTAATTTTAATGTATATACATATATATATATGTATATATATATTGTGCAAATGAAATTTGTGTGGATTGAATTTGGGTGGATTGTGATGTCATTGACACAATATATATATATATATATATATATATATATATATATATAAGTGGAGGTTGGGTACTTTATTTTTCCGTAAAGTAAAATGCGAACCAATTATTTGTATTTTTTGTTTGACCAGTTGAATTATATGTATGTTTGATTATGTGGTATATTGGCTCCATGTGTATTTCAGCAGGCTGTAGCTATATTTCTGATGTCTATGGAAATTATCATTTCATGAAGTAGTTCACCTGTGGTCCCAATTTTCATTATTCTTCATATTCTTGTAATCATACTGTGTTTGTAGTCTGTATTGGTAGTGAAACCCACTCAAATGCTGTAAATCTTCACATGAATGGATTGTGTGAGATTGGATTGAACAGAATGGATGGAAACTAAAACCATATTAGAACTTACCTGTCTAAAATTTATACCTATGGATTGAAGGAATTCTAGTGCTTTCAAGAATGTATATTTCTCTTGCTGATTCATGCTGCCATTTCTTGAAGTAGCTCTGTTTGGCTGCGCTCATAAAATGGTTATAGTTACGGTGAGTTGAATTGTTTGGTAGTGTCTGATTTGATCTGTTCAACTATGCAGTCGCCATCCAGAGGTTCTTTGGGCTCAGCGCTCTGATAAGGTTTACCTGACAATTGCTTTGCCCGATGCAAAAAATGTTTCAATAAAATGCGAGTCTCAGGGTTATTTTAGTTTTTCTGCTTTGGGGGTGAAAGGAGAATCATTTGACTTCAGTTTGGAACTTTATGGAAAAATTGTACCCCAGGTCAGTTGCTTATGAAGTTCTTTCTTTATTTATTAAACATTTGTATAAAAAAAAGGAAAAGGATAAAAGAAACTGTTTTTTCAGTTTTGAGGTACTTTGCTTTGTAGGAAGAAGATTTTTTCCTTGAACATCTCATTTTTCAAGTACAAGATCATCAACTTGCATAACTGTTTCGTATTAACATATTTCTCACGTCTTAGAGAGATTTAAAGACTTTCTACTTGGAAAATTTGAATATTTAGCGCAAGAGCAACAATTCAATTGCTGCATATGGTTGTGCGCATATTGTACATGCTTTTCAATTTTTGATTTTTAGTTTAAAATCAAAATTGTTTGTGTTGATAACGCTTCAAATATTTTTATTTTTTTATTTTTTTTTGTGCAGGGCTGTAAAAGTAATGTTGGGTTAAGGAACATACTATGCTCAATCCAAAAGGAGGAGAAGGGTTGGTGGAAAAGACTGTTGAAGTCAGAAGAGAAACCTGCTCCATACCTTAAGGTTGATTGGAACAAATGGTGCGATGAGGATGAAGAGTCGGCAAATTGTAAGTATATCCAGAATCTTACTAGGAGTAATCTGATGTATTTTTTCTCAAATTTGACAACATTTAGAAACTTGGTCATGTTATTTGACCTTCTGAGAGCTTTTACTATTTATTTTATTTGATATAGTAAGCATTCTATTGCAATTATAAAAGGAGTTGTGCTCTATAATTGTCTTCTGTTTATGGCCTTTTTGGATCTTCTGAGGTTCTATAAGTTCATCTATGATCTCACACAGTGTTTGTGCATTTTAAGGGTGGAAAAGAAAGTATTTTGGAGGATGTTAATTGTTTTCTTCCCAAAACTCTTATTTGTTGGTTTCTCTTTCAACGTGAGAGAAATGGGTGGAAAATAACCCCCACTTTCTCTCCTTAACTCACGAACAAAAGCTATTATCACCCCCCTCTTTCAAATTTCTCTTCCTCAGTAATTGAAAGCACTTTGCCTCACTTTCAAAGTTTCCATCCAAACTTACTAACACAGTGTCAAATCAGATTTTTGTCAACTTGGTAGGAGAAAAAAGTCAAAGTCAACAGTGTCACAGCTTTCATTATGGTTTTAACCATTCATTTGATTTTACTCGGGCTTCAGTTTTATTTACCTTCAACTGCAACTGAAAGTTAAAGACATCTACATTCATGTTTTCTTAGCTTTAGGGCACCTTTATTTGTTATGATTGTTAAAATAGAAGATTTTTTTTTAAGAAAGTTGCCTTGTCCAATCTTGTTTGTCACTGAAAAATTTGAATCCTAACTATCTGTTTAGCCTGAAGGAGAACAAATGAGAGGATAAAGAAAAAGAAAAAGAAAAAGAAAAGAAGTGCAAATCAAGACTTCTGGCTAAACTGTAATGTATTTGATGGAGCCACATCTTTGTATTTGACTTTATTTCCTTTTCTTCTCCCTTATCATCCTTCAGATAAGCCTGTATGTTCTAGAAACCTATCTACAATCTTTTGTTTCAAGCAAGCGAAGGATATGTACATTGGATCATCTGTGTTGTGTTTGATATTTATCGGATCATCTAATGGAGTAGCCATATAATCGTGATAAATTTCTTGGATACCTAAACTTCTGACATCCCCACATTCAGTGTTCTAAAAATCTCCGCCTAGGCCTTGCCTAGGCGCTAGGCTCCCTTGACGCCTCACCTAGGCCCAAGGCGGCAAAAAAATCCCTCTAACAAATTAGGCGGGGTTTAGGCGGAAATGTTTTTTTTTTTTTTTTTTAATAACTATCAAAATCAGATCTTTACGATATTCATAATGCAAGTTGAAGCATATCAAATCACAATAAGAAGTGAACAATATCAAGTCAAAATAGATAATTTTATTATAGTTGTAATTTTTTGAACTTGTACCAACTTCAAATTATATAAATGATGATATATTTGTAATATTTAGTTTAATTCAATATAATTCTTAAATTTATGTTTAGTTTCTCAAGTTTTAATATTGAATTGAATTCATGAATTTTTTTTATTATTTAATAGCAATCTTGTTTATGAACATTGCCCACATCAACACCCACACCCCACCGGCCTAGGCGCTAGGCCCCCACCGACCGGCCGCCTCTCGCCTAGCGCCTTTTAGAACATTGCCCACATCCACATTCAGACACATGGATATACAATGATCTAATGAATCAAGAATATGGGATTCTTTTCTTTCTCCCCAACCCCTTCCCCTATATCATCCCCGTGTCCTGTGTTCACTGTGAGTTTGATAATTGATACGAGCAACTATTTAATATTACTGGAAGTATTTTACCACTACCAGTAAGCTTTGGATTAGCATTAATCTTGGACTCACTGATTTAAGCAGAGGCGTGGTATCTACATGCCTCTAAGTCTTACTGGCATGAAACGATACTCTTAACATATCCAATTATTATTTTAAAAGGCTACACTTTGGAATTTTGTTTTCAACTTATTTTTCCATGTCTCTCACAAGATCATATGATTTTCGCAGCTGATATGGACTCTGAGGATGATGTGGAGGTAAGTTGATCTTTGCTGCTATATAGTATTAATCCATGAGGGAGACTGCTATTTTGCCATCTAAACCAATTATGTTATGTGCAGGACAATGGCGATGATGGTCCAAACAGTGATGATGATGGAATGCTTTGTAAGTTCCAAATTAGTACTTCAACGTGGATAATCTATTTATTTATTTTTTGCTTCAGTTCTTTTGCTTTGCAAAACCTTCAGTTTGGAACTGCCATATTAATTCTCTTTTTTTGTACATTTATACATGTTAGCTTCATTTTATGTATACTATATGGTACTTTGATGCACATGATTCCCATGCGAATCACACTCTGCCACTCATTCCTATCACATTCTAAGGCCTGCATTATATTCCGCTCCATCAAGAAAGAATGAACCCATATAATAAGGAAAAGACAGAAAGAAGATTTAATGAATCAAATATAGACCAGTGTCGCTCTTTGTTTTTCTTGCAATAAAAAATTGCTGGAATTCGCTGGTCCATTTATTTACCATTGGTCTGACTAAATGCATACTTCTTTCCAGATTAAGTTCATAAGCTCAGTATGTGTGGAAGTGGCAAATGGGTTGATTTAATGGGTATGGAATATGGATAAAGTTGAATAGGCTGAGGTTCACTAATGGGGTGGATTGAATAATGGTTAATTTTAAAAGGGTTGGATAATGGTTAATTTTAAATGAATATGGGCCAAACCCATCAGCCATGTAACTCCTACATCCTCGCAACTTATTTTTTTGAAACATTTCAAAACACTAAAGCAAAGCTTATCATGTTTGTGGATCAACCGCTCAAGTCATCCGGGTTGGATTGTGAGAGGGATTCCCCACTTCTGTGCAGCCCGAGTAACAAACAGCACAGACCATGACTTGGGCAGGTCACCCAGAATACAACCCAAAGCAATCCACTTCTCATTAGTAGGAATGGCCGGGAAAGTATTCAGATTGAGTTTATTGTTAAAAATGAAATCAACATCTCTGGAGAAGAACTCGGTGGTGGTGAAGTGGCGGCGGTAGAGTGACTCAGCATCTGAGGGATGAGTTTGATGATCACCATTCTTCAATCCAATTCCAAATTACAGATCTGTGACTTTCTGCCTACAAGGGTGATTGTTTCTCCCTAACAGTATGGAAATAGGGGAATAAATCACAAGAGCAAGGAGGAGGAGAGAATAACTCATAGGTGAGGGCACAAAGAAAAGAAAATTAGCATAAGAGAAATATGATAGATCGTGAGAATATGATAAGGGAGACACCGCTGTGTTTGTGATTTTATTTTATCTGTTTGACCTGCAGGTATATCCATTCAACAATCATTCTTTTCATTAACCATTTAACCCAAGACCTTTTACAACCCATCTAATTAAATGAATCACCCAACCTATAAATCACGAGTTTAATTGGCAGGTTCATGGATAGAAGTTAAATTTTGCCAGCTCTAGTATATTGCAAGACCCAAGTTATATTCGTAATGTACCTTGTTTTCTTTCTTGATAGTTAAGCTTATGCTACAGTTGTGATATATATATATATATATATATATATATATATATTCTTAGTTAGCGGTATGTCTGTTTGCCTTGTTCTTCCCTATTGCTTTATGTTACAGTTGTGATATAGATTCTTAGTTAGCGGTATGTCTGTGTGCCTTGTTCTTCCCTATTGCTTTACACATTTTTGTATTTGACCGTATACCCTTCTCAACTCGTCTGAATTTTAAGAGGGATGCGTTATGACATGAGTTTTTATTTGGCTGTTAATTGCAGATCTTCCAGACTTAGAAAAGGCTAGAGGCAACTAGCAAAAGCTGGTACTTAACAGATTAATCTAGTACTTACTAAATAGACGATTTATGATTTCTGCTAAATATGTAAATACAAGGTCTTAGTAAATGGTTGAAGCCGAGTTTTCCCTTAGATCAGGCTTTATCTCATTTCATATATCAAGGTGCTCCGGGCTTCAATACTAGTTAGCTACCATTGTGGAGTTGTATATTATTCAAACAATGCAAATGTTTCAAGTTTTTTGTCCTTCTTTCTTATGCGCATTTTCCTCATGGATCTTAACTAGATCCAGCGGATTACCATCTCGAGTTTGCAACTACAAATGAACTAGTGCAACAAGTTCTAAACATAAAAGTGTAAATCTGGGCAGCTCTGCCAATTTCACATTGCTCAAGCTTGGCTAGTTAAAAGAGACCTAAATAATGTGCATTGAATAATTTAGTTTATCGAAACTGAACCAGTTATTCTTGGTTCAGACTTATATGACAACTGCCTAAAGTAATCCAGATTATTTTTGGCTGGACTAATTCCTTTGTAAAGGGCATAGTATGGTGCGGTTTTAGGCTGCAGTTTCAAGCATAATTTTTCACCACTCGGTTTTAAGGCAGCTTCGCATAATTTTACACCATTTGGTTTCAAACAACGTCCACATCTAGTTATGCAGTTCTAAGTTCTAAACACCATCTGATGCACCCGAATCCAGATTCACATCCACACTGCTGTTACTAAAATAAACCACATCCACACTGCTATTTCTAAAATCAACCACATCCATATTCACAAACATGATGTAGATTCACAGCCACACTGCTGTTTCTAAAATTAGCCACATCCACATTCACAAGCAACATGTGGTGCAGAGAGTCCCTGCAATTGTGGTTGACAAGGAGGATGCCAATGCAATTATCATCTTTGGAAAAAAATACCAAGCACTACTAAATAGAATGACTTGTTTAAATAAATTCTATATTAGACTATAAAGACATACACAATATATTAAATGTTCATACACACAAATTGTCATTCACAGCTAAAAATAGCACTCTTTTATTAAAATTACGTCGTTTTGGAGTGATCGCGGGTGACATTTTTGTAAATAAAATAAAAACAAGTGGGACCACTCTTTTTAGCCAATACCAAAACGCATTAGCTTTAATAAAAGAGTCTTTATTTAAGGAGAATCTTTCGATTATTATTATTCTCTCTCTCTCTCTATATATATAAGTATCTCGTACATGATTCAGCTCACAAGCACTGGTTCGTATACAAAACATCTTTTATCTTTATACATCAGAACTTAAATACTATAGGGCAAAAAAAAAACTGATTCATACTGTGTATGCAAGCTCAGCCTAATATCTTTGAACATGTTTTCTATATTCCTTCCAAAATCCCCCATTCCTAGTTCAAGTACCATCTACACTACAGATCATGACTGTAACTTTTGTACCTGATAATATTGAACTATATTTAACCCTAGTAAAGAAGCAGCAACGAAAGGAAATTGGACCGTTTGTTTTTTTATATATAAAAAAAATTAATCTTATTTTTACTTTGCAGACTAAACTATGTTGATCTTTCTGGCACCTTGTCTAGAATTTCAACAGGAATGGAGTCCCACCACTCCTTTAACCTTCTATTTCCCTGTTTATTTTCCATGCGTTCTCCCCACTTTGATGTAGTCGTGAATAAATACAACACGAGACTCATAATGATGAACTTGAATGGAACCACCGCTAATGCAATTGCCAATCCAGTCATGCCCATCATCACCATATTTGTGTGCTGCAACCAAGAACCAAAATCGACGAGAATAAAATGAAAATTTTGAATGAGGTCAAATTTAATAAATAAAGGTTCCTATCCACTCTTGTTCTAAGCCCAGAAAACTACATAATGTGCAGTTAGGTTCACGACACGTGGTCGGATAGACTCATTTCCCCCATATCCCCATACATTTCCTGCTTCAAGGAAGAAAACGGAATATATTATATATGCCATGGCTCACAAAAAGATTTCTTTTCATACTCTTCATAATAAGTCTATAAATCAACTAAGCCTAAAGGTAATTAATATTTCAATTGACACTTATATATGGTTATAACTAGCCCAACCAATTCATAGAATATTCAATTGACTCCACTATTGTATGTGTGAATAAATCTAAAGATATCATATGAAGGAAGCACTGCAGACAGTTGCAAAGTAATGATTCCATGTCAGAATTCTGACACCTTTAATGAAAATTAAATTAGCATGTATATTTGTTTCACTTCATTCTTTTGACTGAATTTCAAAAAGTGTTTTATACTCTAATTACCTTGGGTGCCTTTGAGACCAATATGGACCACATTTTCAATATCGTAATGTTGGCTAATTGCATCATTTCATTTACAGTTCGCAACCCATGTTGTGCTGATACTATGCTTTCCATTGTTGCCTGGTTAGAGGCAGTGCACACCACTATTTTGGAGTATCTGTTCCCGACCCTATTACGTCTTGCCCAGAGCATATTACCAACCATCCACAGTAATAAAGCTGCTATTGCCTTGCCAATCCACTCCCTACATCACAAACACTGAATTATTTGTGTTCAAGTGATCTTTACGATTTAATGGCCAATGAGTGCCACCAGATACAACCATGTGAATCATTTATTCTCCCGATAATATGTCAAAAAAATTCAAATAGTAAGTGAAGAACAAAGAACAAACTTGTAGATAATTAGTAGAGTGATGCCAATCACAATGACAGTGGTTACTGGTTTCTCCCATTCCAAAACCTCTTGAAACCAAGGCAATAATGAAGTTTTGAGAGGTTTTAGTAGCTCCTACACAACCAAATCAAGCAAAAGTAAGATATGTCAGATATCTGAAACTGAGGGTGGCAGACTACGAGTTACAAGTTACCAAAAGATTAGAGAGAAATCCCCCTAATTGGTAATCTCCTCAAAATTGTTAGAACCAGCGTCTTACCATAAAAACAGCAGCACTATCAGTGACCCCTTCCTCTTTTAGCCCCTCAGTGGTAGCTTTGGCTATACCAACTTCTTTTGCTTCCTCTCTGACTTGATCAATGGCGCTCTCCAATGATGTGAGATTGTCTGCTTGACCGTGTAAGATTTCACTTTTTTCAGTGATTTCTTTTCTCTCCATACATGGGGCACATGCTTGCCAGACATTTAAGTTCCTTAGAATTGAGCTAGCACTACACGGATGCCCGCTATTGACATTCTTCAAGCTCTCGGCAAGCTCTTCCAGTACAAAGTCTCCCTTAGGCAACTCCTCAAACAGGGAAAAGATTAAGAAACTTTCTGGTGTTGGTGGAGACATCCGAAGCATTTCTCGAGCAGCATGGAGCCTGATAATCCCTAATATGGTTCTTGCATGCATTTCCCAGGCCACTACCAGAGAGTCCACCTTGAAAGACAACAATGATTATGACATGCCTGAGGAACAGCATGACAATTGATCCATATTAACACATTAAAATCCATGGAAAGATAACAATGACTATGACATGCCCAAGGAACAGCATGACAATTGATCCATATTAACAAATACTCTCATTACATATGCATATGCTGAATATCCATGAAACAGGTCACTGATTTAGATGCTTTTGCATGATGGCACTCCAGTAAAATAAAGGCACGTTGTATTATTCCCAGGAGGAGGCAGGAGGGAGTGGGGTTGCAACTTCTGAAAATGTTGCTAGAAATTATGTGCTAGGGCTACATTACTTTTAGAAATGACTTCTAAGCAACACTTTCAGAACTTCAAAATAGTGTGTAAAAATTGTATTCCGACAACAGAATATGTTTTGCATTATGAAGTAAATTGGTTGCTCAACTGCATATGTGAACTACTAATACAACAAACAACAATAAGAGTAATAATGTTAGTGGAGATAGTAATAATTTTGTACAAGCAAGTAATCTTACAACTCAGATGTTTCATAAATGATGGCCTTGTCAAACAGAGGAGCACCCCAGGGGCCTGTGGCAGCTGGTTTCACACTCTGATCAATTATCTTTGAAAGGTCAAGTTTAATAGCATCTTCATAAGATACAACTTCGGTAGCCTCAAAATAGAGAGCATAATTGGTTAACGTAAGCCTACCTAGAAATACAACCAAATATGAAAAGGACAGTCCAAGCGATAATCTTTTTAAACAAGATAAAATAATTGTGAACTTTAATTTTCTTAGTGTGTGATTAGTTAAGGAAGTTTTAGGCCAAACCAGGCCAACTCGATCCTCCAATATGGCGCACCACCCTCGGAGTGCTTGCAGTTCCCTCCACGTGCAGAATGAACTCATCATCTGCTAGCTCCACTCCAGTTGGCGTTGCTTGCTTTTGCAAATGTTTTATGCATCTAACAAGTAAGTTCAACAAAAAAGGTTGAGATGACGTGATTAAATAAAGCAAAAACATGCAATCACTTGTAACAAGAAAGCACGTGGCTCAATTCCAAAATCCCATAACTGAGATTAGGTTGGGTCACTTCTGTCCTTTTATTTGGAATTAATTATCTCAACTGTCATTATCAAAAAGTACAAGCCAAACTGTGGCATAAATGTCCTACTTTTCTTTTCAATTCCCTAATCTAAATTGAAGCACCATGCCCAGGTACATAGATAGGGAGGTAAATCAGAGATGCCTAATCTGAGGTCCTTGTCATCCATCAAAAATACCAAAGTGATCTGAATTCATCGATCGGTGTTTCTAAATTTTTTTTAAGTACAATTTGTATAACTGCTGCACTGTTATACACTAAGATGGAATATCTTTGAAGGTCCATTTCCAATTAAATCAGTCCAAAATTCATAAGAGAACTTGCTCATGAAAATCAGTTATAGTGAAAAATCTATTTAAATCTCTTTCACAAAAATTTAATTCAACTAGTAAAGCTTCTTCCACTAAAATCTTACCCAACTGCATCAAAACCTTGAGATTTCTTTTGCATTAGTCTACATGGCATGGGCATAGAAAATAAGCTCCATGCTATCTAGTTGCTTAGCCATTCATACGGTAGTCATTCAAAGATTCAACCTATAATTTAGTACACTATTTCAAGCAAGCAAAGATAGAGAAAATGTATTGAGTTAAATTACTTGTCTGCTTCTTTCAGGAATTTATCATAAGCAGGAAAATGAAGCCGGCGCTTCACTGTTATTGCAGTCAGAGTC
The DNA here is from genome assembly GCA_020205615.1 of Panax quinquefolius. Lineage (NCBI taxonomy): Eukaryota > Viridiplantae > Streptophyta > Magnoliopsida > Apiales > Araliaceae > Panax > Panax quinquefolius. Next base: position 269,357 of record JAINUW010000226.1, on the reverse strand, counting down.
TCGAAAGTAAATCTCCCATTAACGACATCTGCTACTAAAGGAACTAATGTTCCCAACCACACAAATGCATCTTCTCCAACACTAGGTCCACGATCAACCTGTAACAAGGTAAAACATCCAGTTTATCACTCAAATAAATTATATTTCCTAATAATCTAATGGCCCTCTAATCCAAGTTATGGATATATTTTAGCTCACGTTCGATATGTTGTGATATTTTTGCAGTGAAAGAAACAAAATGAAAATATTCATTTTAATTAACTTAATTATTTTCCTTGAAGATCGATACATGATAAGTTGTATTCTTTGAAGAGGGATCGAAGTTGAGCTAAAATATTGCTGGAATGTAGAAACAAATTGCAAGAGTAAAGTTCCATACAAGAAGTGGCATGATGTCTGAATAGAACAGAGGGATGAGATCTCATCTTGTTCTTGATTCAACTTTGTAGGGGCCTTCCTCTCCTCTTTCTCCTTAGCCTCACATTCCTGAGTGTATTTCTATGTCAGGTGTGATCAAGATTTTGGCCACATCACATAGAATAAAACTATACTTTGAATAAATTTGAAAGTTTTTAAGCTCCCGACAAGATGTTACAACCTTTCAATTTTACCAACATATATAATATATGCAACAGAAGATATAAAACTCTAAATATTTTCAATAGGACGCGCGTTCAATAACTTCCCACATTTTCCTCTAAAGTCATAATGTGCATGGTTATATAGTAGTTACAAAATTTAAAGTTAACAATTAAATAAGCATTAATGCTTCCATTAAAATGAGCATCAAGAATTATTAACGTAAATCTTTTCGCAATAAACACCACATAGCGTAAACGTGATAAACACCAAAAAACACTACAAGTTCGGTTCCGTCGAGGGATAGCTTCGGCGTGAGAATCGATATATGAATTCACAGGTTTTATCGAAAACGGAGGCTATATCGCTAATGTATTGATATCGAGAGATAATAATAATTCTCTGTGAATATCGATTCTAAATGAAGAAGAGTATGAAAAGCGTACCTCTTGGTGGAGACTTCCTTGCCAAGTTATACCTCTCTTTGCTTGAATTACTGTACCACCCCACTACTTTCGACACATTCCCTTTACGATGGGTTCTGCCGATGCATGTATAGTTTATTCTCTTCTTTTGATCATTTATTACTCTGGTAAATGATTATAATCCCATCCACATTAATGCATGGCGGGTTCTTTAGTCAACCGAAACTTTTTTTTCATCATTCTGGTCGAAGATTATAGATATTTAAAATGTCTAAATGATTGATCCATTGACGGGCCGGTCTTATAAGTTTGAAATGAAAATAATATGATGATTGGGCTTAATGATTTTCGTAATTCAATAATAAAGGCCCGATAGAATAAAAAAATAATAAGCCCAATATATTACATTGAAAGAGATAAAATATCATGACCCAACATTGCCCCCTAGTTTTTTGTTGAGCAGAATGTTTAATAGAAAACTATAAATAATCCATGATATTTTCTTGAGAATCGATAAATGACAAGATGTAATTAAAAGCGTACCCATTTATTGTCCATGAAATGAAATGAAAGGAAGTTAAGGGCCCAATTCGAAAAGACTCTATCCATTAAGTACGGGACCGGCCCGGACGCTTCCCATTCAAATTCAAATTATTACTAGCATTTAATGCACCCGTCTTGAACAACGTGTATAGCAAATCGATATAAAGGATAACTTTACCAAATTTGTGAGTTTTACACATTTCATTTGAAATTGACGCCTTAAACTTTACGATCTCTCTCTCTCTGCAAATCGTCACAAATGGCTTCCCAAAAACCACGAGCGAGTTCTCCCGTACTTGTAACACCCATCAACGTGGTTCCACGAACCCTAATCTTCATGGGGACTTGATACAAATCCCAAACATAAAACCCGAAAACCCCTCTCGAATACTATAGAGAGCGGGCGATTCTCGCGTGCAACACTCCTTGATCATAACCGAAATTTGAACTAAAGAGGTTGAAACTTCGGTTCCACATTCCGGATACCCATCTTTGTCGGTACCCCCGATTACGGAGAGAAGATGTATCAGCGGCACTGAAGGATGGGCGGTCCGTCCGTGACTTTTCTTGGAGAAGGGGTTCGTTTCCCCCTTCACGTCTTTATAGTGACCCTCTTTGGGGTTCTTGGGTGTAGGATTTTCCTGGCGGTGCCGAACTCCTACATCCACATTACGGCCTTCGTGGCCTACGCCCATGAATTGGGCGTCGAGCCCTCATTTGGATTTCTTCTTCACTTTGTCTTACAAGATAGTGCAATCCGGGGAGAAGGGTTCAGCCATCGTGAAACATTCTCCGAAGTGCGGAGAAAAAATTTGTGAGCGTTATTTGGTGAACACCCTTGAGCAATAGGGGATGGCACGAGAAATGGTTTTTAAATCAAAGGCCACGAGATCTCTTCTCTCCGAATTGGGCAAGCTGATGAAAAAATATCTGGCGACTTTGGAGATGTCTACGAAGAGCGAAAGTGGAGATGATGGAGCTATTTGACAACTTCCAGAAGGAAGAGTGGAAATATGGACTTCTCTCGAAGCGAGCATGGTTATATGACCGTAAGCGTAAATACCGACTTATTTCATATATATATATATTTTTTGAAAATATTCCATAATATATAATTATAACATGGAATTGTTTGATTTGTGCGATGTCTTTGATTAGGCCAGAGCTCTGTAGAAAAATAAAGGAGCTTGAAGATTTTTTATGCAGGTATGTCTTGGAAGCAATTGAGGCTACACCAACCAAAAGCTACCCCAAAGCAAATCAGCGCCGAAATTCATACGGATGAATTTCAAAGCGAAAAAAAGCAGTAGAAGAGGTTCTCATACGGAAGAGACACTTCACCCTCGACAAAGAGAAGAGCTACGTCGAAAAACCAGTGACCCTTCTCGTAACTCCTCCGAACCCACACGAAGCAATGTAACCATCCTCCAAAACTATTCCTCGATCAGGCGGTTTACTTGATCGTCCTGATCGAAGGAGTATACTTAGGACCAAAAAATTAAAAACAAAAATAACCCCTTTAACTGCTGAAGAGCTCAGGGTTCCTCAATCTTGGTCGTTTCCACCCTTCGTGCCCCACAGCAGAAATCTGGATCGAAGAGGGCGGTGACCGGGGACGAAGGATTTCGGCGTTATCGAGAAGAGAAGCGTACCCACGATACCATCCAAGTTCGCATCCGCTTCAACACCCAAAACCTACTTCAAACAAATCTCCGTAATCGAAACCATTCATTATGAGACCTACACCTCCGAACGGCCCATTCTTTCCCACGAAAGGCCGAGACTCTCTCCCGACGCGGCTGGTCCTTGGTCGAGTTATCATCTGCCGGCCGTGGGATCTCAAACCACATGGCCCGGGTTCAATGCCAACTTTCCTTTTGACCTCTTGAGACTTTAGTTCGGCACTGCGACCACCGGTTCGATGATCATCTGAGACGGAAATCTTCTCGACGAGGGATGAGTTATTTAGCGAGTAAAAACAATAATCACTTCTTCCTCTACATCTCTATTTTCCTTGAGTATTTTATCGTTTAACTTGAATATCTTGAAAATATGCGGAGCTAATCTTTGTCTTGAGACGATTGCGTCAAGAGACACATAAATGGAGAGCGAGGAAGATTTCATGCGCCAAGAGATAAACATCTTTGAAATCGACCTTAGGCCAGAAAAAAGCCGGTCGTGAAGATGCTTTTCATACCATCAATGGTCTTGAGATAGAATTGGATCGGGCCAAGATGGATTTGAAGACATCGATGTGAACCGAGGGCCCTGAGGATGGGTTGGGCTGCGTCAAAGCCCGACCCGACAAACTCGACCAACACGAATCTTTGGTTTGGTTGAAGAAACTTACTCGAAGGCGAAAAATGAGGAGTTCTCTTGACCAATCGAAGCTTAGTCCTCTGACTTGGTGAAGCCAGAGGCGAAGATTCGAGATGAAGCTTAGAAGGCGTAAGACCAAGCGTCATGAGCTCATACGTAAGATAAAGGACCTTGAGGGGCGAGGCCTGATACGGTGAAGAGCTCGGAAGCGATTCGAGCGAGTATAGAGACTTCGGATGAACTTCGATGTAGAGATCGTGAAGGTTTATTCGGAGGGTATGAGGGTTGCGGGAGCGAGGAAAAGAAAAAGCTGTTGGTTTTCAATTGGACTCGGCCTTTGCTCAATTCAGATGATGAAGGCGGTGCTGAACATTTATCACGTTTTTGGTTACTATGTAAATATTTAAACTTTTCATGCTCATATAAATTAATTTACAATCGACTTAAATGAAATGAACATTTTATGCTTATTGATAAATCTTTAAGCTATCTTGATTATGACTTGATTCCGATCGGTTTCTTGTCGATAACTTAGTGTCGATAAGTTGAACTAATGAACTAGATATGGCATATAACGATTTAACTTATGCAATGAAGTGAATTGAATTTTCTGAGACGAGGATTCAGTTAAGCGAACTAAATAAACTGAACTCAACACTTAAACCAAATAAATAACTTATACTCATCGGTACCGAAGAGTGAGATCAGTCATATGTGAAGTAAATTTGGACGACAAACAGATAAGAACAAAGACATAAGGATTAATAATTACCATTGACTTACCACCCTGATAAGATCAATATAGGACCAAAAGGACCTGAGGCTACCATCGAATGGCCAGCGAGTCCTACCATACCTCCTTACACCATAGTGACCATCGGACCAATAGTGACCATTGACTTACCACCTGATAAGATCAATATAGGACCAAAAAGGACACAGGGGCTACCATCGAATGGCCGGTGAGTCCTACCATACCTCCTTACACCATAGTGACCATCGGACGAATAGTGACCATTGACTTACCACTGATAAAGATCAATATAGGACCAAAAGGACACGAGGCTACCATCGAATGGCCAATGAGTCCTACCATACCTCCTTACACCATAGTGACCATCGGACCAATAGTGACCATTGACTTACCACCACGATAAGATCGATATAGGACCAAAAGGACACAGGGGCTACCATCGAATGGCGGTGAGTCCTACCATACCTCCTTACACCATAGTGACCATCGGACCAATAGTGACCATTGACTTACCACCACGATAAGATCAATATAGGACCAAAAGGACACGAGGCTACCATCGAATGGCCCGGTGAGTCCTACCGTACCTCCTTACACCATGTAGTGACCATCGGACCAATAGTGACCATTGATAATTTGTGGAAAAGTGATCTTTTATTGATATCAAACGGTTGTGTACGGACTTAGATAATCGACTTAAACTTTATTGAAAATACTTAGAAGTTTTACGACGTGCCAAGTATTCTTGATCTCGGAACCATCAAGTGCCTTTAATCGATAAGTACACGGCTTTGGTACTTGATCACTTCATATAGCCCTTCCCAATTTGGCATTAGCTTTCCGTGTTTTACGAGGTGTAGAAGCTTGACTTCTCTGAGAACGAAGTCTCCCACTTGAATCTCTGAAGTTTAGCGCCCTTGTTATAATGTTTGGCCACCCTTCGTTGATAAGCGACCAATTTGATTAAAGCTTCCTCTCGACTTAAATCTAGCGAGTCCAAGTTAGCCTTGATCCTTCATCATTGTAGATTTCTTTGAATTGACTTGCAGAAGACTTGGAGATCCGATTTCGGCGGGGGGCTAAAGGCATCGATACCATAGGCGATCGGAAGGCGAATCCCCGTAGTAGTCCTCGGCGTGATTCGGTATGCCACAAGACGCGCTTTCGGCAATTCTTACGGCCATCTCCCTTAGCTTCATCAATCTACGCTTTATTAGTTCGGCGACGTCTGTTGGTCACCTCAACTTGCCCATTCGGTATGTGGATGAGCCCGACGAAGTCTTCTTGTCTTTGAATCCCCAAATCGTTCAAAAATTCTTCAAATTTTGAACCCACGAATGGCGTCCATTGTCCGATATCAATACCTTAGGGATCCGGCGAAACACCACAGACTCCTTTATAAACTTTAAGCACTCCTGTTCTGTTATCGACCGAAGTGGTTTCGCCTCTACCCACTTAGTCATATAATCAATAGCAACTATAACGAAGCTAACCTGACCTTTAGCTTTAGGTAACGGTCCCAATATATCCACCCCCCAGACAGCGAAGGGTATAGGAGATAGAATCGAGTATAACTCTTCCGGTGGCTGATGTGGGACCGGACTATTGAGTTGGCATTTTTCACATTTCTTGACGTACTCTGTAGCTTCTTTGAAAATTGTCGACGATAGTAACCTTGTCGAAAGTACTTTATGTGCGAAAGACTTGGCGACCGTATGATGATCATAAAATCCTTCATGAACTTCCGAAGAAGCGTACTTTCGGCGGACGGAACCAAACATTTCAATAATGGTGAGGAAAATGCCAATCGATAAAGATCCCCATCAATAAGACTAAAATTAGTACTCTTGTACTTGATCTTCTTTACCCGACATTTGATCCAGAAGGAAGGGCGCCATCTGCCAAATATTCGATGTGGGGGTTATCCAGCGGTTTGTTAGATTCGATGCACATCATTTTTTTCATCTTTGAACACTTTCAATTTCTTTGCAAAATTTCCAAATACTGCCGATCCATGAAAGACATACGCATCCGTAGTGGCCAATTTCGACAAAGCATCGGCGATGATGGAATTGTCGTTCGCTTCTATACTACACGAAACTTCGTCTGAAAGCAAAAAAATTGAAGTTGGTTTCTTAACTCACGCGGATATTTGATCATTCGGGTCCCAAAGCTTCATAATCTCCCGCAATTTGTTTAACGACCAACGAGAATCACTATAGATAATTAATTGTTGGACTTGAGACTCTTCGCTAATCGGACACTTTCTTAACAACTTGCTTGCGTACTTTCGGCCTCATTGTTCGTTGCTTTAAACTTGAATCGATGGCTTTCTTTGGACCTTAAATCCCTCGGACTTATTAGAATAATTCTGCTCCACTAACTTGATCATCGTAGAGGATCCATCTGCATCTGGCGTCCACGCCTTGACCTGTTTTGAATAACGGCCCTTTGCTTTCGATCGGAAGATTGACTCGATAACTCGCCGTATACTGCGGTGAGCGAACATTCTACCGTAAAATCGGCCGGGGCTTGGCCTTTGATGGCGATTCGGGGATGATACTCGATAAAAAATGAGATAACTCCATAGTCCATCTTTGCTTTAGTCTACGAGACCTCTCGGCTTGCCCATCACCTTCTTTAATGGTGATCCGTGTAGAGCGACCGAGAGTCGACCTTGAAAATCTTGCCGAAGCTTTCTCGGCAATTATTAAAGCAAAGGCAAATTTCTCAATATTAGGATACACGGTTTGACATCTCGTGGGGCGTGGCTAACGTAATAGGCCAGGATCTTTGCTTCCATTGATCTCCCCGAATCAAAAGCTCCAAGCCAGCTGCTGAGGCTTGCGCGCGAAGGTACAAATATAAAGTCTCTGCTGGGACGAACTTGACTTGACCAATAAAGGAGCCAAAGATAGATCGTCTTTATACCTTGAAAGCATCTTCACACTTGAAGTCCTTTGGAATGTCTTCGCATTCTTGGTCCCTTGATGTGTCGAAGAAAGGAAGACATCTCTCTGCGGATCTGGCGAAACCTCCTTAAAGCGCGATCCTACCGGTCGAATGTTGAGCGTCCTTGAATGGTGAGGAGTCTTCATGTCGAGGATGGCTGGATCTTCTCTGGATTGGCCTCGATGCCTTTGGTGACCGGATAACCCGAAATTTTCCGGCACCAAGTAGAAAGTACATTTGGTCGGATTAAGTCGCGATTATGCGATGGCGAATAGTTTGAAAACATTCCTCTAGATCGTCCAAATGTTTACGAATTTGCATACTCTTTCACGATCATGTCATCTACATAAACCTCCATATTCCTCCCCAAATTTGTCTATCGAATATGAAGTTCATCATCCTTTGATAAGTAGCTCCGGCATTAATGAGGCCAAAGTCATTTTTTTATGTAGCATACTGCCGAGCGGTGTGTAATGAATATTGTTTTTGGAATGTCTTCTTTGCACATGGATATTTGATGATAACACGAAAAAGCATCCATAAAACTTAATAATCATACCGAAGTGGCATCGATGACTTTGATCGATATGGGCGGAGGAGGATAAAGTCCTTGAGACGAGCTTTGTTGAGGTCGGTGTAGTCGATGCAAACCCGCCACTTTCCATTATGTACGCACCAATACTACATTTGCTATCCACTCCGGGTAATCAATCTAAGTAGATGAAGTCGGCTGACCCGACAATTTTGCAACCTCTTCATCGATGATCTTTTGGCGTTCGGAGCAAATATCCGCCTTCTTACGACGAACCGGCTTTTTGAAGGATCTATCTCCGGTTTATGCTCGTCGGCAACCTTAAATAACTCGGGCATATCTTGTGGCTCCCGTGCAAAAATATCGACATAGCATCGTAAGAGTTCCATAAGATTAAATCAAGAAGAGGTTACAGTAAGCTGAACCAATCTTCACTTGTCTTGTCCGGCTTTCCATGACCAACTCGATTTCCTCCGTCCCCCAGTGAGGATTATTACCAGATTACGAAGCTGCTCTCGGTGAAGGTTCGATTTCAATTGCCATCGTCTTTCTTTGTTTACTTACCCCATTCCGGATGAAATAGCGAATTAGATAACATCTCTCGGGCGAGATCCAAGTCACCCATCACTCTCTCTACCCATGTCTTTGTGGGGAACTTGATTTTGAAATGTGGGATGGAAATTCTGACTGAAGAAGCATCAATGTAGTCTTCCCAAAATGGCGTTGTAAGTAGAATCCACATGCCTGACATAAAATTTACAAGTTATCTCCACTTGTTGAGGGGTAGTCTTAGAAGATGACGAGGGAGTTCAATAGTGCACCCCACTTTATTTGGATCGTTCTTAAAAACCATATAGAGGAGCCTCTGTCCAGACCTCCATTTTGTGTTCATCGAGATGCATTCTCACGATAAGCATGGGCATAAAGAATGTCCACCAAGATCCGTTATCTATCATCATCGTTTCACATCCACTTGAGCCCACTTGTCTTTGTGATCACCAATGCCCCTTCATGCGGTTCGATGGGCTCCAGAAGGATAATCCGCATCCGTAAATGAAATAACGGTTCTGGAAAAGCTGTCGACCTTGAGTAGCATCGGTTATTGACATAAGCGAATCAAGATAAGACCTCCTCTTCTTCCCTACTAATTTCCCAGCAGACCCACCGGTTATTACATCAACGACTTGCCTTGGCGGTGGTGGAGCATTTTGAGCAAAGCGGTACTTGAAGCTGTTTGAGCAGTGCGATTGATAACTTTCTTGATCTTGGCGGTCTTTCTCGATTACATATTGAATCGACAAGCCACTTTTAATCTTGTTTTCTCTAAAATCCTTTAAATTACAACATTCATTAGTGTCGTGACCGGCTGACTTGATGATAACCACAATATTTGCGAGGTTGCCATGTCCGTTTTGTAATTATCACGAGGTGGTTCAAAGAAAATTTGGTTTGGATCGATCCAAAATTATCGACCTCTCTGTATTCATTTGGGTATAAACCTTATTAACCTTGAGGTAGGAGCAGTGCCTGATTGCGCCTTGTCGCCACGAGTTATTGTATTCTTGAACTAACTACCTACGCCCTTTGGTTGTATCCTCCCCTTTTTCTCTGATCAACATCGGTCTTGGGAACCTCTACCTCCTTTAATTGGCTCGAAGAAGGATCTTTGATTGTTTCATAGCCTCTTCCACAACAATATAGCCCTCTGCGCTTGTCGAGGCTTCTTGCTGCAAACTCTTGGGATGGTGAAACATCAATTTCTTTACCAATTTCTCCGATTTAACGAGATCCGGCCCATTACGGAACAATCCAATGACTTGGAGATCATTAAGATCGGACACACAATCCGATAGCTTCCCTAAACCTCTTTACATATTGGCTAAAGATTCGTTGGTGAAGCTATTGGACTTGTCTTAAAAGCACAGTAAACTTCCCCTTCTTCTTGATTTACTTCCAAAAGCGGCATGGAACTTATCACAAAGTTCGGTCCACGAGGAGATAGAATCCGATGGTAAAGTCCCCATCCATCCTCTGCGTCTTTTTCTCAAAGTAGTGACAAAAGTGTGACATTTAGCGACATCGGTAAAAGTCGTAGTAATCCATTAATCGATTGACGCGCTTTGTATGGTCATAAGGATCTCTGACCCATCATAGCTTTCCATGCGAGTAACTTTTTGGTAGCATCTGCTTTCTCCGGAGAATATCGGAGGAAAAAGGGGCCTTTCTTACGAGTAAGTCTCTTTCACTGTTGTACCTCGGCCAATTGTTTTGGAGTTCTTTCAACTCTCTTACGAGAAAATCAACACCTTCGGGTTGTGATGAGATCTCCTTTTCTCTGGCGACACTAGGTTTTGGAATGGATCGACCCTTCCTGCCGATCTTCTTTTTGCCTTACGGGACTTCTTGATTTACTAGGTCGTAAATTTCATCCTCGTGATGAAAACGATTGTGACGGTATTCTCCCTTCGGGTTTACGGCATAATTTCTCTCGACACCTTCTTCGTCTTTCATCGTTCACGATGAATTGATCTAACTGTTGTCGATTACCTTCTTGGTAGAAGGCGTTCTGCTCCTCGATCTCCTCCTCTGTGAGAATGATCCACGGACACATCGTATAGAATGTTCCGCTCTCTTTACCCTTTCGACGGGTACCTCCTTATGCTACTTCGTCGCTTGAATGAATATGGCTAGATGCTTCATCTCTCAACTCATTCACCCTAAGCATCTGTTGGCTATATCTTCCTTTTGTCTTATGAACCCTCAAAGCCTTATCCGCTTCGTCCCGTCCGTCCTAGCCTTGACTTGGTAGCTCGGTCCTCTTGACCACTTGACGATGAGTCTGGTTGGCGAACCTTCTACCGTTCCGGATTGGGATCGCGTCCCTTATCGGCGTTGAAAACTAACTTCCGTCTGGGCTCCACCGTGGATCTTGGACGAAGTTCTTACGAATGTTCTTAGAAGCCGTGCTCTCACGAGCACTTTTAGAAGGACCCAAGCGATCCTTTACTGAAATACGAGGCAGTGATGAACTAACAGCCATTGCTTGTCCTTCCGGTGTTCCATCTCTACTCCTCATCATCTTTCGAAGCAAATTTAAACAATTGTGATTGAAAAAGAAAGCCCTCCTTACAGCGCCAATGTTAACGCCAAGATCTTTTTCGTCACGTCCCGATCACCTAAAACGTCCACGATCACCGTAGCGTAAACCTGATAAACACCACAAGCTTGGCGGGCGGTTCGTCGGGGATAGCTTCGAGCGTGAGAATCGATGTATCTGAATTCACAAGGTTTATCGAAAACGGAGGCTATATCGCCTAATGTATTGATATCAAGAGATAATAATAATTCTCTGTGAATATCTGATTCTAAATGAAGAAGAGTATGAAAACGTACCTCTTGGTGGAGACTTCCTTGCCAAGTTATACCCTCCTTGCCTGAATTACCGTGCCACCCACTACTACCTGACACATTCCCCTTTACCCGATGGGTTCTGCCGACTGCATGTAGTTTATTCTCTTCTTTTGATCATCACATTACTACTGGCGTAAATAGATTATAATCCCATCCACATTAATGCATGGCGGGTTCTTTAGTCAACCGAACATGCTTTTTCATCATTCTGGTCGAAGATTATAGATATTTAAAATGTCTAAATGATTGATCCATTGACCAATTTGGTCTTATAAGTTTGAAATGAAAATAATATGATGATTGAACTTAATGATTTTCGTAATTCAATAATAAAGGCCCAATAGAATAAAAAGAATTTTTCGAGATAAAATATCATAATAATCAATCCATATCCGAATAGATTTGGCATAAAAATTTAGTTAAAATTTGAAATCCGATTAATATATTGGTCAAACCAATCAAAGAACTAAAATCATTTCTTGTATTAAATGAAATAAACACAAATAAAAATAATTTACATTGGAACAATAATTTTTCATAGTAAATAAAATCTAAACAACTAAAAAAGATAAGAAAAATGAAGTAAATGTCTAAATGATTTAAAATATAAACTAATCAAATAAGAGCACAATAACAAAAGGAAATTGTTAAATCCACACTTGAAAATCTTATTTTCACAACAAAAGTGTAGTTATAGATCCTATTGCGACGGTTTTTGTGACGCCCCCAAAATTAGGTATACGTCACCCATCTTGGGTCGCCACTTACATGGTACATAAATTCAAATACAACTTACTAATATAACTGCAGTATGCAATACGACATAAACGTGAGTTTGAATACAAATTTTGTCTACTAGATATTATACAAACTCAAAAGGAGTCCTCATTACGGCTATTATCACACTATTTCACGTAATAGTGAGGACTACTAATCTTATCCTCTGGACCATTACTTCGTTCCCAGACTAGTCTCAAATATGTTCTCATTTCACGAAGAACAAAGAAAGAAAGAAAGGTGAGCTCAACTAGCCCAAGAAGAAATATTATGACTAAGATAATGCGTAATAAATTATCATTAGCCTTCAACATGTTAAACCGATAAAATACAATAGACAACCAGTTTAATCTGCGGTAGGAATAAGCAACCCATTAAAAGAGTCAAGTAGAGAATAAAGTCTACTATCTTTTAGGTTTTAAAAGGTTTTCATCAATTTTTATCACCGAGACTCGACTTTAATAAATAAACCACCACATCTAATCATCCCTCGCACCACGGGCCAAGGATTTTCATCAAATTATCAATGGTCATGACTATCTTACCGAATCACCCCCGGTCATAATCATACCAAAAACTATCCATCAACGCATTACAGAAGCCATCGAGGACTTTTGTCACATCATTTATATCAAGTCATGATTATACCGAATGATCCTCGTCATAATCATACTAAGTTCATCTATGCACGTAAGCCAAAGATAACATAATATAACATGAGGATGATGACAATGACATAATAATTCAATAAAACAAGTTCAAGAATTATTTAATCCATGAATTATTAACGTCCAAATTATCAACATGATCTTGTTTAAAGTAGAGTAAAATTCAAGAATGATCGTAAGAATATTTCCATGAAAAGATATCTTTGGATGAAACGCAAAATATCAAGGATATTCTACTAATTTCATGGAGTATAGAAGTCAAAGTTTTAACCAACCGGGTATAATAAAGAATGGAATAACAAAAGAAATCACCATGCATGCGGTGATTGCATGGGCCAGTTTTTCCAACGTAATAATAATAACGGAACCAGTCGGTGAAATTCACACCGACAGTGGGATGTTCCAACAGAATAATAAAGATGGAACCGGATCCGATTGTAAAAACACACGAGATAGGATATTCCAACGTAATGATAAAGATTTTAACCGTGTCCTGTGTAAAACACATGCATGTGGATGTTCCAATGAATAATAAAAAAATCGGAACCGGTCCGGTTGTAAAACACACGACGTGATGTTCCAAATGAGAATAATAGAAGAATGTCACCAAGTATAGGGTAAATCATGCGTATACACAGAGTTATTCCAATGAATAATAAGCAATGGAATAACATAAGGATTTCACCAAGTATAGGGTATCGCCATGTATACAAAGTTATGTATAGGGTATGCCACTTTTTACAAAAGTTATTCCAATGAATAATAATGAATGGAATAATGAAGTTCTCTTCAAGAAGAAAGAATAACACCCTTACGGGTACAACAAATAATATCCCTTACCGTGTAAAAGAGCGGTGGATATCAAAGTAGTGAAGTACCGTAATACTCTCTTCTTTCTTTCTCTCTATAGATTTTCTCTCTATAAACTTCTCTCTATAATTTCTCTCTCAGAGTTTCAAAGAATTAAAAGAAAATAATGAAGGAATGAGCTTCATTTATAGGAAAATAGAATGCATAGTAATTAATCCATGAAACGGTCGATTGATTTACTTTAATCGACGGTCCATATTTAAAGCAAAATCTTTTAAATAAAATATCATATATTCTATTTATATAAAAACATTTTACTATGCAAAACACTATGCAACACTATGCGCAAAACACTATGCAACACTATGCATAATAAAATATAATATATTCTATTTATAGAATAACTTTAATAAAGTATTCTGTTTTATATAAAAAGATGTTTCTGTTTTATTACGTTAATAATATGAATAAAACAAAACGTCATTATCTGTAACGACCCCAAAATAGGTCCATTCCATCCAACCTATTCTGAGTCGTTAAATACATGGTACAGAAATAACTACAACTTTATTACAACAATTGTCGTGCAAAATACAACAACACATATGCTGTGAGTTTGGATACCAATATATACCAAATGTAACTCTGGACACCAACTTGGATAACACGTCACCATGACACCTTACATAAAAGGTACAAATAAAACCTGCTTTTAGAAATTAGAATCTTTGGGAGTGCTCAAGAAACCTTCGTATACGGGGAGGCCATGCTTTTAGGTTATGGTAGATATCATATGGCCACGTAATTATCCTTGGTTAACCCAATAAACCCCAAAGAAAAACGAGAAGATTACTATCATATTCTTCCCAATGGTGAGTCTTCTCTTGACATATCATTATCTCCACTGCTCTAATTGGGTATTATACTCCAAACAAACACCAAGATTATATAGGTAGTGCTTGTAAATATACTCAAAGAAGTGGATGAGCACAACCATGTCTTATGATAACACGAGGTTGTATGTCATTAGACATCTTGTATGATAGTGACAAAACACCATTCCAAGTTAAATTCACCTCACCCTCAACATCTATAGACCACCACTCTATTCCTCGCTATCCCCGCTTAATTCCCAAATACACTTTTATTACACGAAAGGAATTGTGAAACAAAAGGGTGAAAGCACAACTAGCTCAAGAAGAATATTATGACTAAAGATAAATAAATTATCAATAGTCTTCATCAAGAATAAATCAGAGATTTAGAACATATGGTAGATGATAAAACTTTTCAACCATAGTTGCAGCGGAACGAGCAATCCATTAGAAGAGTCAAATAGACTATAAAGTCTATTGTCTTCTCCACGTTAAAGTCCACCAACAATGTTTTATCCTCAGAACATCAATCAACAGCCCTTTCCACAATCATATGAATAACTCATAATCATAATTGTGATTCTAAATTCCTCTTCTCATCCGTAACGAAGATAATTTTCATCACCGCCTTTACCCGAAACATCAAATATCATGGTTATACCAAATCACAGCCTCGCTCATAATCATACTAATAAATTCATCTTTGCACCACGGGTCAAAGATATTCATCAACAGCTTCATCTTTACACTACAAAGCAAAAGATATTCAACAACGGTCATCTTTGCATTACAAGCCAAAGATATTCATCAATAATTCATCTTTGCACTACAAAGCTAAGATATTCATCAACAGTCATCTTTGCATTACGAGCAAAAGATATTCATCAATAATTCATCTTTGCACTACAAAAGCTAAGATATTCATCAACAAGTCATCTTTGCAGACTACGAGCAAAAGATATTCATCAATAATTCATCTTTACTACTCGCTAAGATATTCATCAACAAGTCATCTTTGCACTACGAAAGCAAAGATATTCATCAATAATTCATCTTTGCACCATCGCTAAGATATTCATCAACAAGTCATCTTTGCACTACGAGCAAAAGATATTCATCAATAATTCATCTTTGCACTCTCGGTAAGATATTCATCAACAAGTCATCTTTACTACGAGCAAAAGATATTCATCAATAATTCATCTTTGCACTCATCAAGCAAAGATATTCAACAACAGTCATCTTTGTATTGGTTTTATCCACGTCCAAAATACCTCAAAAATAATCATAGTGGTGTAAAATTCAAGAATGATCAAAACATGGATACAATCAAAGCTAGTATCCGTAATAGATATTTTAGATTTAAAAGAAAAATTTTCATTTTTCTTGAATAGTGGTCGTGATAGTGAATAAAGTCAGATATCGTGAATAGTCTTGTGTATCGTGAATAAGAATCTCACACCAAAAGATAGAAATTCCACAAAAAAAACATTTTCACGCTTAATTAATAGACTCGTGAATAAGAACTCATGAATAAGAACTCGTGAATAAGAACTCGTGAATAGAACTCATGAATAAGAACCCCAACATGAAAAAGTTCCAAATTTGATAAAAACTTCAGATCAACATTTCAAAGATAATGATATTGAAGAAATAATATCATTACAAAAAAAATAATATCCCTTACTATCCCTTACCTCAAAAAAAGCAAGACTTCGACGGGATATCTGGATATGATGTTGAAGAAAACTTGCAGACGATGAATATCAACTCACCAAGTATCTAAATACTCACAAATTACACTCAATAATCTAGAGAGAAAGAGAAAAACTTTGTTTACGGTGTGATTTTCAATTCTAACTTAGTCCTCTATTTATAGGAAAATGTTAAGACGTCAAGCAGACTTAACTCAACAACCCGATGGCTTTACCTCTACTACTATTCCCACCCACCACATTTGAAATAAAATTCAGCACATTTCTTCACCAACCACAAGTGGGGCCCACTCAATTCTAGAATTTTCCACCAAAATCAATTATAAACCTAATTTCCTAATCCGACACCTCTTAAAATTCACAACAAATCATTCGTGCATTTTTAACGGTTCAAAATTTGTGGACATATACTCAACTTATGTATGTATAACATATCCAAAATTACAACGATCCAACTATTTGGATTAAAAATTATAACCCCATAATATATCTCAAAACCCCGATTTGATTTTTAATACCTCCAATCCGATAAAATACTGATAAAACACCTCAACATTAATTCCTTCATTAATAACCACATAAATAAATCCATCATTTATATTCATATAAAATAAATATTTTCTTATCATATGAATCAATAATTAATTATTCACAAATAATATTACGTAATCACATTTATGACAACCAGTAGCTCCGGAAAGCAGGGGGCTTTCAATAAGAATTTCTCCTTCTCGGCGCCGCAATTAGGTGACCAAACCTCTCCTCGATGAACTTTCTAGACATTGCCAATAATGCTATCTAATAATATTATTCAAATAATATGAATTATTGATCCGATAATGGGAAATCTTCGCGGTGATAATTATCAACAACAATAATATAAAATATCAACACAAAGAATTATTGAATCAATAAAATAAAATATTGAATAAGAATTATCAGTAACAATTATTATTAAAGTAGCCTTCTCACGTAAGAATCAATAATTGAAAAAATATCTGTGCAATACCGCGCTGTCTTCAAGTGCAACAACGCGTAGACATTTTACTTTACCAACCGTATTCCAACAAATGTTTAAAGGTAACGATTACACGCCAATTATTTATAAAAACTCAAATTTGTCGCTTTCTCCATCCGACGCTTATTCATTATGGGGCCCACAAATAGTCGCTTGCCAGTCGCATTTAATATTCCCTAAACGGAAAGAATATTCCACGACCAAACGAATATTCCCGACAATAGTGAATACTTTATATCCCTCGCGTATTTTGAAAAAAAATTCATATATCACCCTTAACTTTAACTTTTATCAATTTAACCATTTACCTAATAGAAAAATTGAATACTTTTATTTCATAAAATTCGGGTCTTACAATCTCCCTCCTTATGAAATTTCGTCCTCGAAATTTACGTACTTGGTATTTCAAAGAGTTGAGAATACCTTGCTTTCATTTCAGATTCTGTCATCATGATTTCTCCATTGCTCATCTCACCGTATTTTAGATATCATTCTAGAATACAACTTTCAAAACAAGGGTTAATTTTAACAAATTAACATATCACCTAATATCCCGATATTATGATCGACCAACAAATAAGCTTAGGTAGACACACTAGCAAGGATTTACTCATCTCTCCTCCTAGTTCTAATCCCGATCTCCGCCAGAGATCATATCCCTAAGCTCTGATACCAAATGTAACGACCCCAAAATAGGTCCATTCCATCCAACCTATTCTGAGTCGTTAAATACATGGTACAGAAATAACTACAACTTTATTACAACAATTGTCGTGCAAAATACAACAACACATATCTTTGTGAGTTTGGATACCAATATATACCAAATTTAACTCCGACACCAACTTGGATAACACGTCACCATGACACCTTACATAAAGGTACAAATAAAAAAACCGCTTTTAGAAATTAGAATCTTTGGGAAGTGCTCAAGAAACCTTCGTATACATGGAGGCCATGCTTTTAGGTTATGGTAGATATCATATGGCCACGTAATTATCCTTGGTTAACCCAATAAACCCCAAAGAAAAACGAGAAGATTACTATCATATTCTTCCCAATGGTGAGTCTTCTCTCGACATATCATTATCTCCACTGCCTCTAATTGGGTATTATACTCCAAACAAACACCAAGATTATATAGGTAGTGCTTGTAAATATACTCAAAGAAGTGGATGAGCACAACCATGTCTTATGATAACACGAGGTCAGACAATATGTTGTTAGACATCTTGTATGATAGTGACAAAACACCATTCCAAGTTAAATTCACCTCACCCTCAACATCTATAGACCACCACTCTATTCCTCGCTATCCCCGCTCGACCCAAATACACTTTTATTACCCGAAAGGAATTGTGAAACAAAAGGGTGAGCACAACTAGCTCAAGAAAGAATATTATGACTAAAGATAAATAAATTATCAATAGTCTTCATCAAGAATAAATAAGAGATTTAGAACATATGGTAGATGATAAAACTTTTCAACCATAGTTAGCGTGAAAATGAGCAATCCATTAGAAGAGTCAAATAGACTATAAAGTCTATTGTCTTCTCACGTTAAAAGTCCACCAACAATGTTTTATCCCCGTAACATCAATCAACAGTTCCTTTCCACAATCATATGAATAACTCATAATCATAATTGTGATTCTAAATTCCTCTTCTCATCCGTAAGCGAAGATAATTTTCATCACCGTCTTTACCGAAACATCAAATATCATGGTTATACCAAATCACAGCTCCTCGCTCATAATCATACTAATAAATTCATCTTTGCACCACGGGTCAAAGATATTCATCAACAGCTTCATCTTTACACTACAAAGCAAAGATATTCAACAACGGTCATCTTTGCATTACAAGCCAAAGATATTCATCAATAATTCATCTTTTACACTACAAAGCTAAGATATTCATCAACAGTCATCTTTGCATTACGAGCAAAAGATATTCATCAATAATTCATCTTTTTGACTACAAAATTTAAGATATTCATCAACAAGTCATCTTTGCCTTCTGAAGCAAAAGATATTCATCAATAATTCATCTTTGCACTCACTTGGCTAAGATGTTCATCAACAAGTCATCTTTGCACTACGAGCAAAAGATATTCATCAATAATTCATCTTTGCACTACTGGCTAAGATATTCATCAACAAGTCATCTTTGCACTACGAGCAAAAGATATTCATCAATAATTCATCTTTGCACTACTGGCTAAGATATTCATCAACAAGTCATCTTTGCACTACGAGCAAAAGATATTCATCAATAATTCATCTTTGCACTACTGGCTAAAGATATTCAACAACAGGTCATCTTTGTATTGGTTTTATCCACGTCCAAAAATACCTCAAAAATAATCATAGTGGTGTAAAATTCAAGAATGATCAAAACATGGATACAATCAAAGCTAGTATCCAGAATAGATATTTTAGACGAAAAGAAAAATTTTTCATTTTTCTATGAATAAGTGTCAGATTCGTGAATAGTCCGAGATATCGTGAATAAGAACTCAGACACCAAAAGATAGAAATTCCACAAAAAATATTTTCACGCGCTTATGAATAGTACTGCGTGAATAAGAACTCGTGAATAAGAACTCATGAATAGTAACTCGTGAATAAGAACTCATGAATAAGTAACCCCAACATGAAAAAGTTCCAAATTTGATAAAAACTTCAGATCAACATTTCAAAGATAATGATATTGAAGAAATAATATCATTACAAAAAAATAATATCCCTTACTATCCCTTACCTCAAAAGAAGCAAAGACTTCCTCACGGGATATCTGGATATGACAACAAGGAAACTTGCACCGATGAATATCAACTCACCAAGTATCTAAATACTCACAAATTACACTCAATAATCTAGAGAGAGAAAGAGAGAAACTTTGTTTCGGTGTGATTTTCAATTCTAACTTAGCCTCTATTTATAGGAAAAATGTTAAGACGCCAAGCGCACTTAACTCAACCCTCGATGGCTTTACTCGCTACTATTCCCACCCACCACATTTGAAATAAAATTCAGCACATTTCTTCACCAACCACAAGTGGGGCCCACTCAATTCTAGAATTTTCCACCAAAATCAATTATAAACCTAATTTCCTAATCAGACACCTCTTAAAATTCACAACAAATCATTCGTGCATTTTTAACGGTTCAAAATTTGTGGACATATACTCAACTTATGTATGTATAACATATCCAAAAATTACAACGATCCAACTATTTGATTAAAAATTATAACCCCATAATATATCTCAAAACCCCCGATTTGATTTTTAATACCTCCAATCCGATAAAATACCGATAAAACACCTCAACATTAATTCCTTCATTAATAACCACATAAATAAATCCATCATTTATATTCATATAAAATAAATATTTTCTTATCATATGAATCAATAATTAATTATTCACAAATAATATTACGAATCACATTTATGATAACCAGTAGCTCCAGGAAAGAGGGCTTTCCATAAGAATTTCTCCTTCTCGGGCGCCAGCAATTAGGTGACCAAACCTCTCCTTGATGTAACTTTCTAGACATTGCCAATAATGCTATCTAATAATATTATTCAAATAATATGAATTATTGATCCGATAATGGAAATATCATGCAAAGTGATAATTATTGAACAACAATAATATAAAATATCAACACAAAGAATTATCAATCAATAAAATAAAATATTGAATAAGAATTCACTGTAACAATTATTATCGAGTAGTGCCTTCTCACGTAAGAATCAATAATTGAAAAAAATATTGTGCAATACCGTGTCATCGCAAAAACAACGCCGCGTATTACTTTACTTTACCAACCACCGTATTCCAACGATGTTAAAGGTAACGATTACGCCAGTTATTTATAAAAACTCAAATTTGTCGTTTTTTCTCATCCGACGCTTATTCATTATGGGGCCCATAAATAGTCTGCTACTTAATCGCATTTAATATTCCCGACGTAAAAAGAATATTCCACGACCAAACGAATATTCCCAAACAATAATGAATACTTTATATCCCTCACAGATTTTGAAAAAAATTTCATATATCACCCTTTAACTTTAACTTTTATCAATTTAACCATTTATTGAATAGAAAAATTGAATACTTTTATTTCATAAAATTCGGTCTTACAATCTCCTCTCTTATGAAATTTCGTCCTCGAAATTTACGTCACACAGTATTTCAAAGAGTTGAGAATACCTTGCTTTCATTTCGATTCTTCTCATCATGATTTCTCCATTGCTCATCTCCTGTATTTCAGATATCATTCTAGAATACAGCTTCAAAACAAGGGTTAATTTTAACAAATTAACATATCACCTAATATCCCGATATTATGACTGACCAACAAATAAGCTTAGGTAGGACACACTAGCGAAGGATTTACTCATCTCTCCCCTCCTAGTTCTAATCCCGATCTCCGCCAGAGATCATATCCCTAAGCTCTGATACCAAATGTAACGACCCCAAAATAGGTCCATTCCATCCAACCTATTCTGAGTCGTTAAATACATGGTACAGAAATAACTACAACTTTATTACAACAATTGTCGTGCAAAATACAACAACACATATGCTGTGAGTTTGGATACCAATATATACCAAATTTAACTCTGGACACCAACTTGGATAACACGTCACCATGACACCTTACATAAAGGTACAGTCAAAAACTGTTTTAGAAATTAGAATCTTTGGGAAGTGCTCAAGGAAACCTTCGTACATGGGAGGCCATGCTTTTAGGTTATGGTAGATATCATATGGCCACGTAATTATCCTTGGTTAACCCAATAAACCCCAAAGAAAAAACGAGAAGATTACTATCATATTCTTCCCAATGGTGAGTCTTCTCTCGACATATCATTATCTCCACTGCCTCTAATTGGGTATTATACTCCAAACAAACACCAAGATTATATAGGTAGTGCTTGTAAATATACTCAAAGAAGTGGATGAGCACAACCATGTCTTATGATAACACGAGGTCATGTCATTAGACATCTTGTATGATAGTGACAAAACACCATTCCAAGTTAAATTCACCTCACCCTCAACATCTATAGACCACTACTCTATTCCTCGCTATCCCCCCCAAACCCAAATACACTTTTATTACACGAAAGGAATTGTGAAACAAAAGGGTGAGCACAACTAGCTCAAGAAAGAATATTATGACTAAAGATAAATAAATTATCAATAGTCTTCATCAAGAATAAATAAGAGATTTAGAAATATATGGTAGATGATAAAACTTTTCAACCATAGTTGCAGTGGAATGAGCAATCCATTAGAAGAGTCAAATAGACTATAAAGTCTATTGTCTTCTCCACGTTAAAGTCCACCAACAATGTTTTATCCTCGTAACATCAATCAACAGCCTCCTTTCCACAATCATATGAATAACTCATAATCATAATTGTGATTCTAAATTCTCTTCTCATCCGTAACGAAGATAATTTTCATCACCGTCTTTTACACTCAAAACATCAAATATCATGGTTATACCAAATCACGCCTCTGCTCATAATCATATTAATAAATTCATCTTTGCACCACGGGTCAAAGATATTCATCAACAGCTCATCTTTACACTACAAAAATTTAAAGATATTCAACAACGGTCATCTTTGCATTACAAGCCAAAGATATTCATCAATAATTCATCTTTGCACTACAAAGCTAAGATATTCATCAACAATTCATCTTTGCATTACGAGCAAAAAGATATTCATCAATAATTCATCTTTGCACTACTGTGCTAAGATATTCATCAACAAGTCATCTTTGCACTACGAAAGCAAAAGATATTCATCAATAATTCATCTTTGCACTTTCGCTAAGATATTCATCAACAAGTCATCTTTGCACTACGAGCAAAAGATATTCATCAATAATTCATCTTTGCACTACCGGCTAAGATATTCATCAACAAGTCATCTTTGCACTACGAGCAAAAGATATTCATCAATAATTCATCTTTGCACATCAAGGCTAAGATATTCATCAACAATCGTCATCTTTGCATTGAGCAAAAGATATTCATCAATAATTCATCTTTGCCACTCTTGGCAAAGATATTCAACAACAAATTCATCTTTGTATTGGTTTTATCCACGCCCAAAAATACCTCAAAAATAATCATAGTGGTGTAAAATTCAAGAATGATCAAAACATGGATACAATCAAAGCTAGTATCCGTAATAGATATTTTAGATTTAAAAAAAAAAATTTTCATTTTTCTATGAATAATCTTAGATTCGTGAATAGTGCCGAGTATCGTGAATAAGAATAACTCAGACACCAAAAGATAGAAATTCCACAAAAAACATTTTCACGCTTCATTAATAGTACTTTCGTGAATAAGAACTCGTGAATAAGAACTCACATGAATAAGTAACTCGTGAATAAGAACTCATGAATAGTAACCCCAACATGAAAAAAAAAGTTCCAAATTTGATAAAAACTTCAGATCAACATTTCAAAGATAATGATATTGAAGAAATAATATCATTACAAAAAAATAATATCCCTTACTATCCCTTACCTCAAAAGAAAGCAACACTTCGACGGGATATCGGATATAACGTTTGAAGGAAACTTGCAGATGATGAATATCAACTCACCAAGTATCTAAATACTCACAAATTACACTCAATAATCTAGAGAGAGAGAGAAAAAACTTGTTTCGGTGTGATTTTCAATTCTAACTTAGCCTCTATTTATAGGAAAATGTTAAGACGCAAAGCGCACTTAACTCGCAACTCCGATGGCTTTACTCGCTACTATTCCCACCCACCACATTTGAAATAAAATTCAGCACATTTCTTCACCAACCACAAGTGGGGCCCACTCAATTCTAGAATTTTCCACCAAAATCAATTATAAACCTAATTTCCTAATCCGACACCTCTTAAAATTCACAACAAATCATTCGTGCATTTTTAACGGTTCAAAATTTGTGGACATATACTCAACTTATGTATGTATAACATATCCAAAAATTACAACGATCCAACTATTCGGATTAAAAATTATAACCCCATAATATATCTCAAAACCCCGATTTGATTTTTAATACCTCCAACCGATAAAATACTTGATAAAACACCTCAACATTAATTCCTTCATTAATAACCACATAAATAAATAAATCCATCATTTATATTCATATAAAATAAATATTTTCTTATCATATGAATCAATAATTAATTATTCACAAATAATATTACGTAATCACATTTATGATGACCAGTAGCTCCTAAGAAAGAGGGGCTTTCCAATAAGAATTTCTCCTTCTTGGCAAGCAATTAGTAGGTGACCAAACCTCTCCTCGATGTAACTTTCTAGACATTGCCAATAATGCTATCTAATAATATTATTCAAATAATATGAATTATTGATCCGATAATGGGAAATATCATGCGGTGATAATTATCAACAACAATAATATAAAATATCAACACAAAGAATTATCAATCAATAAAATAAAATATTGAACAAGAATTATCGTAACAATTATTGAGTAGTGCCTTCTCACGTAAGAATCAATAATTGAAAAAATCGTAATACCGCTGGTGTCTTCTTTGTGCAACAACGCGTATTACTTTACTTTACCAACCGGGTATTCCAACAGTGTTAACGGTAACGATTACGCCGTTATTTATAAAAACTCAAATTTGTCGTTTTCTCCATCCAATCGCTTATTACATTATGGGGCCCACAATATCAAGCTTGGCGTCGTTTAATATTCCCCAACGAAAGAATATTCCACGACCAAACGAAATATTCCCACAATAATGAATACTTTATATCCTCACTTGCGTATTTTTGAAAAAAATTTCATATATCACCCTTAACTTTAACTTTTATCAATTTAACCATTTATTGAATAGAAAAATTGAATACTTTTATTTCATAAAATTCGGTCTTACAATCTCCCTCCTTATGAAATTTAAGTCCCCTCGAAATTTACGTGCACTGTATTTCAAAGAGTTGAGAATACCTTGCTTTCATTCGATTCTCTTCTCACATCATGATTTCTCCATTGCTTCATCTCCTCGTTTTCGAGATATCATTCTAGAATACTGACTTCAAAACAAGGGTTAATTTTAACAAATTAACATATCACCTAATATCCCGATATTACGACCGACCAACAAATAAGCTTAGGTAGGACACACTAAATGAAGGATTTACTCATCTCTCCTCCTAGTTCTAATCCCGATCTCCGCCAGAGATCATATCCCTAAGCTCTGATACCAAATGTAACGACCCCAAAATAGGTCCATTCCATCCAACCTATTCTGAGTCGTTAAATACATGGTACAGAAATAACTACAACTTTATTACAACAATTGTCGTGCAAAATACAACAACACATATGCTGTGAGTTTGGATACCAATATATACCAAATTTAACTCTGGACACAACTTGGATAACACGTCACCATGACACCTTACATAAAGGTACAATCAGCTTGCTTTTAGAAATTAGAATCTTTGGGAAGTGCTCAAGAAACCTTCGTATACGGGAGGCCATGCTTTTAGGTTATGGTAGATATCATATGGCCACAGTAATTATCCTTGGTTAACCCAATAAACCCCAAAGAAAAACGAGAAGATTACTATCATATTCTTCCCAATGGTGAGTCTTCTCTTGACATATCATTATCTCCACTTGCCTCTCTAATTGGGTATTATACTCCAAACAAACACCAAGATTATATAGTAGTGCTTGTAAATATACTCGGCAAGTGGATGAGCACAACCATGTCTTATGATAACACGAGGTTGTATGTGTCATAGACATCTTGTATGATAGTGACAAAACACCATTCCAAGTTAAATTCACCTCACCCTCAACATCTATAGACCACCACTCTATTCCTCGCTATCCCCCGCTCGACCCAAATACACTTTTATTACACGAAAGGAATTGTGAAACAAAAGGGTGAGACAACTAACTCAAGAAAAGAATATTATGACTAAAGATAAATAAATTATCAATAGTCTTCATCAAGAATAAATAAGAGATTTAGAACATATGGTAGATGATAAAACTTTTCAACCATAGTTGCGTGAATGAGCAATCCATTAGAAGAGTCAAATAGACTATAAAGTCTATTGTCTTCTCCACGTTAAAGTCCACCAACAATGTTTTATCCTCGTAACATCATCAACAGTTCCTTTCCACAATCATATGAATAACTCATAATCATAATTGTGATTCTAAATTCCTCTTCTCATCCGAGCGAAGATAATTTTCATCACTGTCTTTACCTCGAAACATCAAATATCATGGTTATACCAAATCACGCCTCGCTCATAATCATACTAATAAATTCATCTTTGCACCACGGTCAAAGATATTCATCAACAGCTTCATCTTTACACTACAAAGCAAAGATATTCAACAACGGGTCATCTTTGCATTACAAGCCAAAGATATTCATCAATAATTCATCTTTGCACTACAGGCTAAGATATTCATCAACAGGTCATCTTTGCATTACGAGCAAAAGATATTCATCAATAATTCATCTTTGCACTACAGGCTAAGATATTCATCAACAAGTCATCTTTGCACTACGAGCAAAAGATATTCATCAATAATTCATCTTTGCACTACTGGCTAAGATATTCATCAACAAGTCATCTTTGCACTACGAGCAAAAGATATTCATCAATAATTCATCTTTGCACTACTGGCTAAGATATTCATCAACAAGTCATCTTTGCACTACGAGCAAAAGATATTCATCAATAATTCATCTTTGCACTCTTTTAAGATATTCATCAACAAGTCATCTTTGCACTACGAGCAAAAGATATTCATCAATAATTCATCTTTGCACTACTGGCTAAAGATATTCAACAACAGGTCATCTTTGTATTGGTTTTATCCACGTCCAAAAATACCTCAAAAATAATCATAGTGGTGTAAAATTCAAGAATGATCAAAACATGGATACAATCAAAGCTAGTATCCAGAATAGATATTTTAGACGAAAAGAAAAATTTTCATTTTTCTATGAATAAGTCTCAGATTCGTGAATAGTCTTGAGTATCGTGAATAAGAATCTCACACCAAAAAGATAGAAATTCCACAAAAAAAACATTTTCACGCTTAAATAATAGTACTCGTGAATAAGAATCGTGAATAAGAACTCATGAATAGTAACTCGTGAATAAGAACTCATGAATAAGTAACCCCAACATGAAAAAGTTCCAAATTTGATAAAAACTTCAGATCAACATTTCAAAGATAATGATATTGAAGAAATAATATCATTACAAAAAATAATATCCCTTACTATCCTCTTACCTCAAAAGAAGCAACACTTCGACGGGGATATCTGATATGACGTCAAGGAAACTTGCAGACCGATGAATATCAACTCACCAAGTATCTAAATACTCATAAATTACACTCAATAATCTAGAGAGAAAAGAGAAAAAACTTGTTTCGGTGTGATTTTCAATTCTAACTTAGCCTCTATTTATAGGAAAATGTTAAGACGCTCAAGGCAGACTTAACTCGCAACCCGATGGCTTTACTCGCTACTATTCCCACCCACCACATTTGAAATAAAATTCAGCACATTTCTTCACCAACCACAAGTGGGGCCCCACTCAATTCTAGAATTTTCCACCAAAATCAATTATAAACCTAATTTCCTAATCCGACACCTCTTAAAATTCACAACAAATCATTCGTGCATTTTTAACGGTTCAAAATTTGTGGACATATACTCAACTTATGTATGTATAACATATCCAAAAATTACAACGATCCAACGGTTTGGATTAAAAATTATAACCCCGCAATATATCTCAAAACCCCGATTTGATTTTTAATACCTCCAATCCGATAAAATCTTGATAAAACACCTCAACATTAATTCCTTCATTAATAACCACATAAATAAATCCATCATTTATATTCATATAAAATAAATATTTTCTTATCATATGAATCAATAATTAATTATTCACAAATAATATTACGTAATCACATTTATAATGACCAGGTAGTTCCTGAGAAAGAGGGGCTTTCCAATAAGAATTTCTCCTTCAAGGCGCAATTAGGTGACCAAACCTCTCCTTGATGAACTTTCTAGACATTGCCAATAATGCTATCTAATAATATTATTCAAATAATATGAATTATTGATCCGATAATGGAAATATCATGCGGTGATAATTATTGAACAACAATAATATAAAATATCAACACAAAGAATTATTGAATCAATAAAATAAAATATTGAATAAGATAATCGTAATAATTATTATTGAGTAGTGGCCTTCTCACGTAAGAATCAATAATTGAAAAAATATTGTCGCAATACCGTGCCATCTTTCTGCAACAACGCGTATTACATTTTACT
Source organism: Panax quinquefolius (assembly GCA_020205615.1). Classification (NCBI taxonomy): domain Eukaryota; kingdom Viridiplantae; phylum Streptophyta; class Magnoliopsida; order Apiales; family Araliaceae; genus Panax; species Panax quinquefolius. The sequence continues at coordinate 240,563 of JAINUW010000226.1, read as the reverse complement.
TTACCAACCGGGTATTCCAACAAAGTTAAAAGGTAGCGATTACGCTGTTATTTATAAAAACTCAAATTTGTCGCTTTCCCATCCAAGCGGCTTATTACATTATGGGGCCACAAATAGGCTACTGCATTCGTCATTTAATATTCCCCAGCGAAAAGAATATTCCACGACCAAACGAATATTCTCCCTGAATATAATGTGAATACTTTATATCCTCACAGTATTTTGAAAAAAATTTTCATATATCACCCTTAACTTTAACTTTTATCAATTTAACCATTTACTTGAATAGAAAAATTGAATACTTTTATTTCATAAAATTCGGGGTCTTACAATCTCCCTCCTTATGAAATTTCGTCCCTCGAAATTTACGTGCACAGTATTTCAAAGAGTTGAGAATACCTTTCTTTCATTTCGATTCTCATCATCATGATTTCTCCATTGCTCATCTCCTCGTATTTTATATCATTCTAGAATACAACTTAAAACAAGGGTTAATTTTAACAAATTAACATATCACCTAATATCCCGATATTATGACCGACCAACAAATAAGCATAGGTAGGACACAAATAGCGAAGGATTTACTCATCTCTCCCTCTAGTTCTAATCCCGATCTCCGCCAGAGATCATATCCCTAAGCTCGATACCAAATGTAACGACCCCAAAATAGGTCCATTCCATCCAACCTATTCTACGAGTCGTTAAATACATGGTATGTAAAATAACTACAACTTTATTACAACAATTGTCGTAAATACAAAATACAACAACACATATCTTTGTGAGTTTGGATACCAATATATACCAAATTTAACTCGGACACCAACTTGGATAACACGTCACCATGACACCTTACATAAAGGTATGTAAAACCAAAACTGTTTAGAAATTAGAATCTTTGGGAAGTGCTCAAGAAAACCTTCGTACATGGGAGGCCATGCTTTTTAGGTTATGGTAGATATCATATGGCCACGAATTATCCTTGGTTAACCCAATAAACCCCAAAGAAAAACGAGAAGATTACTATCATATTCTTCCCAATGGTGAGTCTTCTCTTGACATATCATTATCTCCACTTTGCCTCTAATTGGGTATTATACTCCAAACAAACACCAAGATTATATAGTAGTGCTTGTAAATATACTCAAAGAAGTGGATGAGCACAACCATGTCTTATGATAACACGAGGTTGTATGTCATTAGACATCTTGTATGATAGTGACAAAACACCATTCCAAGTTAAATTCACCTCACCTCAACATCTATAGACCACCACTCTATTCCTCGCTATCCCCGCCGACCCAAATACACACTTTTATTACACGAAAGGAATTGTGAAACAAAAGGGTGAGCACAACTAGCTCGAGAAAGAATATTATGACTAAAGATAAATAAATTATCAATAGTCTTCATCAAGAATAAATAAGAGATTTAGAATATATGGTAGATGATAAAACTTTTCAACCATAGTTGCATAATGAATGAAGCGAATCCATTAAAGAGTCAAATAGACTATAAAGTCTATTGTCTTCTCCACGTTAAAGTCCACCAACAATGTTTTATCCTCGTAACATCAATCAACAGCCTCCTCCACAATCATATGAATAACTCATAATCATAATTGTGATTCTAAATTCTCTTCTCATCCGAACGAAGATAATTTTCATCACCGCCTTTACCCGAAACATCAAATATCATGGTTATACCAAATCACAGCCTCTGCTCATAATCATACTAATAAATTTATCTTTTTTGCACCACGGGTCAAAGATATTCATCAACAGCTCATCTTTACACTACAAAGCAAAGATATTCAACAACGGTCATCTTTGCATTACAAGCCAAAGATATTCATCAATAATTCATCTTTGCACTACAAAGCTAAGATATTCATCAACAATGTCATCTTTGCATTACGAGCAAAAGATATTCATCAATAATTCATCTTTGCACTACTGTGCTAAGATATTCATCAACAAGTCATCTTTGCACTACACTGAGCAAAAGATATTCATCAATAATTCATCTTTGCACTCTTCGGCTAAGATATTCATCAACAAGTCATCTTTGCACTACTGACGAGCAAAAAGATATTCATCAATAATTCATCTTTGCACTTCTTGGCTAAGATATTCATCAACAAGTCATCTTTTGCCTTACGAGCAAAAAGATATTCATCAATAATTCATCTTTGCACTCATCGCTAAGATATTCATCAACAAGTCATTCACAGCACTACGAGCAAAAAAGATATTCATCAATAATTCATCTTTGCACTTCGGCTAAAAGATATTCAACAATGTGTCATCTTTGTATTGGTTTTATCTACGTCCAAAATACCTCAAAAATAATCATAGTGGTGTAAAATTCAAGAATGATCAAAACATGGATACAATCAAAGCTAGTATCCGAATAGATATTTTAGATTTAAAAGAAAAAAAATTTTCATTTTTCTTGAATAAGTCAGATTCGTGAATAAGTGAATAGTCTTGATATCGTGAATAAGAACTCTGACACCAAAAGATAGAAATTCCACAAAAAAACATTTTCACGCTTACATGAATAGTACTCGTGAATAGTAAATCTCGTGAATAAGAACTCATGAATAAGAACTCGTGAATAAGTAACTCATGAATAGTAACCCCAACATGAAAAAGTTCCAAATTTGATAAAAACTTCAGATCAACATTTCAAAGATAATGATATTGAAGAAATAATATCATTACAAAAAAATAATATCCCTTACTATCCCTTACCTCAAAAAGAGCAACACTTCGACGGGATATCTGGATATATGATTTGAAGGAAACTTGCAATCGATGAATATCAACTCACCAAGTATCTAAATACTCACAAATTACACTCAATAATCTAGAGAGAGAGAGAGAGAAAACTTTGTTTACGGTGTGATTTTCAATTCTAACTTAGCCTTCTATTTATAGGAAAATGTTAAAGACGCCGAAGCACTTTAACTCGCAACTCGATGGCTTTACTCTCGCTACTATTCCCACCCACCACATTTGAAATAAAATTCAGCACATTTCTTCACCAACCACAAGTGGGGCCCACTCAATTCTAGAATTTTCCACCAAAATCAATTATAAACCTAATTTCCTAATCCGACACCTCTTAAAATTCACAACAAATCATTCGTGCATTTTTAACGGTTCAAAATTTGTGGACATATACTCAACTTATGTATGTATAACATATCCAAAAATTACAACGATCCAACTATTTGATTAAAAATTATAACCCCGCAATATATCTCAAAACCCCGATTTGATTTTTAATACCTCCAATCCGATAAAATACCGATAAAACACCTCAACATTAATTCCTTCATTAATAACCACATAAATAAATCCATCATTTATATTCATATAAAATAAATATTTTCTTATCATATGAATCAATAATTAATTATTCACAAATAATATTACGAGAATCACATTTATGACAACCAAAGTAGCTCCGGAAAGAGGGGCTTTCCAATAAGAATTTCTCCTTCTTGCGCCGCAATTAGGTGACCAAACCTCTCCTTGATGTAACTTTCTAGACATTGTCAATAATGCTATCTAATAATATTATTCAAATAATATGAATTATTGATCCGATAATGGGAAATCTTGTGCGTTGATAATTATTGAACAACAATAATATAAAATATCAACACAAAGAATTATTGAATCAATAAAATAAAATATTGAATAAGAATTCATCGTAACAATTATTGAGTAAAGCCTTCTCACGTAAGAATCAATAATTGAAAAAAATCTTGTCTTGATCTGGTAATACTTTCTTTGTCTGCAACAACGCGTATTATTTTACTTTACCAACCGGGTATTCCAACAAAGTTAAAAGGTAACGATTACGCCAGTTATTTATAAAAACTCAAATTTGTCGCTTTCTCCATCCGACGCTTATTCATTATGGGGCCCACAAAATAGGCTGCTATTGTCGCATTTAATATTCCCCGGCGAAAAGAATATTCCACGACCAAACGAATATTCCCCGACAATAATGTGAATACTTTATATCCCTCGCGTATTTTGAAAAAAATTTCATATATCACCCTTAACTTTAACTTTTATCAATTTAACCATTTACTGAATAGAAAAATTGAATACTTTTATTTCATAAAATTCGGGGTCTTACAATCTCCCCTCCTTATGAAATTTCGTCCTCGAAATTTACGTACTGTATTTCAAAGAGTTGAGAATACCTTTGCTTTCATTTCAGATTCTTCATCATCATTTTTCTCCATTGCTTTCATCTCCCGTATTTGAGATATCATTCTAGAATACAACTTCAAAACAAGGGTTAATTTTAACAAATTAACATATCACCTAATATCCCGATATTATGGTGACCGACCAACAAATAAGCTTAGGTAGGACACACTAGCGAAGGATTTACTCATCTCTCCCCTCCTAGTTCTAATCCCGATCTCCGCCAGAGATCATATCCCTAAGCTCTGATACCAAATGTAACGACCCCAAAATAGGTCCATTCCATCCAACCTATTCTGAGTCGTTAAATACATGGTACAGAAATAACTACAACTTTATTACAACAATTGTCGTGCAAAATACAACAACACATATATCTTTGTGAGTTTGGATACCAATATATACCAAATGTAACTCGGACACCAACTTGGATAACACGTCACCATGACACCTTACATAAAGGTACAACAAAAAAACTGCTTTTAGAAATTAGAATCTTTGGGAAGTGCTCAAGAAACCTTCGTATACGTGGAGGCCATGCTTTTAGGTTATGGTAGATATCATATGGCCACGTAATTATCCTTGGTTAACCCAATAAACCCCAAAGAAAAACGAGAAGATTACTATCATATTCTTCCCAATGGTGAGTCTTCTCTTGACATATCATTATCTCCACTGCTCTAATTGGGTATTATACTCCAAACAAACACCAAGATTATATAGGTAGTGCTTGTAAATATACTCAAAGAAAGTGGATGAAAGCACAACCATGTCTTATGATAACACGAGGTTGTATGTCATTAGACATCTTGTATGATAGTGACAAAACACCATTCCAAGTTAAATTCACCTCACCCTCAACATCTATAGACCACCACTCTATTCCCTCGCTTATCCCCAGCTCGACCCAAATTTACACTTTTATTACACGAAAGGAATTGTGAAACAAAAGGGTGAAACCTGACTAGCTCAAGAAAGAATATTATGACTAAAGATAAATAAATTATCAATAGTCTTCATCAATGTAAATCGAGATTTAGAACATATGGTAGATGATAAAACTTTTCAACCATAGTTGCAGTGGAATGAAGCGATCCATTAGAAGAGTCAAATAGACTATAAAGTCTATTGTCTTCTCCACGTTAAAGTCCACCAACAATGTTTTATCCTCAGTAACATCAATCAACAGCCTTTTCCACAATCATATGAATAACTCATAATCATAATTGTGATTCTAAATTCTCTTCTCATCCGAATCTAAGATAATTTTCATCACTGCCTTTACCGAAACATCAAATATCATGGTTATACCAAATCACGCCTCGCTCATAATCATACTAATAAATTCATCTTTGCACCACGCGATTCAAAGATATTCATCAACAGCTTCATCTTTACACTACAAAGCTAAAGATATTCAACAACGGGTCATCTTTGCATTACAAGCCAAAGATATTCATCAATAATTCATCTTTGCACTACAAAATTTAAGATATTCATCAACAGTCATCTTTGCATTACGAGCAAAAAGATATTCATCAATAATTCATCTTTGCACTACATGGTTAAGATATTCATCAACAAGTCATCTTTGCACTACGGCAAAAGATATTCATCAATAATTCATCTTTGCACTCTTCGGCTAAGATATTCATCAACAAGTCATCTTTGCACTACTGAGCAAAAGATATTCATCAATAATTCATCTTTGCACTCTTCGGCTAAGATATTCATCAACAAGTCATCTTTGCAGACTACTGAGCAAAAGATATTCATCAATAATTCATCTTTGCACTATCTTGGCAAAGATATTCAACAACAGTCGTCTTTGTATTGGTTTTATCCACGTCCAAAAATACCTCAAAAATAATCATAGTGGTGTAAAATTCAAGAATGATCAAAACATGGATACAATCAAAGCTAGTATCCGAATAGATATTTTAGATTTAAAAGAAAAATTTTCATTTTTCTATTGAATAATCTTGAGATTCGTGAATAATTATGCGATATCGTGAATAAGAACTCTTACACCAAAAGATAGAAATTCCACAAAAAAACATTTTCACGCTTATTGAATAGTACTTTCGTGAATAAGAAACTCGTGAATAAGAACTCATGAATAGTAACTCGTGAATAAGAACTCATGAATAGTAACCCCAACATGAAAAAGTTCCAAATTTGATAAAACTTCAGATCAACATTTCAAAGATAATGATATTGAAGAAATAATATCATTACAAAAAAAATAATATCCCTTACTATCCCTTACCTCAAAAGAGCAACACTTCTGACAGGATATCGGATATGACGCTGAAGGAAACTTGCACTGATGAATATCAACTCACCAAGTATCTAAATACTCATAAATTACACTCAATAATCTAGAGAGAGAAAGAGAGAAAACTTTGTTTCTGGTGTGATTTTCAATTCTAACTTAGCCCTCTATTTATAGGAAAATGTTAAGACGCAAAAGCGGACTTAACTCCATGAACCTCGATGGCTTTACTCGCTACTATTCCCACCCCACCACATTTGAAATAAAATTCAGCACATTTCTTCACCAACCACAAGTGGGGCCCACTCAATTCTAGAATTTTCCACCAAAATCAATTATAAACCTAATTTCTGAATCCGACACCTCTTAAAATTCACAACAAATCATTCGTGCATTTTTAACGGTTCAAAATTTGTGGACATATACTCAACTTATGTATGTATAACATATCCAAAAATTACAACGATCCAACAGTCGGATTAAAAATTATAACCCCCGCAATATATCTCAAAACCCCTGATTTGATTTTTAATACCTCCAATCCGATAAAATACTGATAAAACACCTCAACATTAATTCCTTCATTAATAACCACATAAATAAATCCATCATTTATATTCATATAAAATAAATATTTTCTTATCATATGAATCAATAATTAATTATTCACAAATAATATTACGTAATCACATTTACGGACAATGAGGTAGTTCTGTGAAAGAGGGGCTTTCCAATAAGAATTTCTCCTTCTTGGCAAGCAATTAGGTGACCAAACCTCTCCTCGATGTGAACTTTCTAGACATTGCCAATAATGCTATCTAATAATATTATTCAAATAATATGAATTATTGATCCGATAATGGGAAATCACGTGCGGTGATAATTATTGAACAACAATAATATAAAATATCAACACAAAGAATTATTGAATCAATAAAATAAAATATTGAATAAGAATTATCGTAATAATTATTGAGTAGTGCCTTCTCACGTAAGAATCAATAATTGAAAAAATATCGCAATCTGCAGTGTCTAGCATCTTCTTGTGCAACAACGCAGACATTTTACTTTACCAACCGGGTATTCCAACAAAGGTTAAAGGTAACGATTACTGTATTATTTATAAAAACTCAAATTTGTCGTTTTCTCCATCCGACGCTTATTACATTATGGGGCCCACAAATAGGCTACTACGTCATTGTATTTAATATTCCCGACGGAAAAGAATATTCCACGACCAAAACGAATATTCCCCACGATAGTGAATACTTTATATCCCTTGCGTATTTTGAAAAAAATTTCATATATCACCCTTAACTTTAACTTTTATCAATTTAACCATTTCTTGAATAGAAAAATTGAATACTTTTATTTCATAAAATTCGGGGTCTTACATTATCGCTATAATAATTCATATTATTAATCGACAATAATGGAATCAAACCGAGTGACTTCTCACATAAGCGTCGATAATCAATCTGGTGTCTTTACTTGTCGCAACCACACGTATTCATGTTTTTTACTACTGAAGTAGTTCAACAAAGATCAACCAGAAAACTTCCGCCGTTATTTCAATAAAATATTTTGTCGTTTTCTCAATCCGATAATAATTCTATTAGGTCCACTGATGATTGAGTCGTTGTCTGAATATTCCCTTCTAAACCAATATTCCCAACCAATCGAATATAATATAACCACTGCATACTTTCTGAAAATTTATAAATACTACCCACAACTATAATATTATCTCAAATTCACACCATAATATTAAAAATTATTTCGACAAAATTTAAATCTTTATTGATAAAATCTGGGGTCTCACAGTTTTTACCGTCGCTATACATCTACAGCGACACTTTTGTTGTAAAAATAAAAAAAAGTGTTGTGGATTTAACAATTCCCTAACAAAATAATCTAGAATGAAGCGACGACGGTTATACTTTTAGCGACGCTATATGTTGTCCGTTGCTAAAAGTATAGACGACGGTTATATGACCGAACCGTCGCCGGATCCGTCACTAAAGGGGGTGAGCTCAGGTGAGTTGGATAAGGGGTGAGCTTAAGATCTAGACTCTCTCTATATATATATAAAAATAGATCAGTCCTAACTCCTTCCGTAAAAATCCTAACCCTATATTTTTATTTATTTTTTTTTTTTTTAAAACAACTATTTTTTTTATATTTTATGGGCCCAAATTTTTCCATAATACAATGTTTTAGGTGTGATTTGGATCACTATACCAAAAATATATATGATAAATGCAAAAATTGTACATACTTATTTTGTTATCGTGATCCAAATCAATCAGACATGTAAAATTTGGGTTCCATAAAATATTAAAAAAAAATAGTTTTAAAAAAAACCGCATTTTAAAAAAATGCGGGAGTTCGGACCGGATCCGGTCTCTCTCTCTATATATATATGTATATATATTTATATGTATATATTTGTTCAACAACGGTGCACCACTCATTCAAGTTGTGTTGCACTAATAGTTCAACATTAAATACCAAATTAAACCACACCCAGTCCCAATTTATTTTTTTCCACAAAAATCGCACTGTTTGATTCGGGAAAAAAAACAAAACTGTTTGGTTTGATGCACTTGACCATGTTCTACCTATTTATTAGAGATTTGAACGCTACTAATTGCTCTAAATATCAAATTTAAGTATATCATGAAATTAATATTCTAGTTGGTGGTTGATCATGAGATATGATTTGTCATAAATATATATAATTAGGATGATATTATAATAATTATGTTATACTTTTTTTTACACTCAAACCATTTTATATTATTATACAAAACAAAATTATTAATAAGCACAACTTATACGTGGTTGTTAATTTACTTAATAACTATAATAAAATAAAATAAATCGATGATGTATATTAGTTTTTGTAAAAAAAATGACACATTTTTATAAAAATGTATCTATAATGCTATTTATAATTTATGTTTTGAGTTTTTTTATTTTTTTTGTTAAAAATTTCTTGTGTGCTTTAAACTTGTAAGTTCAAGTTGGTTTTGGGGGTTGGGACGATTTTGGTTGAATTGACACGTAAAGTAAATTAATTGTTTTTGCATTTTTATGTGAATAGATAAGCACAATATTAATTTTTATTTGTTTCTAATAAAATAATTTAATTCTCGGTATCAGTATCAGATTATACAATCAATGACGGATTTTTTCTTCGCTCTATATAAATTCACATAATTTTTGAGAAAATTCATTCAAGAAATATTACGCTCGTGTTATGAAGGTATGAATCTGCAAAATCTACCTCTCGATCTCATCAGGTTTGGAATTAAAGTATTTTTTACTAATAAAAACCCTGAAGATTGAAACTTAACTCGATCATAAGGTACGTTTAATATTGTATTGTTATTCTATATTCCTAATTTCTATTTGTGCTATTTGTGTTTTAAAAAATTTGATAAACGTATAACATTCCTTTTAGAACATGACCAAATAATTTATATTGTATTTTAAAAAGTATATATATATAGCTCAGCTTTCTCTAACGAACTGAAGGGAGCGAAAATGAACCGGCTATAACGATAATTTTTTCCGTCGCTATAGCATAAAAACCCCACTTTCTATGTTATAGTGATTTTAAAAAAATCGTCATTATAATCGATTCTATTCTGGATTCATTCCTCCAGGTTCTTTATGTGAAAGCGGAATGATATATATTCTTATGCTCTTTTTAATTATTGTGTTTTGACTAGTATGTAGTGTAAAAGTGGTAGTATAGAATATATTTATATTCTTTTTGAGCAAAATTAGTATGAGAACAAAATTCATTAAAGATAGTTTTTTTTTGAAAATTATACTTTGAGGAGAAATTTGAGATTTTTTGTTTGTTTCCATAGACATCAAAACAAGTAGGAAATATTCACTTATTTTTCAATCACACCAACCAAATGGTGTACTAGCAAAATTTGACTATCAAAGTTTAGAATTATAATTTTTTTATTTTTTTGATTATCTTAGAAGATGTTTCATATTTTTTACTATTCATAATAATATTGAAAATATATTTTCTTCGAGAGATGAGATTGTAGGTTTTTTTTTATTAAAAAAAATTACATTTCAAAACATTTCTTAGATCCAAGTCACAAGTTTTGTTTGTATAACATTACTTCTATTGTTTTTGACACCATTTAAAAGGCAAGCGATATTTTCACAATAATTTTTGATATTTTCACACGCAAAGTGTCGCTATAGATGTAAAAATTGTTGCTATAAGATCTATAGCGACACTTTTCGTGTATAAATATCAAAAACTGTTGTGAAAATATCATTTCCCCATTTAAAATTGTGGTTTTTTCCTTCATAATTCTCACTTTAAAAAAAAGATTATTATATTTTTTAATATCAATTTTTATAAAATAAAAAAATAGCCATAAAATATTGTGAAGGTCACATTAGAGGTGTGTTTAGTGTCACGTGACATCAAATCAACCTCCGTAGTCCGTATCCATTGTCTTTAAGACACTTTTTTCTGTGCAGACATAAAATTAACAATTCACAAATTTTGGAGTAAAGCCCTAAACCTAACCCTAAACCCCAACCCCTGAATGGGGATTCACAGAGTTCGCATGACTATTGTCTGTTAATGTCGAATCAGAACACTCTAAACAATAGTAATAGTAATGGAGAAGAGAAAGACCGGTTCTTTATCGTCCTCACTAGCAAAACTATCTGGTTCTTCAAGAGGGATTCCCTCTGATAAAGATTTCCATTTTTATAATAATTTTGATGAATTCAAGAATTCTATTAGAGAGATTTCTGAAAAATCACAATTAATGCTTGATGCTATTGGCCGATCTTCAGCTCAATTGTTGGGGAAAGATATGGTTTTGCCTGAAGATTACGATGATGCCTACAACTGGTTGGTAAATGTGAAAGATGAGATACTTGAGCGGGTTGATTGTTCACTCGATGAATTTCAGAAGCTAAGGAGAGGCGAAGACGAAAATGGGTTTCAGTTGGTTGGTGGAAAGAAGAAGAAAGGGGTGAGTCCAGTGGTACACAGGGAAAGGGCTGAGAATTCGAGTTTATCTGAGGTGAAGGTGGCTTCTAGGGATGATAAAAGTATGGGAACGAAGCCTAGAGTTCCGTTTCATATACCGTCGATTCCGAGGCCACAAGATGAGTATAAGATACTGGTTAATAACTTGAATCAGCCCTTCGAGCATGTTTGGTTGCAGAGAAGTGAAGATGGTTCCAGGTTCATACATCCCTTGGTTAGTTTTCTGGGTTTTTTAATCAATATTTAATTAACTTTGTTTACTTATCATTGTATATAATTAGACCCCAGGCCCCAGTTATTATTTGTGCATTTGTGTTCTGAAGTTTGCAGGATATAAAACAATTGTCCATTTTCATACTAATGAACTTTAGGAATAAATTCCGATAGGAACTTCAATGTTTTTATATAAGAAAGTGGTTATGTTTTGTTGCAAACCATCTTGAGTGGCTTTTTCTTGTATTATTATCATATGGATGCAAGTTGTTATTGGTACTTGGTGCTTAAATTCTTTCCCGTCTTTATTAGCATCTATATCTCAGTTATATGTTGTTGAAACCTTGAACAATCTTAGCTTGATTCCAAGAATTGATTGTTGTGGGCCTTCATACATTCCTTTATTCAGTATAACTTGACCGAAAGTGTGTTCTTGATGTGTCAAAAATGGCTTGATCATTCAGCTAATTTCTTTTGTGCTACTATTTTTTTTTTCTTTAGACTTGGTAATGATAAAGAAGTATTATCTGCCTTACTTATTTTTCTAAATCATTCAGCTAATTTATTTTGTGCCACTTTTTTTTTCTTCTTCAGACTTGGTAATGATAAAGAAGTATTATCTGCCTTACTTATTTTTCTTAATTGTTACATATACAGGAAAAATTTTCTGCCTTGGATTTTGTTGATAAAAACATCAGTGATATTGAGTCTGCAAAACCGCCTCCGGTAGAGTGTACTCCATACAAACTTGTTGAAGAGGTCAATGATTTGAAGGAGTTAGCTGCAAAGTTACGTGGCGTCGATGAGTTTGCGGTAATTTTGGACCAACTTATGACATATAGCTAGCTAATATATCTATGTTTTCTATGTAGCATTGCAGCTAAAATTTGAAATTTTGGTTTTATATTGTTTGCTGCATGATGTGCAATGCTGTTAAGACGAGTGTTTTTTCTTAAATTTTTTTTGTAGGGTTGAGATTTTTATTCACCACTAATCTAATTTGAATGGACTTATATGTGGTTTTTGATGCTTCTTTCCCATTGGTGCTGCTCTTGTTTAGGTTGATTTGGAACATAACCAGTATCGATCTTTTCAAGGATTGACTTGCCTGATGCAAATATCTACAAGGGCTGATGATTTTGTTGTTGATACACTGAAGCTTCGGATTCACATTGGTCCATATCTAAGGGAAATTTTCAAAGACCCATCTAAGAAAAAGGTAAATATCTGTATTATGCAATTTTGGTACTGGCTTAATTATGGGATAATAATGGCACCTCATATAATTAGGTCATGCATGGAGCAGATCGGGATATTATATGGCTGCAAAGGGATTTTGGCATATATATCTGCAATTTATTCGACACTGGACAGGTTCTCTTCTGAAACTACTACTAGTTTAAAGTGATGTTAATAGATACTCTCATTGACCTAGCGAACCGCGTATTGGTATTTGGGTAGGTACTCTTACGTACTAATACTCTGAAATCAGCGTACCGAAAATTTTCTTTGTTGTTTAATCTATAATTGCACAAATATCGATAATATAACTTAGTATTGGATGCTCAAACATTACATTTTTACTAAAATATTTATAAAACAATCAACTTGTTGATTAAACTAAAAATCTTCTATAAAACTTAAGTTTATTACATTTAAACTATAAAAACTTATATAAAGATACCCTAGCGTACCACGTTTTAGCTACGTAGTGTACCGCGTACCCTTATTCGTACTGCGTACCGAAACGAATCACGTTTCAGGTATCACTCACTTTAAACAGCGTACATCTTTAAATTCTTATATATGTGGGATTCTGACTTAAAAGTATTTGCATGATCCGAGCAAAGATTTATGAACTTGTAGAACATCTATTGCTGAACTTATCGTAGGTGAAATGTTATAGCAAGGGAAGCGCAAGCTTCTTTTGGCATTAACTGACCCATTTCTAGCACTTGCGTCAATCTCGGCTCTGATAAGAAAGGATATAAAGTCTAACTTGGCCAGGAATCTTATTTGTTGACCACATATTTCTCTGAGCTGCATGTTATCATTTCTTTTGCAAAAGTGATTTATATTGTTGCTTGTTTCGACTTCGCAGACCATGCAAATCATTATATCCATAAGAATGTTGTGATGTGATTGCAGGCATGTGAGTGTAGAGATTCTAGGCACTTGTTTCTTCATCGGCCTCTGGCAAGGCAGTTTTGGGTCAGCTTTGTAACGTCTTTATGGGCTTGGGCCATGGGTGTGTTTAGAGGAATATCCAAGTGATTTGCATAGGAACTGGTGGACAATCTTGTCTTAGGATTTTTTTGCTATTCTTTTCATGCTTTTTTTTAAAAAAATTATTTTAAATGTAGGGTTTTTCACTCTCCTTTCCTTTTTTTAATATTTCTTTTTATCAAACCTTCTTCTTGTATTCGAAAATATTATTTTATGCTTGCACACAGATGAATAATTCAATTAATAGAAACATATGGAGACCATAATAAGGCCATTTGAGTGGATGGTATTGGTTAAGAGTTACATGATGCATAAAGCAAGGACGGATAAATAGCTTCTAAATATTCGGAAATATTTTTCTTCTGTTTCTCTTTATGGGAAGTACATTAATTTATGGTAAAGAAAAGTTGTGAAAATAAATTAATAGAGTATTATTGAACTATATCAATCTTCATGTGGATGGTTTGGTACTTCTATTTTGCCTATCTTTTAGTGTCCTCCTTCGGTTGAAATGTATATTGTGACTTTCCCAGTCTATGTATTACTTTGTGGTTCAAAAACTTCCCGCCCCTCAACCATCATGAATCAATGAGAAAAGAAAAACCATACTCACCTTTATGCAAGATTTGAATAAGCTGTACTAAGAAGTCTGTTAATAAACCTCCAGTTGTTCAGGATTCTGATTGTTCAGTTCAGAATCCTTGTTCTGACTTCTGTACTGTTAAACATTTTTTTGGACTATGCTTTGACTTATTGTCCTTGCAAAGCAGAAGCATAACCGGATAATCTGCTTCTATTGCACTTCATCTGTTAATTGATTTGATCTTTCCGAATATAAGATTATTGTCATTATGATTTGTTTAAAATTTGAAATCCTTTAGGCCTCAAGAGCATTGAAATTGGAGAGAAATAGTCTGGAGTTTCTGCTGCATCACTTTTGTGGAGTTACAGCTAACAAAGAGTATGTTCTGTCTCTACAAGAGTATCTCTGTATCTGATATTTTTTTTTGTCCCACCCAACATATAAGATAAACAAGAAAAATACTTTGTTTACAAGCCAACTCTTTGCAGATACCAGAATGCAGATTGGAGACTCCGTCCGCTAACAGATGAGATGCTAAGGTACATGTGCATGCTGAGCCTGTCATCTTATTTTTCTGCTTTTGGGGTGTTTTGTTGTTGTTTATTTGGGTTATATTCTTGTCTTCTATGGACTGTAAAATAGTTCTGAGTAAGATATTGGTAAACCTCTTACCAAGGAGTCCCTAATAACTATTGAGGTCCAATTATGGACGGTGTCATTTCTTCTAGTTAGGTAATTATTTAGTAGTTTTTCAACTTACAGAAAATGAATTATGATATTAACATCTTTTAGAGATACCTTCAAGAATATACCAAAGAGATAGTTGATAGCACTTCTGAAATCATTTTAGGGCTGGATTTGTGTCATGAAATTACCAGGGATTCTCATTAATTTAGCGTGCCGTGTTATTAGTTTGTATGCTTATGACACCATTTTGTAGTACTTCTAACATTTTTAAGGCATTCCATTCCCCTCGATCTTTTGTTTATTAATCTATGTTGAAATTGACAGATATGCTAGAGAAGATACACACTATCTGTTGCATATCTATGATCTGGTGAGAATCAGGTTACTCTATTCGTCTAGTGAGTCCGAGTATTCTGAAACTTCTCTTGTAGAGGTAAGCTGTCTTTATCTTCTTCGTTCTAATGTATAGGGCAGTGAAAAAAGCCAAAAATGTTGTTATTAACATTCTTCTTTGGATTATCCATTGACAAGAATGACTAATGGCATGTTTCCTTTCTTTATATACTGTTTATCCAGATAAATTACAATAATTTAATGTACAATTACTGTGCTAGTACTTCCATAACTTTTCATAATTTACTTGCTGTACCTTTTGTTACTGATTGTTTTCCCGTTGCAAAAATCTTAATTGTTTAGCATTTCCAAGCCATTGTTGTTTAGCCTAGGAATTTCATGTCATACCATGTTCCTCAGAGATCACTGTTTCTTCAGGTATACCAGCGCAGCTATGATATATGCATGCAGCTTTATGAGAAAGAGGTTCTGACTGATAGTTCTTATCTCTACATATATGGGTATATTGCTAACCATCTCAAGGTTTATTATTCCCTTTAATTGCATGAATTTAAAATCTTATGCATATCAACAATGATTACAACTTTGATATGTACTGTTGTCCTTGTTGTAGTTGGATCACGTTCTCATTTATGCATGCCTTTTGTGGTATCCATGCAGGTTGCAGGGTGCTAATCTCAATGCTCAACAGCTTGCGATAGTTGCAGTAAGTTATTTTTCAGTCTTGCGTCTCTATTATATTTTCGCTCTTTATATATAATCCACACACACAATACATTTTCACACACACACACACAATATTATTTTAAGCCTTCGAGATGATATTGGAATATGCAAACTTGCAAGGGAAGCCAGAGGTCTGCTATCTGCATAGTTTAGAACATTGGTCTTAAAAGGAAGCAATATTGATTTCAGGGTCTCTGCTACAGTATTGCTTATTATACATTTCATGAATCATTTATGAATTGTTGGATGAATGAGTATTGGCAGATAATGTATAATTTGGCTCAGTTGTCCTTGTATATTAATTTCCTTACACAGCCTCCTGTATGTCTTTCAGGGGCTTTGCGAATGGAGAGATGTTGTTGCCCGTGCTGAAGATGAAAGTACTGGTTATATATTGCCCAATAAAACTCTTCTTGAAATTGGTACCTGAGAGCTGATCCACATGAACTCTGAACTTCATTTTATTTCTTTTCACTGTGTTTGTATGCGGTTCATTGACTTGCATTGTGCTTTCTCTCCTCTTCTATATTGAAGCTAAGCAGATGCCTCTCACCACTAGCAACTTACATCGATTGGTAAAGTCGAAGCACCAGTATATTGATCGCAATCTTGGTTCTGTTGTTAGCATCATTAGGCATTCCATTCAAAATGCTCCTGCTTATGAAGCTATTGCTGAACAGCTAAGGGAGGAGCGCATGGAAACAGTAAGTCTCACATACAAGCTAGGGTTAACCCCCCATTGATTTTTTTGATATTATGCTGAATGAATTGCTAAGTTGTTTAATTACGTGTAGACAATTTCCTGAACTATCTCCTACATGGAATTATGGAAATATGGTGGGTTAACTTAACCCTCCATAGTTTTCTTTAAATTTATGCCTAATGAATTGTTAAGTTGTTTAATTTACATGTACACGATTTCCTTAGCCAGTATGGAATTATAATCATGGTAATGGAAGTGCATAGTTAGTATCTTGATTTTTCTAAGTAAGAAATCACGCAAGATTTTTCTTCCCTAGTGTTTTACAATTTTCTTTTTCTTGAATAGAAGTATCATTATCTCTGTTCCTAAATTGCCCAACTCTAAAGAAGGGCAAAATGAATGCGGGACTATATTCTGCGTCCAAATATGTTTGTTATGAGTGTTGGCTAGGAAAGTAGAAAATGAGTTTTACGCACTTTCCATGGAAAACTTTTGAAATATTAATGAGCTAGGCTAAGGAGTATGCAAAATTTGAAAAAAGAAGAAGCGGAATAAGAAATTTCTTCCTACCGAATAATTAAGGCATTTTTTATAACCATCACCATACTTTCCACTTTTATTTCTTTGGAAAAACATGTGTTGCTGCTTGGGTTCTTAAAATCATAAAAGTATTGCTTTGAGTATTAGTACTTCCTTTATTAGCTTCCTTGTGGAGATTTATATACATGTAATGATTTCGTTTTTAACAAGTATCGATTATATTCAAACCTGTTGACACTGGTACATTGCTGATTGGCTTGCAGCATCCGGTCAAGCAATGTACCAGTGTCAAAATTGATGTTACTACACCTTGTTAAACTATACAAGGTTTAGCTATTTTGTCAAAATTGATGCGACAAAATGGACCTTCTGCGTCACATATAATAGGTAGTTTGAAAACTTTGATATATTTTGTTTCAAACCATTTAAGTGAGTCACTTGTCCTTTTGTTTCATAGTCTTCAATTGTCATAATTTTTGAATTTCTCTTGTGATTAATATTGTCTTAGTATTTGTCAAACTACAAAAATGATTCATGTTCTTGTGTAATGTATAGACATCTGCTGGAAACTTGGTTGTTGCTGATGGATCTGAAGTGTTGTCTCCTCCTTATGTTCTGGCAAGAACAAAGGCAGCAACTGGAGCAGAACTTGGTAGTGGCAGCTATGAAAAGAATGCGAATTTGTTTAAACACCTACCAGTTCCCGTGAAACTCAAGGAGAAGTTTTTGGAACTTGGAAACAGTACCAACGAAGTAGGTAGGAACCAACATGGCGGATCTTCTGTGAATCCTGGAGATTATAGGAATTATGTGCAGGATGAGAAAGATGGCTATGTACCTGCACCTCCACAACAGAGCTTTGCAATGTCAAAACAGAGCAGAGTGGGAAACATAAATTTCTTGTATCCAGTATGCAACTGCTCTCTTGTGAAGTTTCATGAGTTTGTTATTTTACTCGAACTGGTAAACTTCTTGTATATTTAGTATTTTGTTCTTTTGTAGGTGTCTGGAGCTGAAGCAACTATTCAGGTGCTAAAAAAGCCGAACCGTGCTTTTGGGGCATTGCTAGGAAATTCAGCTGCTAAGAGGAAGTTTGACCCTGGGAGAAAGGTAATTTAATCAAATTTGCTGTTTTGCAGGCATTTTTTCTAAAATTCCACTATGATGTTCTTGATTGTTGGGTCATATTTCGCAACATGTAGTCGGAGAATTTGTCACAGTTTTCTTTTGAGTTTTTTTTTTCTGTTTGCCTGATCGGCTTTGGGGACTTATCTCTCTCAAACCTCGCGTAGTAATAATTCCATGATTCCCAAGAAATCTTTAAAAGGTGGCTCATTGTTGACTACTAATTTTGGTGGAAAGTTTTTGGTTATGGATACTTGAAATTATTTCATGAGTTGGGAAATATTATACTGAAAGCATCAGTTTTAATCAATTTATTTTATAGGAAAAGGAAGAGGCCAAGCTGGAGCAGATTAAATCTTCTGTGAACCTTCCATTCCATTCATTCTTGGGCAAGGTTGACAAGGTACAACCGGTTGTAAAAGAAACTGTTAAACCCCTGGAGATTTTGCATCATGAAGAACCTGCTGTTGTACTAGCTACTAACTCACATGTGGAAGAAGTTATATTGTTAAAAGATGATTCAGACGAGGAAGCAATAAATGATGACCCAAAGTCCGCAGATGACAAGTTAGAGCTGAACAAAGGCAACACTCCTCCTCCTCCTCCTCCTCCTCCTGCCTTTGATGAGGGAGGTGAGACTATGTCTCTCTCTGATCTATCCTCCAGCTTCAAGAAGTGCTTCCAATCATCAAATCAAATGGGGAAAACCAAACAAGGCAGGAAGTCCAAAGAATGCGGGGGCCTAATGCAGTTTAAACCATTTGACTATGAAGCAGCAAGGAAAGAAGTTAGCTTTGGGAAGAAAATGGGTGATGAAAGTGGGAGGAATAGGCGTGATGCAGGGAACAGGAAAAAGAGCTCAGCAGCTTCAGGTCAGTCGGAGGAGAGAAGTGAAGAGAGTGGAGGGTTTCAGCTGGGTAGAAGACGCCAGGCTTTTCCCGCAACTGGGAACCGAAGTGCAACTTTTCGTTAGTCTGGTCTGGTCTGGAGCATATAGATATAGTAGTGATGGGGGGAATGTTTCGTTTTTCTGTCTTACTTTGGGATCTTGTTTGGAATTATTTTTCTCCACAAGTGAGATATATTATTATTCTATGCGTTTATGGTGATAGTTAGTATTAATCTGTTCAGATGATAATCATATTGAGTGCTCAAAACTTCAAAATATTTTAGATGTTCTTTAATACTACTAGTATTTGTAAAAAATTCAGATAACAAAAAAACATCAGTAACTGAAAGTAACCCGACCCGGATTAGTACGAGTAGATCAAACCCACCGTCAGTAGCAAAAAACGAAAATCAAAACATCAATCAATCATTCGGCGGAAGCAAGCTTGCACTCTTTCTCTCTTCTCCAATTTCATTTCTAAATTTCTAAATTCTCTCTCACGCACTACCAGAAAACACACACTTGCTTTCTTCTAGGTCTGAATTCAGAATTCGTTGGTGCCATGGCGGTAGAAGGTGGAAATCTGTCGGAACTGTATCACACCTCCAAGAGGTTGTTGTTGAAGAGCAGGGATGGCTTGGAGCGCCTCGAGCGTCTAGAATTTTCCTCTTCTACAACAACCGTCGACTCGCCGGAGCTATCGTACGCCGTCCAAAGAGATATCGCTCAGATCCAGTCACTCTGCGCCGATATGGATCGCCACTGGCGATCCGTCGCTGCCAAGTCTCAGCGTGATCTCTGGAAAAGGTTCCCTTTCCTCTCTCTCTCTCTCTCTCTCTCTCTCTCTCTCTCTATATATATATATATATATATATATATACGTGCCAGGAAAACCTGTGATCGTTTGGGTTTGATTTCTTAGGCTAATTTGAGTTTTACTTTCATCATCATCTATACGCGTGAGCTAATTGTATGATCTGACATCTTGTTGTTCATATGTTTGATTTCTTAGGCGAGTTTTAGGTTTTGATATACTTAGTTTGTTTGGCAATTTGAACTTAGCTTACTGTTTTTTCTCATGTTTTTTATGGAATGTGTGTATTTCGGATATCAACTTGTTAATATGTGGTCCTTGATATTGCTTTTTTGAGTTTGAGTTTGGCTATAATATGTTGTTGAAACTTTATAATCCAAAGTTCCTTGTGTGGTATTCTATTGTTTTACTTTATTTGAATTGGAGGATATATGCAGAATTTAGAAAGACTTGAACACTTCCTATAATGAGTTCAAAGAATTTCAAAATTTCTGTTCCTTGTTTAGTTTTTTCATACAATCAACATATATCAAAGGAATTATTACCCTACTCTATAATTGACAATGCATCTGCTTTCTCATGTGTATTTTAATATTATTTGTTGAAAATATTAGTTGTACTTCAAAATTTTCAATTCAACGCAGTATTTTTTCTGCTTTTTTGTCTTGGTGTACGTATGAACTTAGCTGGATTTTAAAGTATTATATCCATAAATATCCTGAAAATCCCCTCCTTTTGCAGTGACCCGTCTTGAAAAAGATTAATTGTTTATCAAATAATAATAATGAAAATGCTTGCTTGATCTATACAGTACAATGAATTAGTTGGATTTGAGTCATATGGCCAGGCTCAGCAGACACATTATGTATATATTAATTAAATAAGTCGTGCCACGCAGTTTATGCCTCATGTTGTGAGGTCTGGATAAGAAGCTGACATTATGAAGCTTGCTTTGGCTTTTATGTTACAGGTATAATCTAGTTGTTATTGCATAGTTCCATTTTTTGTTTATGAGATCAGTATATAGATGATTTTCCAGTGGTATGATCTACTGATTGTACTTACTATAGGTTTGTTACTTCTGTCATCTTCAAGTGTGTGAAATTTTGATCTATTGATGCTATTACTAATTATAGTTGCTTCTTAAGGTGCAGGAGAAAAAATAAAAAAAATAAAAATAATAATAGTAATAAAAAGAAGCAAGGGCTGACCCGTTGAGTTATATGTTTTTGCACACAGAAAAGTGGAACAAGTTGCTGAAGAGGCTTACTCATTGAAAGAGAGTCTGGATAAGTACTTCCAACGGCATCAGAGACGAATGCAAGAAGCTCAAGAGAGGGCAGCATTGCTGGGAAGAGCTGTACGTAATACTATCTCCCGTTGCATAGTAAACAATAGGTTTTTAATGCATCTGCTTACATTTATTTTCTTATGGATTTAATCTAATTTTTTAGAATGGGGAATCATCTCATGTTTTGAGAATTTTCGACGAGGAAGCACAAGCAATGCAGTCTGCTCATAATTCATCAAGGATGCTGGAAGAAGCCAATGCAACTGGAGTAGCCATTCTATCTAAATATGCTGAACAAAGGGATCGCTTAAAGGTATCTGTATAGTAGCTGCTATTGTACATTTTATATGTGGTATAACCCTCATGCCACGAGTATGGAAAATTCACACAAAACTCTCAAGTTCCAATGAACCCCCACTAAGCCACTCGGGTCTGAATCAACACCAGGTCCTTCTGCACTCTGGCAACACCCCCTAGCTTACGCAGTTATGGCCAACACAAGCCAAGTGATGCGTAATCTATCTTTGGAAAGGCATTAGTCCAGAGTTACCAGATAATCTCATAGACCTCCGCATATTGATACTTGCGTACCCAAGCAGGGTACTCTTACATACTAGTATTCCAAATTTAGCATACCCAAAAATTTCTTTGTTGTTTAACTATAATTGCACAAATATCAATATTATAACTTAGTATTGAATGCTTAGACATTACATTTGTACTAAAATATTTATAAAACAATCAACTTGTTGATTCAACTAAAAATATTCTATAAAGCTTAGGTTTATTGCATTTATATTCTAAGAGAATTCATAACTATAAGAACTTATACAAGGATACCCCTAGCGTATCACTATTTAGCTATTTAGCATACCGCGTACCGAAACGTACCACGTTAAGGTAACATTGCATTTAAAGCCAAGGGCTTCTTAAGGCAGACCCCCACATTTGGACACCTTATATTTCCATCACATTAAAGAAATATAGGAATGCAGACCGCTTGGTCACTGTCAATGCTATCTGCAGTGGAAAGTGTATCAGAACCTTCCACATGCGTATGGGAGGTTTCCTACCTGGAGGGCACCTAGCCATGTCCCCCATGAATTAGTTGTACATCAAATCTGTTAAGATTCTCTTTTGTTTAGTCGGTTATAGATCCTAAGAATTTGTTCCATTAAATACTACTGAAGTTGCCTTAATCAGTGGGACTGTCTGGGTTTTGTGACACTCCTGGCGTTTTCTCTATTTTTTCAATTTCTTTCCTTGATTTTTCCATAGTTTTCCCCCTCAGCCTTGGGCTTTCTGATTGCTGGTGAACATCAGAAGTGAGTCACACCTCTTAACTGTCCTCTCTTCTTCTTTGTACCCTCACCCACCATAATACTATCATCATACACTTCCATATATAGTATCTATACACACGGAAATACATATGTATTAACAGATTGCACATGCCAAGATTGAATGACGAGCAAATAGGCAGATTTTAGTGTTGGATGACATGTTCCGTGAGTTGCAATGACAGTGTGGAGTTCACCTGTTATTTTGTAGCTTGTTTGACTATGTATGCATAAGTATAATTACTTTAGTACTGGTCCACACCTGTTTTGTAGCTTGTTTGACTTGATGTATGCACAAGTATAATTACTTTAGTACATGGT
Source organism: Panax quinquefolius (assembly GCA_020205615.1). NCBI lineage: Eukaryota > Viridiplantae > Streptophyta > Magnoliopsida > Apiales > Araliaceae > Panax > Panax quinquefolius. Next base: position 217,200 of record JAINUW010000226.1, on the reverse strand, counting down.
CAAACTTGGGCTGATGGTCAGTGTGACACTTCCCGCGTATGTGCTGCGTAGTATGGAGGGAATTTAAGGTAGGGGCCACAATTAGTAGTAGCAAACTAAGTTATAATGGATAATAGAAAGGCTTTAAACTTATCAAAGAGATAAAAGAAAGAAAAAGATCCTAGAAAGTTTTAAGAACTGCAGCGAATTTGTTTTCCAAGCTCAATATTTATTTTTAACATCATCGAAATTTTGCCTAACTATATAGATCGACACTTGACCTACTTGCTTTTGGTGCAGAAAGCCCAACGGAAAGCATTGGATGTTCTCAACACATTGGGGCTATCAAATTCTGTCTTAAGGCTCATTGAGAGGCGAAATCGTGTTGACCAATGGATTAAATATGCAGGCATGGCCTTGACAATGATCATACTAATTGCTTTCTGGAGGTGGACACGTTGATCTGCTTTTCATTCTGTACTTAGTGAGTGGAAACATTTTTTAGCTCCTTTTCCAACGGAGTTATTGGGGATTTTAGAAGCCAATATAGAAAATCAACTTTAGAGAATTCATCTGGAAAGGCTTTTGTAGATATTTGCGGAAGAGTTGGATTACCAGCATGCAGCGGCTAGTAACTACTATATGAATACTACATATTATGAATACTGATACCTGAGAGCTTTCTTAGATTTCCATAGAGTTATGGAACGAATTGTAACTTTACATAGATGATAAAGTGGAGACTGGTTGGGTCATTGTTTCAACTGTTATTGTTGAAGAGCTTAACTCTGAAAAATGTCCTGAGAGAACTTTGAAATGTTTCAATACTCTTGCTGCTTATACGTATTTTATCCGCAAAACTGCTATTCAGATATTCTTCAAGAATCTGATAGATGTGGCATCCGGTTTTTCAAATATTTTTTGTACATTCGCTTGTTGATACATGTGTATATTTTGTACTTGCTCAGTTTTAAAATATAAAGAGCATTTTTAATTTTTTGAGATATTCTCAAAATTGAATTGTGAAGTTTCTAAAATGTATTAGGAGAGATGTTGTCTAACTCCATCAATTTTGATTCAAAATCAAACTTGATCCTAGTTCAACAATATGGATTACAAGACTAACAGGTCAGCAAGTCTACGTTAATACGCTGTACATGTAGTTAGTTGGGAAGTGGTTAGTATGAAGTTTATTTTTTGGTAAGTTGGTCAATTGATCAATAGATAGAGTGCTGACACGCAAGCGAGATTTTATGTGTGCTAGCATTTTATTGGTCAATTGACCAATTTACTAAAAAATAAACTTCATGTTAACCTGATCCAGTTGGTTGTATAGAAATTATAATTTACTGTCACATGATAAACTCTCGTCTTCTTTAGATAAGAAAAGAGTGAACTATCCAATGGAGGGGGAGGGGAGAACCACAAACCATTGTTTTTATATTTACATGAAGCTCAGATATAAAAAGGCAAGCAGATAGATCACAACACCCTGCCCCCTGGATGGAATCAAACCATAATGCATAAGCAGAATTCTAGTAAGCGAAGGAAAAAGTTCAAAAAAAAGAAAGATAAAGAGAGTATCATGGCACAAAAGGCATTGAGCACGTGTCACAATTGTATAGTAGGTCAAAACAAAAACTTGGGGGGCGGGGCGGAGAAAAGAAAAATAGAAAGTCTATAATCCATATGTAAAAATCTTAAACGATAATCTTTTAGGAACGGAGGTAGTATATTTTGTTTAGCTACAAAACTTTAAATGGTCTTCCCACTCCTCTCGAAGTAAGGATAGTTGTTTAATTCCAGGATTGGATCGGATTTCGGATAGGTGGCCTTGAGTGCATAAATTAATTGCAGTGAATATTACTGTCGGAAAGCAGTGAAAGTTAATGGGTTTAGAAATGTATGGAGGAGAAAATTAAGATGGGTCTGATTCTGATATGGACCACACTAAAAATTCATTAATCTATATTTACGGAGAAATATCTGAGACATTGAATCAATCCAAGTACATAAACATAAGATAAGATGCATGAATATGAAAATTTCAGATACATTCCACTACCTGAAAATTTCACCAATTTACTAATGAAAACTATGTTGTTTGGACTCAAACCCCACCAAAGCTTTGTTATGGCTTGCCAAATATTCTCTTTTCCCATTCTGTAGTGATGTAGAAAAATCAGCATGATCTATCTTGTAAAAACTAATAATTACTATATCTTCTCAAATTCAATCATGCACTTAAAGGTGATCTTTATTGGTTTGTAGATGGTATATATGCTGTCGGAGGATGTTGGGCTAAGTACTGCTGTCAAGGGGGTTCCAAGAGTCACGTACACAACAATATACAAGAGCAATAATTTTTCGGTAAGATATAATTAAGCATGTTCTTATTGTGTAGTCCTTTATAACAGAACAAACCTAATGTGTAGAATAAGTTATGACTGCCCATGCACTTATTGTGTACTCCTTAACACAACAATCCTAATATCTAGAATAAGTTGTGACTCTGCCGTTGCATATCTGCACTAAAATCTGGAGTAAAAGCTTGACTATTTATGTTATGGACCATATCTTTTTCCTTTTATTTCCCTTTTGAGAATTAAGGCTAGTATTTGGTTACAGTTTGTTGAATTCAATATTGCTAAAATGTGTAGTAGAAGTCGGCTCAAGTTACTCATGTGCTTGCATCAACCATGCATGTTCTTGCAGCTGTGCATTTTCTTTCTTCCTACAAATGCCGTCATCCGATCTACATAACCACCCAAGAATGACTGTGTTCAGCAAGCTTCTACTAGGCACCATGCACATTAAATTAAAGCATATGATTGGGTTGATCCTATCAACTCGGACGACTCTATGCCTCCCTCTAAATGTTAAGTTTTCTCCCTATTTTTTCCTTCTCACATGCGCCAAAAAGAGATACGTTTTATTTTTCCCATTTCTGCATATAGTTTCCGTTTCCCGTTTCTGCAAATCCCGTTTCCCGTTATCTGCAAGTTTGACAGACAAACATTGTGCAGTAAGATTTTTATTTCCAGTTACTTCATGCATGCATCATTAATTTTCTTTTCGGTTCAGTACATAACATAAATTTTGGTTCGAAGTATTCTTGATTTTGAAGTGCTTCTAATTAAGAACTGGAAATCCGTTTTATCTTGGGAAGCAATTATTCAATTAATCCTTAAAGACCATGAGGAATAAATTTGCTTTAAGGAGACTTTCATGAATTCAAAGGACTTTGATTTATCTATTTATATTTTTTCTGTGTTTTATTATATTTATATATATATATATATATATATATATATATTAAATAATACTATTTATTAAGAATACAGTTAGTAGTAATATTCTATCATATATTCCAAAATCCAAAATCTTAGGACTTAATTTCTTCCACCTTGTAATTGTTTAAAATTAATCAAACATGTGTATTTTTTATTCTTATTAGATGGAGGAGGAGGATGATTGCAGAAGAAGAGGGTGATTTGTATGGATGGCAAATAGATTAGTCATTAAGATTAACTTCTCTCTCCTCCATTTAGATGCAACGTAGATTAGCTGTTAAGATTTTAACAGAACTAACGATTTTTTAATTTTGTAAAACAATTACAATTTAATTAGTTGATTGAAAAAAAATTCAATTCAATAATATATTTGTAAATCGATGCGGAGAAAAATAAATTTAACCCTTGTATTTCATGTTGGAATGTTGCCTTGTAGATTTTTATAAAAATTTTAAACATTAATTTGTTGAAATCAAATCAACTGTCATTTTCATTATATATAGTATTAGAAAAATAATTACAAGTACTGTAGATTCTCTTAAAAAGAGTACACCCAACCTAACCATTCAGTGATATTGAAGAAACAATGACGGTAACATCTCATCAACTTAATGAGATGAACCGTACGTACGTACATTACATATAATGGCAAAAAAATAAAGTTGAATTATTTATCCCACAAAGAGACAATTGCCTTTCCAATTGTATTCAACTTTTCTATAGCACACTGACCCCGCGTGTGTTGGGGTCTTAGCATGGACTAAGGTAGGGTAGCATGTCACACCTCCCAAATTATTGTTATTATTGCTTTTATCTCATTTTTTTGTAATTTGGCTGTAGAAATTTACGGGAAAATAGCAAATATATTTAAGTAGTTTAAATTTGATAAAATTTTGTTGTTTGAGATAGAAACTAATGTGCTAGAAAAGCGTATATATTATTTTCTTTTTTAAAAAATGGCCCTTAAAGTGTTATAGTCTAGTGTATATATGAAATAAAAATGATTCGATTACCATGAAGTTAACATAATGATAAGTTGATCAATTGTTACTGATATACACAGAGATCATCTCCTGATATGTATGTCGACACTATATTAATTAAAGTTAATTTCATCTTAAACTCTTTGCTTTGCCCATAATTTTGAAGGGCCGGGCTAGGCTAGACTAGGCTAGGCTATAGCACATTGGTCTTTCAAGTGTGTCACTGTACTCCAACTCAATCAAGTTCTTATGGGTAATCTTTGTGCAATAATATTAATATTTATTTCTTTTATAAGATAAGAGAATCCCAAACAAAGATTTTGTCCGTATCAATTAAAAAATTACAACTCTTTTTTCAAAAATAAATTTATAAATAAAAGAATACTTATCACGTGTTAGAAGCCCTTCCCTGCCCTAGTTGGCAGGATTGGACCCGGCGACTCGTGAAAAGCGGAATTAAATTAAATTAAATTGTTCCGATGGCCCATCCCATCCGTGAGTAGATGGTCCACTGTCACCGCTTAGCCCGAACCTAACCTAACTCTCTCCACGGACCCCCACTCTCTGATGGGGTGACCTTGGAAATACCTAGTCCCAATTCTATACAACTAACTAACTACACACTAGTACTAGAACTAGTATAGGGGCAGTATTAATAACACAACGTAAGTGTGGTTATTATGAAGTTTATTTTAAGGTAAGTTGATTAATTGATCAATAGAATACTGACACACAGACGAAATTATATGTGTGTCGATATTATATTAGTCAATTAACGAACTTACCAAAAAAATAACTTCATGTTAACCGGATCCTACTACAACATCCTCCCTAGTCCCTATCATAAAATTAGTATCATTTATCATTTTATTATTCTTATTTGATATAAAAATATAAAATAAAGCTATATTCCCAAATTTTTATCCTAACTTTATAATATCATCATCACTCATTAAAACTAGTTAATTAACTGCATACATACTAGTATATTTTAATGTAAAAAAATAAGAATGAGGGAGTTTATAAATAATACTCCCTCCGTTCCTAAAAGATTATCGTTTTAAGAGAAAAAATTTGTTCCAAAAAGTTTGTCGTTTACAACTTTGGAGGAGAATAAATTATTTACTTTCCTATATTACCCCTACCTTCTCTCATTATCCCAAAAATTCTCTCCCTTATATTAATAGTTTTCAATTTTCCATAAAAGGGTAGTGATGGAATTTCAAACAAATTTTACTTGGTAAATGACACTTCCTTAATTCATGTGCCAAAATCTTAAACGACAATCTTTTATGAACGGAGAGAGTAGTTAACTGCATACATATTACTCATGTAATTTAATGTAAAAGGATAAGGGATATATTATACTACCTCCGTCCCACAATAAGTGTTTTTTTAGGCTTAATATTTTTTTCCAAAATAAGTGATATGTTAGAACTCCAATACAATTTTTGCAATATTTTCTCATATATGCCTTTATGCATTCAATGGTATTTATTAAATCTTACCATCACTACTGATTAAATACGACACTCATTAACTCTTCAACTTCAAAGAAAATATATTAAGGGTATTTTTGCCATTTTAACTTGTGTATTGGTATGTGTGATTTAAGCTAAAAAAGCACTTATTATGGGACGGAGATAGTATATATATATAGAGAGTAAGAAACAAACAGAAAATCATAAGCCAAGACTGACACTCCCAGAACCCGAAAGCACACAGTGAGTAATAAAAGGTGCAGGAAAGCACACAGTGAGTAATAAAAGGTGCAAGGAACTGACGGTACTTAATTTGATACGTGTTGTGTTGTGTTGTGCAAGAATCTTTGTTTCTCTTTTAGCTGTACATTTAAAAAGACACACACATACCCCTCCTAGTTCCTACTACTGAATAATGAGGGAGGGCTTCAATTTGTGGCTCAGACTCTCTCGCTATCTCAACCCGTGTCACTAATTTGTCTTGGCCTTCTGTTCCACTACACTCCCGGACTTGTCTTTCTTCATAAATGGCCTAAGGCACAGAGTGACACAAGACTGGGACAAAACATTTCTTGAAATAGTTTTTTGTAAGAAAATGGTTTTGTTTTGTGGGTTTCATGTTCATTTTACTTTCTTTTCTTTTGGGGAATTTCTATGAGTGGATAAAAAGTAGAGATTGTAAATGAAGCTACTACTCTTGAATTGGTTTTGTGTCATTTCAAATGGTTGGTAATGCTTGTGAAGTGGAGGTCCTGTTTGAACCAAGTTTACTTCATTTTAAAGTTAGTCACACTGTTCCTCTCTAAATTACTTGATTTTGTTGTTTTCTAGTTAAGGAGGACTTGAATCCACCAGAAAATTTGTAGGTTTCATTTAGAGCGCTTAATTTTCAACTGGGTTCACTCGATTCAAACCTCATACACCCCCAAAGGATCAAATCCCAAAGCCAGGGGGGGTTTGATTTGTTTCTGCTCTCAAGAAAGGTAGGCCTTTTATGAACTTCAACTTACCTTTCCCCAACCATTTCTGCCTCTGAATTCAATGTTCGTTCACTAGCAACATGCTAAACGCCACCAAACTAAGCAACTCTTTTTTAGTTGTAATTTTACATGCAGAATGATGACAGTTTTCTAAAAAAATAAAATAAATTCAAGATACCCCGTCCAACTACTTGTGTTTTGGTTCTACTCATCCCTTTGTCAATTTATTACATATGGAGTTCCACATTTTGTAATTTATCTGCTAAAATTCAATACACATATTCTGCATTTACTATGGCTGTAGTTCTTAATTTTGCTTTCTTGAGAAATTGAGCTAGTAGTTCTGTAGCCAAGCTCCCTAATACACTTAAGTCACTTCCAAAAGTACAGCATAAAAAGCTATTAATCATTTATGTATTTTGTTCAATTGCCAGTACTGTAGTTTCTGCGATGGCTGAAAGTTTTAGCCTTAGCCATACAAGGCTTCTACTTCTCCTTGTTTTGACAACTTCAATATGCTATTCAGAGCAACAACAACCATCCCAAACACAAACCCTTCTGAGAATTCAAGGTCTTTTTAATTATCCAGCTGTTCTGAGCAGCTGGAATGATAATACAGATTTTTGCAGTACTGAACCAACTTCATCTGTTACTGTTGTGTGCTATGAAGAAAGCATAACCCAGCTGCATATTATTGGGGAGAGGGGTACTCCCCCATTGCCTCGGAATTTCTCCATAGATTCGTTTGTTACCACGCTCGCTAGTCTTCCTAGCTTGAAAGTCCTCACATTGGCTTCTCTTGGTATACGGGGGCAATTGCCGCGAAATATTTCACATTTATCATCGCTGGAAATACTCAATATTAGCTCAAATTTCTTTCATGGAGCCATTCCTCAAGAAGTTTCATCTTTAACAAACCTCCAAACACTTATACTTGATAACAACATGTTCAAAGGTAAACTTCCAGACGAACTGAGTTCATTATCACTTCTGGCTGTTTTAAGTATGAAGAAAAATCAGTTAAATGGGTCGCTGCCAGATTCTTTGGGGAATTTGGAAAACCTCAGAGTGCTTGATCTATCACATAACAAATTTACTGGTGAGGTACCTGATATTAGCAGCTTGAAAAACCTTCAAGTGCTTGAGTTGGAGGATAATTTACTTGGACCTCAATTTCCTCAGATTGGTAGCAAAAGATTAGATACTCTTATACTGAGGAAGAATAAGTTTAACTTTGGCATCCCAGACAATGTTCTCTCCTTTAATCAGCTTCGACGGCTAGATATATCTTTCAACAGATTTATCGGACCATTTAAGCCTTCTTTGTTCTCTCTGCCATCAATTACTTATCTGAATATTGAAGGAAACAAATTCACTGGAATGCTTTCTGAAAATATGGCTTGTAATGCCCAACTTAAATCGGTGGACTTATCTGGAAATCTTTTAACTGGAAGGTTGCCAAGCTGTCTTATATCTGATCCCAAAAACAGAGTTGTAGTTTATGCTAGAAATTGTTTAGCTAGTGGAGATAAAAGTCAACACCCAATGGCCTTTTGTCGAAAGGAAGCTCTGGCTGTTGGAATCATACCTCATCAACGGAAGCCAAAACAAGCCTCCAAAGTAGTGCTCGCCTTTAGTATATCTGGAGGGATTATTGGAGGAATTGTACTTGTTGCTCTAGTGTTCTTGGCCGTGAGAAGAGATCAGGCGATGAAGTTGGTCAACTCACCTTCAAAAAGATTAATACAAGAGAATGCATCAACAGGGTACACCTCAAAGTTACTTTCAGATGCAAGTAAGCTTTTCCCCTGAAATCACTATTGCTTTGACCGATAATTGCTGGTTTATAATGTTGCTGATAGTTGACTGTTTGCCTTTTTACCACTGAAGGGTATATAACTCAAGCAATGAAGCTAGGAGCACTTGGAATTCCAGCTTATCGAACCTTTTCACTAGAAGAACTTGAGGATGCAACTAATAACTTTGATAAATCAACTTTTGTGGACAAAGATTCTTATGGTCAGGTGTGACAATTTGTAATCCACTGTGGTATTAATTTCTTGTTGAAGCACCATAGGATACTTTCATATTAACATACTAGCTTGCTCTTGTATGGATTCTTTTCTTTACATAATGATTTTTTTCCCTGCTAGATGCCAGACCTTAACTTGCCTAGATTAGTTTCTTTATCTGAGATATCAACAATGATCTTCTAGTCTGTTACGCTTCAACAAGTGCTTGCAGCTTTTTCAAGTGCCATATTTTTTCCCAAAAAAGTTTCAAGGCCATGCCATTTTAATACAACATAGGTGAAATGAATCTGCCTGCAACATATGCGCCTTTATGTATGTCAATAGTGTTATATTCCTATGTATATTTGCTTATATAGAGTACTATTTGCTTAGGTTTTCTCTTTTATTTTTTTGCTACTTCTTAATCTTATGCTTTATTGTAAGAAGAAATACTTGGAGAAAAGTACTTCAAAGAAACTATAATAAGATGTACCTATACATCGATAAGCTTCTTCATTGTGACAAGGTTTAATTGGCTATAAAGGCTTGCTCATCCTGTATTCCTGTTTTTGTATTTAGAATAGACACCTGCCCCTCCCCCTATTCCCCCCCGGATGGTCAATTTGTAAAGTTTCGTGTAGATCTAATAACCTTGCTGATTTCAGTATCAAGAATTCTTTCTACAGATAAACTATTTGGATATGAATTACGATTAATTTCTTTATGCTCTCAGATGTACAGGGGTCAGCTGAAGGATGGTTCCCTCATTGCTATTAGGTGCCTGAAGATGAAGAAAAACCACAGCACTCAAAGCTTAATGCACCACATAGAATTAATATCTAAACTCAGACATCAACATTTGGTCAGTGCTCTTGGGCACTGCTTTGAATGTTACTTGAATGATTCAAGTGTCAGCAGAATATTCCTTGTCTTTGAATATGTGCCAAATGGGACACTAAGGGACTGGATATCTGGTAACTGAAGTTTTGTTTATCTTTATTAATAGTTTGCGTTTTTGAATTTATCACCCTTTGAGTGGAGTATGGGAAAGGAGACAAAGAAGGCATCAAACCATTGCCCTCCACCTTCAGTTTACTTGCTTATTTAGGAGGTTTTGTAATTGACTTTTAAATGTGAATTTTTCTTTGTAGAGAGACATGATAGACGAACACTAACTTGGTCCCAACGAATAGCAGCTGCTATAGGGGTTACAAAGGGTATCCAATTTCTTCATACGGGAATTGTGCCTGGCGTATTTTCAAATAATTTGAAAATCATAGATATTGTATTGGACCAGAACCTTGTAGCAAAAATTAGCAGTTACAATCTTCCTTCGGTAGCAGAAAATATGGGGAAGGTATGAATAAAATGTTCTTCGTAATGGATTTATACTCTATTACTCTTATCTAGAAGGTATACCTTGGTTTGATATGTAGATCAATTAAATGTATCAGGTTGGCAGTCAGATTCCTTCTGGTGGATCCAGAGAAGTTGATACTGCAAGGTCTGTAATGATTTTTTTTGTTCTTTTGGAACTTGTATTCATTGTGAAGACTTGACTAAGTTGTTGTCAAGTAATAGGTCATGTATCTAAGGGAAATGAAAACTCAAAGTGTTTAGTCACAACTTTACAGGTCATGTATTTCACACGCAAAATATTATTTCAACTCTAATAGTGGTAGTTTAGATTTAGGATATTTAATTCAAACTTGATCCACTTGAAAGCAATAAGATTTCCTTTCAAAGTTACCTTGTTTTGCTCCTAGTTTCATTTACATGAACGTGTAATTTCACGTTATTCTAAATAGTCACACATGTTGCTGTTTTCTATAACGGTTCAACTTAAAATCTGTTGCTTCACAGTATTATGTATCAGGAGAAATCTGATATTTATGACCTTGGAGTAATATTACTGGAGATCATCACAGGGAGACATCCCAACACCGAAAAGGAAGTGGATGCTTTTAAACATCAGGTAAGAGGCATTTACTTCACTTTAAGAGCATCCTGTCAAAGTGTGTAGAACGGGGTGGAAGACATATTTTGTCTTAAAAATGAAGTAGTGCCTTTTGATTTTGCTTCATTCTATAAGTGCTTTTACTGGTCTTTCAAAAGCTTTACATGATTTCATATATCAGTTGTAAAATGAGTTGACACAGTCTGCTATCAAATAGAGGTGTATCCTTCCAAAAATACCTGACTGCAGATTGTGGAATATCTCGAAAATAATTATTCTATCTTCCTTGATGCTATGCAGTTAGAAGAAAGCACAACAGCTGACAATGCAGCTCGAAAGAGCATGGTTGATCCAGCAATTAGGAATGCACGTTTGGATGAATCATTGAAGACTGTGATTGAAATATGCAGTAGGTGCTTGCTGGAGGATCCAGCTGATAGACCTTCAATTGAGGATGTGCTGTGGAATTTGCAGTTTGCTGCTCAGGTTCAAGACTCCTCCCAGAGCGGTGAAGGTTCTCCAGTCTCGCCATTCCAATCTCCACGTTCAAAGCTGACAGCTAAATAGCTGCAGCATTCAGGTACTTGATCTTGCTTTTCAATAAACGTTTATGGGGTTAACATTTTTGCGGATTTATTCAAGTACTTTTTCATGCCGTTTTTAATCATGTGTCGTCACATTTATACATATATTTATAAATGTAGACATGTATTACTCGCATATACTTATCCTTAATGAACTTCTCGTCTCCTATATAAGTTGGGCTATGGAAATGGGCCACTATATGTTTCATTACATACCACTTTTCTTGTTCTTTATTTTTTGGGAACTTTAATTTTTAAATGCCTCAAAAATAAAACATTCAATACCTTTTTTCTGCAGATATACTGGCTTCACAAGAGGAAAAAGAGAAGTACAAGTAAAATCAAAATGCTGGGAAGAATACTATTTCTTTTCATGTTGCGGCTGCATGATTAGGTAGGTTGCAGTTTTGGGACTTGTAGAAGAACTAGTATTGTCTATAACTGTTATGAGCAAAGTAAACATTGAAGCCCTGAACTCAATTTGTAAATTGGTTCCTTGATTCAAGCACTAAATAGTGGAGTTCCTGAAATATAAGAACAGTCTGGTTCTGCGCCAATAGACATTTTGATTTGTTCCTTACTTATGCTATTACTTTGTTATTCATGATCTTCAGGGAAACAATACTTGAATAGTTTTCATTTCATCCCCTTTCAGTTGTACAGCGGGATACACAGCCAGACATCTATTAACAAACAAGAAAACCTATATGTAAATATCAGACAAGTAAGAAAGTCTTGAAACAACAATTCTCAATCTAAATATTCAGTCAACAATTTTACACTACAAATACGCTCTTCCCAGTACCCTCAATGAGCGCCAAGTGTAAAATAAAATACCGTTGACAATAAAATCCAAGTCATCAGAACTATACACAAAATACAACAACACACATACTTCTAGAGGATAAATCCGAGGATCTAATGGAAGAAGAAAAAAGGAATTGTCAGGTAACTGGGACAGCTACAAACTTAGCTGCCTGGAAGCAGATTCTGTTTAAAGGCACACGAAAACATAACATAGAATTATCAAGTACATGAACACTAGTACCAACACCACCACCCTTCTGCCTATTATCGGTTCAACCATAGACAAGGGTTGCACTCATTTTGAGATTTAGTCAGCTGTCCAGCTCTGCTCAACTACTTCACGCACTCTTCGGTTGTAATCGCGCTTATTTTCACTGAACATACGAGCTGCTTCAGAATTTGCAGGGGAGTTTGGGTTTGGATCACAAAGCAATGACTGAAAAATGTAAGAACTACAGGTCATTAGCATTTGTAAGGAACTAAGCTGAGAGCAGAAAGTAAAATGGTAAACAAGGAGTGCTTATGTAATCATTAGGTAAAAAAGTAAAACTAGTTCAGTTACGGTTGTCCAAAAGTACAAGCATACCCCAGTCATCAACTCGTAAATAACAATATGATGACCATCAAAGGAAAAGGGCAGTTTTAAATGTTAAAAGAGAGGATCATTAAGAACAAACATATCCAAAGAAGTTTGCAAAACAATGCGTACGTGTAAAAGGTTAGGAATAATACTTTTCATCATTAGAATTGTATAGCTTTTGAATTAACTACATTCACTTTAGGAAGGTATTCCAGTTTGATTTAATTTAATATAAGCAAAAGCAGTGACGCCCATCTAAGTTAGGTAGAATTCATATATAAGATCATAACCTATTTTCTAAATTAGCCACTCTCGCCTATAAAAACAAGTATAAAACCTTTATCACTAAATGAAGTACACACATCAACTTAGTTCTGTTTTTCATACAAGTAAAATTAACGTAAAAAGTCGTGTCAATAACAAATATGATTAAAAATCCATATTTTGCTTGATATGATTTATAATTATTAACTACAATTTTTTTATATATATAAAACTGCAGGCCTCTACATCAATCACAGAGGTACCCCTTAAAAAGCCGAAGAGATGTAAGAAAAATAACAATATTCCTCAGTCACAAGAAAAGTTGTATGCAAAGTATATAAAGCAAATACAAATAAGAAAATATATCAGTAAAGACTCATGAGGCACACCTGGATAGAGGTAAGTATAGCTGCAACATCATATATAGGACTCCACTGATTCTGTAAAATATCCAAGCATATACTTCCATCTGCATAAACTGATCAAATTCCAAATATAAGATAGTTACAGGATGATATGCCCCAAAGATAAAGATATCATAAATTATGGTTGTCTGCAGAAAGATGACAAACAGGTTATGATATATTCAATGTCAAATGGACATGGTGAAATAAAAGAAAAAGTAATCTGACATACTGTTGGGATGAAACATCCTTGAGACGAATCGTACTACTGGTGGTTTATTTGGGTAATCCTCTGAGAATTGCAGAGTCAGCTTAAACGTACCTGAATTCACACAAACACTGAAATGCTAAGCAAAAAGGAAAAGGAAGTTTCTGGACGAAGGTGACATACGAGGACATATCAACAAAACTGTAGTTGAAGTTTAGGATATTTTGGTTAGCTATTACTCCCTCCGTCCAAGTTTACTTGTCCTAATTTCCTTTTTGGTTTGCCCAAATTTGTTTGCCCTCTTTCCATTTTAATACTATTTTTGATCTTATTTTTTCAATACAATCCTCACTTAACTTTATAAAAAAAATTAATTGAAAACTGCATAACATACAAAAAAATTAACACTATTAAGGCTGTGTTTGATTAGCTCTTATTGCCTCTTAATAGAACTACCTCTGATTCGGTCAGAGGCTAAACATGTTTAGTAAAAAAAAAATTGTCTCTTAATGACTCTTAATCGGTAAGGGACAAATATAAATCTATACTATTCAGAGGTGGATTTGAACGAAATTGACTATTTTTGGACAAAAATAACCTCTTCAATTTTACAAAATTCCTATTATATCCCTCAGCCTCTTCAATTTTCAGATCCCCAAATCGATCATAACCCTTTTCCTCCTCTCCCTTCTCTTCGATTTCCATAGCCGCCGCCACAACGACACCATCAACATATCACCATTACCATCATCATCTTCAATTCCTCCATCACCCAGACCCAGACTGGTAACAAGATATTCTTAGTAACAAGGCAGTAGAAAAACACCGAAGTGGAAGTAGTATACAACAATTTTGTGAATAAAGGAAAAATGATATTCCGTAAATCTATTTTGCATAACAACTATAACATCAAACAAATGAAATCTGGGCAAGGCGGATGTAGTACACTAGCTAGGATTTCGCAAAGTGCTTTAAGAATCATTAGACGATTTGTCGGATCAAGTTCTTTGTATTTGGATATCTCCTCTCTGCAAAAATGATATATCATAGCAGCAAAAATGTGACCCAGGTCACCACTCAGAGAGTTTCTTACAAACTGCTATGACCCAAGCATCAGGACGATCGAATTTTCTCTTTTTTGATCCGAATTTTTCAACTCCCTAGTTTCTCTGTTCCTTCTATTAGAGCGAGATGCAGACTATCGAATTTTGGGGAAGATTAGCTTGGTGCAACTTGATTATGGTGTTTAAGGAATGGAGGGAGTTATAATTAATTAATATTAATTGATTGTGAATTCTGGGATTGATCGAATTGTTTGTGAATTTTGGGATTGAATAAGCTCAGAGCAAAGAGAAACAATGAAGGGAAGAAGATAGAGAAGAGTTTTTTTTGCTGAAATTGAATATAGTGGGTGGAGGGTTAAAATAGTAAAATAGTGTTATTCAGACATTTTATAAAAATTATTATCAAACACTATTTTTTTCATTCAGATACAATTTTAGACAGATGCTCTATATTATTCAGATGTCTAAACTATTCAGATCTTAACATTTAATTTTATCAAACACAACCTAACTTTGACATTGGCAACACAACCATACTCGGTTTTTCTCCTCTCTTTCCTCTATTTTTATTATTCCAATAAAAAGTTAGGAGATAAATTAAAACAAAAAAAATGATAATATAACAGTAAAGATGGGTAATTTGGAGATAAATTTTCTTTTCTTAATAGGCGTGTAAAACGAGTAAAATTAAACGGAGGGAGTATTAGTCAACTGTAACACCACAAACTTCTAAGAGGGGAGATAAAATATCCAGTCAAATGCATTAGCATCCACAGATTATCCTGTGTATGTTCCATAGCATAACAGGTAAACCGTAAGGCTCAACTTGGTGATTACAAATTACAAAAAATTATAATATTAATAGAATAATTAATTATGCTTAAATATATATATATATATATATATATATATTACACACAGATTTTCTACTGAAAAAAAAGGTCAGACATTAAGACCTTTGCTTTTATTGCGACCAATAATTTTCTCATGAATAGCCACAGATGAATCGGTGTTGTGTATCATAGGAAAGTCAGCAACTAAGAGAAAGATGACTCAACAGTATACAAAATCCATAATATGAAAACATGCACTTGTTCAATTTTATCAACATGAAAAGCGAGGGAGATAAGAGATATCGTCACAAAAGCAATATAACAACTTACTAAAAGGCCTTACAGATGTAGATTAAAGAAAGTAAGTTCGAACGTAGAACTAATTTTATCCAATTACAAAGCCAATCACCAAATTCTCTTCTCCGCCTCAGAAAAGGTTTGAATTCCTCTTCTTTCTTCTTCGTTCTTTCATTAAAAAGAACAGTTTTTTTCTCTTGCATTTTTACTTTTGTAAGTAAGAAAGAGTATCCTTAGTACTCCCTCCATTCCACAAAATGAGTCCCATTTGTCAACAAAAAATTATTCTACAAAATGAGCCCACTTTTTAGTGTTACTACTATAAAATGACAACATAATATCCTCAAGTTTACTGTTTACTAAATTAACAATTTATTAGTTTTTGGGATACATGTATACATGGAACAAAATAATGTCCTTAATAATTGCAAATTTTGTAAATGAGACTTTTTTGTATAACGGAGGGAGTAATTTGAAACAACCCGATCAAATCCCAAGTCCGGGACAAATCTTGAGTCAAATCCCAAATCCGAATCAAATCAAATTTATCCAAATAAGACATTAAACCACTGGCTCAATAATATCTTTTTGGGTCATCTGAGCCCACCATAGGTTCACCCAAAAAATCATGACTGAAGGTACTATTCTTAGTAACTTAATTTCTTATATACAAACAAATTTTTCTTATATATTTCGATGTGGAACTAGGGTGTTACAAACTTCTCCTCTTAAATTTATGACGTCTCCGTCAGAACCGACACGTTCCACAGATCTTTCTCTCTAGCCATTGTGGGATAATATCGGCTGACTTCGTGTCCCCACCTCCGGACCTCCCTCTCTCCATTGTGAGATAATACCACCAACCTTCGTGTCCCTCGGGTCAGGCTCTTATACCATATGAAACAACTCGGGTCAAATCCCAAGTCCGAATCGAATCAAATTCATCCAAATAAGGTCAATAGTATCTTTTTGGGTTATCTTAGCCCAACACAGTCTCACCCAAAAGCCAAAAACCAAAAGGTCATGACTGAAGGTACTATTGTTAGTAATTTAATTCGTTATATACAAACAAATTTTTCCGATGTGGGATTGGGATATTACATAATTAATCCTACCTACCACCTTTATAATCATTACAATTTGAAATCAGAAATAAATGAATGGATAAAATAAACAACTCAAAAAAACTACTAGTAGATTACAAGATTCCAGAAACCAATTGTAATTTTTAAAAAAAAAAATCAGCCAAAACCTATAGCATCCACAATCAGCAATACAATACAATAAACTTGTAATCCAAAACCACATCCAATTTATCATATGCTATATCAATTTTCCATTAGAAATCCATTAAACTGGAAAAGCCAAAAGGTAAAACTGAATATGCATGACTGCATAGATGAAACTAACTAACCTCCATCCCAAGGAGTATCATCAGGCCTACAAATAAAATGCACAAAATCATAACTAGAGAGAAGCAAAGAAATCCCAAATCAATTACCAATTAAAATAGATATTGTATTACCCAAAAATGACAGCATTCCACAACATGATGTTATTGTCTTGAGGAGCACCACTGATACCAGCCGGAGGATCTTGCTGCAACCTCTTGAAATCCCTCATCAGTCTTTTCCTCGCCGACGTTGACATTTTTTCTTATTCTTATGAATTATAATCGGGATAATTTCTCTTCCTTTCAACAAATAGGAAAGAGAGAAAATAGGGAGAGATCTGATAAAATCTAAGAGAGATCCATCATATCTTTATTTCTGTGTAATTCTTGTTTTTCCCTCATCACAGCAGGGCCAATTATTGGAAGAAACATTTCTAAAGTTTTATTGAAGGGGCGGTCTTGTGTAACAGACAGTGACGTTAACGTGGCTACAACTGCCCAATCAACTGCCAGGATTTTAAGGGTTATCTGGCCCAAGTGGTAGGACGTATCTGTCATAAAAGAATAGTTATTTTATAAAGTGAAACAATTTATAAGTTGATTTTCACTGTTATGGACCTTATGGTGTTTGACAATTACTTATTTTTTGATTTATGAGTTGAGTTGTGTTGTCGAAGGGTCGAGCGTAATAACAATTTAATTGCTGATGCACTCTCTAAATTAGTCACTTCGAATGTTAACGTTTTTGATGGGTCGGTTTATTTAGAAACTTTGCAACATCCTAGTGTCCATTATGAATCGGTAATGTGCATTAACCGAACCAACTGCTGGTTGACTCCATATGTAGAAAGAGTCACCGCGATGACGCCTTACCTTCTGATCCGATGCTCGCCAAGAAAATCAAGTATAAAAGTGCTAATTTTGTTCGATTGATGGGGATCTGCGTTAAAGAGCTTTCATCTCCACTCATTTGAAATGTCCGACTCCATCCGGTCGAATATGCTCTTCGAAGTACATGAAGGGTATCTGTATGACGATATATGGCGGCTAAGTCATTAGCCTATAAAGTACTTCGACAAGGATACTACTGGCCCACCATCTTCAAAGAAGCGACTGAATACGTCAAAAAGTGCAAGAAGTGTCAACTCAACAATCCGATCCCACATCAGCCACCAGAAGAGGAGGATTTTCGCACCTGAACGTCAGCGAATAATTGACGAAGAGATTGCAAAACTGTTGGCAGCTGACTTCATCTTCGAGATTGACTACCCACAATGGATGGCGAATGTGGTGCTGGTACAGAAGCAAAATAGTAAATGGCGAGTCTGACTCGACTACACTGACCTAAATAAGGCTTGTCCGAATGATTTCTACCCTCTACCCCACATCGACCAACTTATTGATGCCTTAAAATAAGTTACTTTGATCAAATAAAATGTTTATTCTGTTTTTATTCTATTTTGTCCCTCATTTTATTAATATCATTTTTAATAATTTTTAAATTTATTTTAACTTATAATTTATTATGAGTTGAACACGTTGATACCTTTATTTTAACTTAATTTTTAACTTATAAAATAAATTAATATCGAATATTTTTACTTATAAGTCACAATTTAACATAACTTATAAGTGAACTTATAATTTAACTTATAAATTATTTTTAAATAAATCATTCCGAATAGGCAGGTAACATACCATATGTTTATATATTATCTATAAATAATTATCAATAAGTCTACGTCGTCTTTCAACTGGGTAGTGACCAATCGATTTTTTTTATTTTTTTTTTGACTTATACCATATTTTTTACATATATTCAAATGACACCTAAATTATTGAATTTTGTATAAATTTCAGTTCTAATAAATCACATTAATTATTTGATAGTCAAAAACAAAAAAAATAAAAAATAAAAAATCCAGCCGATCACTATCCAGTCGGAAGATGTCGGTCGCCATAGAAGGATTCAATAATTATATTTATACTAAATTTCATAATCAGAATGCATATATTTGGCCTACACTATTATTTAAAATATTATATATATATATATATATATATATATATAAAAAAGTATGTTATTTTTCTTACATATATACTACTTTACCTTTAACATTTTGAATAAATATACCATATGCAAATCTTAATATAGTTTACGAGTTACAAAACAAAATATATGTCGACCAAAAATTAAAATCCGTTTATTTGGCACGAGCACGAGGTGTATTTCGTCAATTTAATTTACATGTATTGTTAGGAATTGTTTCATGTTTTTGAAACATTAGTTTTCGATAATTTAGGTACAACATAAAAAATTATTTAAATTTATACTCTCTCCGTCGTGCATAAGTATAAAAATAATAATTATATAATATCAATTGTCTATATTAGATAGAAAAAAATAGTGTTATTTATTAGACAAAAAATAGTAAGATAACCAACGTTATATTTAATACTTTGAGTAATATTAGAAACTAAATAATTAATGTTTACTTGAAATTCTCAAACGATTTATATTAAAAGACAAAAACACTTATCTAAAACGACTTATATTAAGTAAGGTTATAAAATGAGCAAACATTTCGGGCTCGATCCATACTCGTTCGACTAAAAGTTCGATTCGAGTTTTACTTGAAATATAAATGATTTAAATGTGAGCAAATTTTAAAGTTCGATAAAATACTCGAACCTCCTCGAATTATAATTTTTTATTGATATTCGGATCATATTCGTTCGAAAAGTTCAAACTGTTCGGACTCGATTCGAGATCGTACTCGACTCGATAGCTAAACAAGTATCAATCAAACCTTATTTTATACTCGATAAATTTTGTGAACCAAATCTAAGCAACTCAATACTCGATTCGACTTGATTCATTTACATCATTAATATTAATATTAATATAAATAAAATTTAAACTACCGAGTAACTAAAGTTTAACATAAAATTATATACTAAATAAAATTAGAAAAGTTAAATCCCAAAATCTAAACGAGCCAAATATAAATTAATTAAACTACTGAATTTTTTTAATTAATAAATAAAAATTTCATAAATATTAAAATATTTTATTTTTGCATCGTATCTAGGGGTGATAAACGAGCCAAGTAGTTGAGATTTCATTTAGATCTAACGAAAAATATGATCCAAAGCTTGAATTTGAAGTTGATCCGAAGTCGAATCTGATCCATATTCGCTTTTACGCTTAATAATCTGCGTTTCGAACTCGAAAGGCACTAAATGTTCGCTCGTATTAAGGTTCTAGTATTTTATTTTTTCTCAAACCATACTCGATACTCTTCGATGGATCATATTCAAATATTGATCCGATCCATACTAGTAAAATTAAATATGTGATATTTATATCAATCTTTATAATTTATAAATTGTAGTATGAAATTGTGTAAACTTGTCTTGAATAAACCAATGAATTAAATGTCAATTTATATTACATTCTTTATAATTTCAATACATAAATAAAAGTGAAAAAATTTTATATATAAATATTAGTTAAGAACCAATTTAGTATGTAGTGGTTCATTTTTAAGTGAAATGGTTCGTATTTGAAACTCAATTTGAAGGCTTCATGAAGAATTCGGCTTTTGTAAGCGAGTCGAGTCATCTTACTGAACCGAGAGAGGTCCAGAAAGAATGATCCGAGTCAAATCTGCTAAGATAAAAATATAAATTTTTATCAATCCGAATGGGATTCAAACTCAATTTTTTTAAATCGAGCCGAATCTGAATATAAAAATGTTCGCTCAGATTCAACTCCACCTCACCGTATCACCCCTCACCGATATAATTAAACAACCCCGTCACCTTTTCCTTTTTCTCCCTTCACGAAATATTCAACCGTGTTTTGATCTATTTGCCAGCTTGGCCGTGGAGATGCGTACGGAATAAGCACACATCTTTCAGTTGTGTATCCTTCCGGACTCCAAAATCAAGATATAAAATAAATTCACCCAAACCGCGCGTTCTCTCCCTATTCCGTAATTTTCGAGAACAAGAAGAAAAGCGAAGGAGAGTGTGATGAGAATCTGTGTTGCGTCATCTACTATTCTTATATTATCCCTCTTCCTTTTGCTTTCCATCTCTTCATGCTCCTCCTATACAATTAAAGGTATTTTTTTTCTTATACTATTCCACATTTAACAAATTGTTTAAATCCCTGTAACTATGTGGAAGAACATATACCAGAAAGAAGGTTTTTAGTAGGTATATTTGGTTGTTCATGTGTTGTTACTTAATTTCTCGTTCTTCCTTACATCCTCAGCAACCAAGCGGAGATTTAGGGTTTCTTATAGCGTAACTTGTATGCCACTTGAATTGGGTTCTAGAATCCGGTGAACCTATGTTTTCTGAATTTGATTTTTGGGTTAATTTTATTCTCAAGCTTTATTATTTGTTCTCTTACTGTTTGATCGATTGTTTCAGTTCATATGTATGGGTTAAATCTTACTGCGAAAAATAGTGAAGGTTTATCTTGAATCAATGTTTTTTTTTGGGGTTGAGCTAGCGATTGTTAACACTGACAATGGATTAATAAATGTAAATGAAACCTTGAAGGTCTAGTATCATTTCTTCCATTTGATTTTGGGTGCCAATTTGTGAAGAAAGAATTGGAATTACTTAACTTTTACTATTGTTTTGTAATGCTTCTCTGAATTATTACTTCTTTTTTTTCCTTTTCAGTTTTCTCAATCATGTTATTTGAAGTAAGTTTTGCTATTTGTTAATAGCAAAATGGAAAAGGCAAAAAAGTTATTTCCTCATGTTTTTTGAATTGGTATGCGAGCATAAGCATGGTTGGGACCTTTCAGTTGGCCTAACATATATAATATGGGTCAATAAACTCTGAATTAGTAGTTTACAATACTCAAACTGATGTTTGTATTACAGGTGTTGACGTGGAAAATCCAGTTGTTGTTTTCACTCCATCCCACCTAGTTGGATCTAGCCAAAGATCTAAAGATGTTGTGTTGTGTGAACGTATTTGGGTTTCTAGTATATCAAGATTGAAGCTTGGGAGCTATGCCAGTGCATATCGGGTTACTTTGGTCCCATCAGTAGTCATTCCCGAGAGATTGCATTCTAAAATTCAAATTTGCTTTCACAAGTAAGTGAAATGTGCTGGCTTCTTTGCTCGTTGTGGCTCCCCTAGAACTCTCTGGACTCTTCGTTTGAAGTTTTTTTTTTACTTGAAAACTTCATTTTAATTGTTGCAGAGAAAGGTCTCATTAGGAACTGTTTTACAGGAATGCTTCACTTGGATTATGTCAATGTGAAATGGATAGTTGGAAAGCTGTCCAGAAGGGACTATGGAACTCTGTCATGTCACCTTATGAGGACAGATACCTTGACGTAAAGTTTGTCGATGAAGTTTCTGGTTCTGTCACAGTTACTGTTGAAGAAGGTTGAACTCATTTTTATTAATGATGATTACCTTAAATTAACTTATCCTGTTTAATTTTCCTTCTTCACACTTTCTTTTTGCTTTTTCCTGAATTCTTGGTTGTGCAGAGTTTCAGCAATGGCGCATATTTTTTCTTGCTTTGGGTTTTGTGCTACAATTATTGGCACCTATTGTCAGCAGCTGGGTTCCATTTTACTATAGCAGTTCAATGGCTATTGGGGTGTTTCTTGTCATAATAATTATTCTTTTTCAGGTATTTGGTTTCTTTAGTATATTCATATATTAACTTTTACTTTGTTGTGTTATGATCTTTAGTTGCTTATGGGCGATAATTTTTTTTTTTTTTGGTATGCTTTCAATTAAGTTATGGCGCAATAGAGGTCCGTATAATTGATTTATTTAAAGGATGTACTTGAATACTCGCCATAAGTGTAGGCTTTTAACAGTTTTGAAAAGCACAAGTTGTTGACTCTGGTTGCATTTGCAGGTGATTATGATATAATTCACTTCCTCTGCGTCAATTTAGTGGTCCCGTTGAGCAGTCATGTGATTTAAGAAAGGAGAATGATATTAAAATTACCCATACCATTTTCACCCTTTATAGATCCACATTTGGATTTGAATAGATAATAGAGATTTATGTGGTGGGAAACTTAATTCAAATTTAAAGGTTAAAAGTGTACTGGTTTCAGATGTACAATAACGGAGAGTGCACATTAGAATGTTTTACCATTCCATCTACCGGATCAAATGCGTGAAAAAGGAGGAAGTCATCTTCTATATGTATCTCAACTTCTCCATATGAGTTTTGTAATTTATTCAATATCTTACAAAATGTCTTGCAGGTTCCTATTTTAGTACTTTTTTGTTTCTACTCTTAAACACTCTAAATTAGAAAAAAGAGAGAGACTATTAGTACTGTCATTTATTACAGTGTTTAGTTCCCCTTTGTTATGTTTACCACTTTATGCAGCATTCATTTTGTTTTGATCCGCTGCTATATCAGATTATCTTACATTCTTACTAACTGTCCATTTCACAGAATGGAGTGGTGAGATGACGCACTAATTAGTGGAGTGTAGGATAAGTGTAGTTGATGTAGAAGTTAAATAGTGTTTGGTAAATTAATTTTAAAACATTTTATGGAGATATTAGTAAGTTCTTAAGTTCAAATTCAAATGAAGTTAAAAAGGCACCAAAATTAACTTCTTCCAAAAGTGCTTTTACACCAAAATTTTATTTACTAAAAGCACTTTCATTATTATACTAAACACCATTAAAGACCACTACACCACTTTGGCAAATGGTCATTAACAATAATACTGTTTCTGGGACATGCACATGTCCCAGTTCTTAATTTAAGATTTTCATTCTCATATCTAATATGAAAGAATTTTAAAATGGTGTAAATGCAATAATCAATTAATCTCCAAATATTTGTTTGTGCTCCCAAAATTATCTGCTCATATGCTGGACGGTTCTATGACCTCTTGAATTATTTCTTTTGCCATTCTTCTGCAGTCTGCTTGTGAATTTGTTGGGTAACATATTTTCCATTGTCCTTTTATTAAGAACAAAAGGATTTCTCATTGTTTGTCTCTTATATCAAATTAAAAAAACTTCTCATTGTCTTGCTCTTTTATCAAAAAAATAAAATTGATGATGTGTTTCCATCATTTTGTAGGGAATGAAATTATTACCAACTGGCAGGAAAAATGTATTGTACATCACCATATATGGAACAGTTGTACGTGCCTTTTGTGGTTCGCAGAATTTTTTAATTTTAATTATCGCCTTCTGTTTCTAAATCTAATTCCAATTTTATATCAGCTTGGAGCAGGATCCTTTTTATTACATCACTTTTCAGTGCTGGTCAATTCCATTCTTCTCAATTTCGGGCTGAGTGAAGAGATGCACAACCCTGTAAGTCATTCTCCATGTTCTTCTTCCCTTCAAGTTTTAAATTTTGGATTATCCTTTTTTTTTTCTCATCGTACAAATTGAACTGCAAGTCTATCCTGAAAAAACTGAGAGATATAAGATCATTTTTAATCTTATAATTTGCATATTGGAAATGGCATATATTGTGCAAACCCTAATCCAGAAGACGATACATGTCCCATTAGCGTTCTTAGAAAAACGCATAATCGATTTTTGTTGACTCCTTATAGTTAAAAAACAAGGATTTCAGGTAACTATGCTTAAATTGCCTTCACCTTTTAAACAGGGGTCTGCTCCTTTCTTTACAAATGAACAAAAGAGGTCTAGAGCAACTGCCCTTCATTCTAGTTATTGTGCAAATCCGAATCTCTTGCGTGGTTCAGAGCACCTTTGTTACTCAAATTCAAAAAGGTGCGAGTACTAAATCTAGGTGTCGGACATGTGAATTCAAAAAATAGAGGATACGGATATGAATTTGAATTTGGACACAAAAGTGGATATCTGAGTATGTTATGATTTTTTAACAATAATGTTTCTAATTGTATCGCTAAGAAGTTTCTTCTCTAAATATAAAAAAAAAAGAAACAGGCAAAACTGAAACTTTAGGGGTTGAAATGGAAGAAAACAAAACTACAGGATTGATATGTAATTTTTCAGGGGTTATTTTGAAATTTTAGAAAACCTGAGGGACTAAATTAAAAAACTATAAAAACTATAGAGTATCTAACTGTAATTTTACAGGAGATATTTTATATCCCGTCTTTTTCTTCTTCCTCCTCGTTACTTGGGGAAGCGATTTGGATAGAAGAATAGAAGAAGAAAGGTAAAATGCAAATGTGGCCCTTGAACTTTAGATGCCTTTGGATATTTAGTCCATTTTTTTGGTCAACGCAAATCGATCCCATTTTTATTTGAAAATTTGGATTTTGAGCCCCAGCGCCACTAAGGCGTTGACTTTGTCGACGTGTCACACGTGGCGCCTTCGACATGGCGGATCAGACGTGGTCATTTTACAATTAATTTGTCACGTGTATAGCCGACGTGGGCCGTGTTCTAATTTTTTTTCTCAAAATATTTCTAGTTGCAGGATTCAACTCAAAAAACCCCAAAAAATTTTGGTCACACGACCACCCGAGCACCACGTGCCTAGTTGTTAATATTTCGTAAGGATTAACCTATATAACGAAACAATTCTTTCCCCCAAATAAATTAAAATAAAATCCAGATCGATCCTTTTATTTTAAGAAAGATTATAAAATGACAAAATTGTCCATATTTAAATTCTCATTTAATTGCATAGTTTTTTGCATATTACTCTGCTCCATAAATATGCATAGAAAATAGGAATATAACAATAATAATTTTATAGGCAAATTATTGTAAAAAATAGATCATTTAAGGTAATAATTTAATAACTTGGGACTACAAAATAATAATAAAAATTTTATCCTTGACAAGGGTAAAAAACAAAACCATAACACATTTATCATCTCATCTCCATTGTCGAGCTCATCCAAAATAATAATATAATAATAATAACATAATAATAACAACATTCGTCTCCTCTTTTCAAAATCATCATTTTGAATCTCCTCTTTTGAAATTATGAATTCTTTGAAGCGACAAAAATTATTTCAACAAGTTGACGATCCTCCTTAGCACCACCAGTATATGCGTCTTTCATATTTAGGGGACCCGGTTCACAAATCAATTTTCTGGGTATGGGTTGAAATTTGGGGGTTTTAGTTAGGTTTTCGTTGAAATCATCTTTGAGGCTATGATAAGTTGAAGAATCCGGTGCAGTCCCTAGGGAACGCAAAGAACGCCTAATTACAACTGGGGTTTCATCTTTTGGTTTCTTCTTTAGGATAACTCTATATGATTTGTAAGATTTGTTTTGGGTTCGATATATAAGAGAGGAAAATAAAGTTAATTATTATATAGATTAATACATATGTATATCTTGAACATATATATGATAATAGAGGTGAGTAAAGAGAGAAACCTCCGGCGCTTAGATGAGGTGGAGAGATCGTTAACTCTGGACTATATCTTAAGGGCAACCATCATTTCATTTTCGTCATTTTTTTTTATTATTATTATTATTATTATTGTTGTTGTTGTTATAATATATTTATCAAAATAATTCCCTCCCCTTTGTTGGTCATCTCTTTTTGTTTTATTTAGTTGTTATGAATTGATTTAGTATATAGCAATATTCTTTGGGTAATTTAGTAGCTAAGCTTATGGTGCTCAAGTGGTATTTTGGCCAAAAGCTCAAACTTGAGGTTTTGGGATCAAATTTGGGTAGTGGCATCTTTTTAGGAATTAATTTGATTAAAATTGACATCGTGAAGTGCCACGTGTGACACGCCAGTGATCAAAATCAAAAATCCAAATTTTGAATAGAAAGAGACTCAATTTACGCTCACCAAAAGAAAGGGGTTCAATACCTAAAAACACCTAAAGTTCAAAATACATTTGCATTTTATCCTAGAAGAAGAGAAAGAATTTGATGTCCAAAATCGGTGATGTCTCAAGTCGATAACCTCGCACCAAAATAAGTCTCAATGTCTTGCTCTCCGCCTCTCTTTCGGTCTTTCTTTACTCTTCCCTTTCTAATCGCAAATAGATTTTAGGGATTTTGAAAGTTTCTTGACTCTTCAAATCGCAAATTTTTAGATATTTTGAAAGTGTCGTATCCGGATTGAAAGTGCCGCACCCGACACAAATTCCGCACATGTGTCGGATTGTGTCGACACGATTGTACTCCATCAAAAACATGTGACTCCATCAACACAACAGAGTCACATAATTAACCGCAATCTCAATCAACAACTTTTGATGCAGTACTGGTAATAACACATTAACTTGGAAAAACTCTCAAGAGAATATTCTTTCAAAATCAATTAATTGAGAGTACTGTTTAACACACCTAACGTTGGTAAAAGATATGACTGGTGTGCTATATATATTCATATAATTTTTTTTTACAACATTTAACAAAAAGTGTCTCTACACTTTTAACTTTTAAGTATGCATTTTTTTTGGCAAGTACAATTCAAGTATATTTTCTTTAGCAAACTTGAGGATTGAGATAGATCTATCTTCATCCAATTTGACCACATTGTTATTTTCCATTGAACTATGGCATTGTAATATTTATATAAAATTGAGACATCATGATGTTTGATATATTTGATTTTGCTGAGGGTGCCACCTCATTCCAAGATGATTTTAGTTCTTGTGTTTATCGCTGTTGGTTCTTTCTGTTCACTTTGTGCTTATTAGGTGCATGAGGTGGGTGGTTAGTGGGCCTTGTAGCAAGACAATATTAGCAAACTTTCTTAATACTCCTTTCATCTAGAACAAGTGAGTAAGAAAAATAGCTGGTGAGGGAAAACTCTCCGGTGTTGCTGGATGTCAGAAACTGCTAATTGCCTACAAATCACCACATATTTGAGGACCAAAATGTAGCCAGAAATGACCCTCTTCTTACTTAAAGCTGAAACAATAGAATTTGGTTCTTGTAAATCGTAGTGTTGCTTCCAATCAAATATACCAAAAAGATAAATTTCATATAGAATCTTCAATCCTTCAGACCTCCAAATCATTGAACTTGAAAAGGATCCTTAATAATGAGGTTGAGAACTCATTAAAGCTGAAAGAATAGAATTTGGTTCTTGTAAATCGTAGTGTTGCTTCCAATCAAATATACCAAAAAGATAAATTTCATATAGAATCTTCAATCCTTCAGACCTCCAAATCATTGAACTTGAAAAGGATCCTTAATAATGAGGTTCAGAACTCTCATGCCGTGGGACATTAGAAAAACAAATTAGAGTTGGTCTCAGAGGACTAGTTGCAACTTGCACATGATGCAAATATGGCGAAACTAGGACATTACGCCTAATAACCTGCAACTAATCATTCATATGATCATATCTATCCTATGGGATCAAACCCCTTACCATTGACCAAGGTCTTCACCTTGGAGGGAACTGACCTATTGACTATTCATTTAAGCAGTCATGAATTTCCCGAATAGCCAAAGGTTCAACTTAAATGTCTTAAATCTGAAAAGGGATTTCAGGAAGAAACTAGTTCTGTGCATCCCCATCAGGATAACTTCTTGTAGATATTCCTGATTTTTTCTTTAATTTTCAGATTGTTTTATATTGCTGTTCTCCAGTTTTCAACTATAAATTACGTTTGTAACTTCTATTTTATATTTTCACATTGTTTGGCTACAGGCATCTGTTCTTCTACTGGTTTTAATCATCCTTGCTGGAGCTGCTCTAGGATACTGGCTTGTGCGAAAGTTTGTAATTTCAGAAGATGGAAGTGTGGATGTTGGTGTTGCTCCGTTTGTGAAATGGGCAATGCGTATTATTGGTTTCACATTTATATTGCAGGTTGTCTATTTTTTGCATTCTATTTATTTAGATTGTTTTGATGAGTATGTTAGAAAATCAGGTGATATTATTGCATTATTATTTCACTGAACTAAAATGTAAATCCCAAAAAAAAGAAAAAGGAAACTGACATTTTCACAAGGCTCCCCTAGTAAACGGGATCCACATTCATGTGATTGAGGTCAAGTGGAAATATTCAAATTTCCTTGTTGAAATAACACTTACGCAAAAATAATTACAGCACAGGGCCAAAACATGTCATTGGAATCACTAGTAGTTGTGGAAATATTGGATAAGCTGTTTATATTTCCTTTAGTACATTACTCAGATTCCTAGAATGGGATTTTTACTTGTTCTGGTCTGGCACATATTTGTTGTTTTTATGGGTGTCGACAAAATGTATTTGTCTTGAGTTTATTTTACAGATTGTACCAGAACATAATTCCTTCCTTGGTACTTTGAGGAATTTACTTTTTTCTTTGATAGAAAAGTCGTATTCATTACATATAAGTTTCTAAGGAACAACAGTTTACTAGCATTTAGGTTGTTGTCCTTTGTGACTTGGTATGAATACAATGTGATTATACATGGACAAAGCCATCACCACAAGTGTACTTAATAATTAATCATCTATAGCCTGTGATGATTAGTTATGTATATAAATTGTATATGATGTGATTGTGAAACATTCTGGTTGTTCTTTTCATTTATTTAATTAATTTGTTTGTTCTTTTGGAGAATTGAGTATAATTTCTAACTTTTTATTGTTCTTTTTATTATTTAATTTTTCAGAGCACTCTCGATACTCCTTTGGCATTGACAGCACAGGGTGGTTGTTTGGTGATCTTCTTTTCATTCACATACTTAAAGTGGCATTGCCTTGAGTGAGTTCCATATTTCCTCTCTTTTTAAACTTTTCAATGATCTGGAGGTGAAGACAAGTAACTCATGGAAAATAATGTAAAAGGCTGGCTTGCCTTTATTCAGTTGTTTTCTTATGAAATTTAATCATTCGACTTGTATTGGTGTTATTTGTCATCTTTCTATTCAGTTTTAAGTATAGGTAATATATTTGGATTATAATAGGTAAGCTGGACTAATGGTAGTGAACATTGATTAAGGGGTGGTTTGGATATAATGTTTGATGTAGACTGTTCAGGTTTTAAAAAGTAATTCTTGGACTGGTAGACCCTGAACATGTATTGAGCTTTTGTTGGATGTGTTTCTAACAACTTCCATAGTCTTCTACCTTATCTCTTAAATCAACATAAATGGTATTTAGAGAATCAAATGGACTCACTATTCTATCAAGAAACCGGACTTGTTATTCTATCGAGAAACAGGACTCGTTTTTCTATCGGAAAAAGATGAACTCATTATTTTATTGAAAAAAAATATACTCATTTGAATGATAGAAAATAGAAATATTAGCAGTGATTTTTAATTTCCTCCTTGTATGACGTGACATGGCATTTCTGCCTTAAAATTTCTTATAGATGTATTCAGAAACTTAAGTTGTACTATTGTGATTCAATATAGGGATCTGTCATATCCTGGAAGGAGTCCTTGGGGGCTGGGTGGTGGACGGACAACTGTGAAACGTACTCGTGCAGAATTCTTAAGCAGGTCTGGAATGAAAGGTCCTCGCAAAACTCTCTGGAATAGCCCAAGGAATTCGTCTAAATGGACCAGCCTCCCTGTTGAAGGTAGACTCATTTTGAGACAACCCTGTTCTTCTTTTTACCTTTTTAAGTATTTTTTCCTTATACTCCCTCCGTTCCAAAATATAGAATCATTGTCGACTTAAAATTGACATGATTTCCTTTAATTTTAATTGATACAATAATGAATATTGAAAATTTATTGTTTCATAATTTTAATGAATCATTTCAATTGTAAGCTTGAAAATGTATTATTTTGATTTTCAAAAGTCAATAATGGTCTTATAATTTGGAGCAGATGGAGTATATTAAATTATCCTGCTTCAGCACCATCAAGTTGGATGCATATTTATGATAGCCATGGTGCTCTACTTATTATGGTTTCAAGTAGTTCTTGGCAAACCTCTAGGATCATGTGAAGAAGTAGAAATTGGTAACATAAAAGAAATAAGCATTCTTAGTTTAAGGGGGTCAGCCTTTCAAGGGTCTCATGCTCTAGTGTAGTCGCCAATTTTATGTTATTTACAATATTGGGGCTTTTAATCTGGATTTGAACAAGAAATAAGCATTAGCCGGCATAAACCCAAGATTTGTGGGAAAGGCAAAATTGTAATGAAGGATCACTGATGCTGCTCTAAAAAATAGTCATTATTTACTGATATTGATGCCCATAGCATAAAGCATGATATATGGTGTGCCCTTTTACCGGATTTTGTTGTTTCAGGTTTGGTGTCTCCTCCATCTAATTCTACTAGGACGAGACAGGATTTCTATTCGGTCTTTCACAAGACTCCAAACAGAAAGAAGTTTTCAAAGAGAGAATGGGAAGATTTCACAGAGGAATCAACACGGCAGGCACTGGCTGAGTGGGCATCCTCTCCCGAATTCACTGATTGGATGATCAAGAATGCCGATCGAGTGAAAGTTGTTCCGGATGAAAGTTGGGATGTGACAATTGGTAGTGGGTCAGACTCTACAGATGAGATTGATGTACAGAGTAGCAATAGACTTGGGATTTACAGATGGCAGAGGCGGAAGTAAGATATTGTGAGGAACTCATCATTTGTAGGGATGGAGGTTTAGAATAGAAATAACTAATTAGTCCTTGTCTATGTAAGTAATTTCAAAAACAAATCACACTTGCGATTAGATTATTATGTACAAACAAAGAGTGGGATGACAAATTTATGTGGTATTAAATGCTGATGTAAAGAAGGGTTTCATATGACTCTTCTATTTTATTAGGCATAAGATTAGTTGAAATATAAATAAATCATTTTTCATATACATAAATTGTTTTAGTGGCGGTTAATCCTGATGCTTGTTTGAGCAACTGGCATGTTGAGGCCGGTAATTAAAATGATTAATGTATGTTACTGCCTACCTACCTTTGACCTTTCTTCAAGTTATCTTGCAGTGTGCAAATGAATTTGAATTTACTGCTTGTTAAAAAGTAGAGAGCAGGCAGGCAAGAATTAAAACACACTGATTTTGGATGACATTTTGACCTCACCTTTACCCATGTCCATATCTATCCATAAACATATAAATTATAAATTTTATTTTTGAACATCATGCATTTATAGTGTGACCAATTTCTCTATCTTTCTTTCTCAAATAATTAAGAAGAAAAAAGTGAGAAAATTAGACGAAGCGTGTTGTTCAAGAATCGAGTATATGATTTTTAATTATGTGGGTCTAAAGGCGCCAAGTCATGAATTCTTTTATATATATGAATGAAATAAATATATATATATATATATATATATATATATATTTATATGTGTGTGTGTGTGTGTCAGTGACATTGAGATCCTGACATCCTCCTAGTAGCAGCTAGCTGCTATTAATAACAGTATCTTTCTTTGTTGTGTTGTGTACAATAAAAGAAAGATAAATAAATGGAGGATCCGGTTAGTATGAAGTTATTTTTTTAGTAAGTTGGTCAATTAATTAATAGAATATTGATACACATATAATTTTAATTGCGTGTCAATATTTTATTGGTCAATTGACCAACTTACCTCAAAATAAACTTCATACCAACCACTTTAGAAAGAAAAGGGTGGCATATGCATATGCTATATGGAGTAATAAACAACTAAACAATACTCCCTCCTATTCAGATTAAATGACATTTTATGGAGTTTAATTTTAGTCTATATAAGTGTCGTTTTGGAATCTCTATGCAATATTGCACTATTTTTTTCTAATTTACCCCTCTATTTAATATCCTTAGTAAATGCAATTGTGGAGAGAGAAATAATTAATTAGAGACAATTGTGGAGAATGAGAAGAGACAATTGTAGAGAGAGAAATAATATTTTATTATTTTGTGTTATTTATTAATAAGTGTGTTTAATTCTAAAATAATATTTAATCTGAATAGGAGGGAGTATATGTTTTGTCTTTCTACTGCACGTGACGTGCTTCTCTTGCCGCCCCCGGGCACCGGCCATTACATAAATACTACTATCATTTTAACATAATAATTTTCTTAATTATTTATTTATGTACACATACATAATTATACACACTCCGCTTCAACTTCAAGGAATGACCCTCCTTACTTCACTTGCAAATGCAATCAACACCATAATTATGACTTCGTCTATTAAATAAAATAAACAAGTTTTATTTTACATTTTTTTTAATTGTTTCATAAAAAATTACATTTCTTTTTCTTTTTTACTAATTTCCACACACACTCAAATAAAACAAAAATTACCGCTGGGCCAAAAACTTACTGCAAAATTACATTTCGTTTAATGTTACTTGCCATGTTTCTTTTTGACAAAAAAGAAAAGATTTTTGCTCCTTTTTGAGGTCATGTTAGAATATATATTTTTTTTAGAATTAGTTACTAACTTTCAAATGTTATCCCAAAACACCAAATAAAAAAAATTATTTATTTTTCTCAGTATTTCAACTTTAACTTGCTCTAATAAAATAATACTCATTCATTTGTCTCTCATCTTTCATCAAATTTTAAAAGGATAATATTTATGTTTTATACTCAAATTCAATCAACTATATAAAGCATTAATTACAATATTCTTGATATCCTTGCCTTTATCATTATTGATGCAGTGAAAAACTTCAATTATTGTGCTACACGTACGTATGTGTTTGCTTATGCTACATAAGCCCTGTTTGTCTTTTGACTTGTGAGAAGTTATATGACTAGTGTTTATTTCACCTTGTCTGTATAAAAATTAAAAGCCATCAAAAGTTAGTAGCTATAAAATTGAAAAGTGAAGACAAACATGGCGATATTATATTATTGTCAGCTTCTAAATAAGTTATTAAGCTAGCAGATGATTTTCTGATTGACTATCAAATTAAACACGCGTGAGATGTTATTATATTCTTAATTTTCATTTAGATGTTGCTCCTTTCTTTGACCTTCTACTATACTAATACCCATTCCTTATCCTATAGCCTATAGGGAGAAAGATATGTTGGTCATTACTCATATTTTTTAGGGACAATATAAGAAATTAGATGGGTCCTGTGTCTCTGACATTGTATGGACGGTGTAATTTATTCTAAATTTTGAACGGCTCAGATGATTTATTGAGTGAGCGAAAAATTCAAAATCATTTATATTTTATTAGATAGATTATTAATTTTTTTTTTCTCACACACATATGTAAAACGTCTTATATTTTAAAAAGAAAAAGAAAAAGAAATAAAAAATTACGACGATCCCCCCCCTCCCCCCTTCTTTTTTTGATTCTCAAAAAATTAATAATATTAGGAATAAAGTTTACAACGTATAGTTGGGGAAAATATCTTAAATTAGGAAAAACATTTTTCAACATATATAGAAATTGAATAATAATATCAATTTAGAATAGAAACAAGATCTTAAAATATAAAATAGAATACTCCCTTGATTCCTTGTTAATTGATGTTTTAGAGTAAAACATAAAAATTAATAAACATAATTAATATTTAATGTGAATAATCAAAATAGATATTCTTAAATTCATTAAAAAAAGATAAAAGTGAAAAAATTTAGTATTTAATATAAACATAATATGCAAAATAAAATTAGTACTTAATAGTAACGTTTTAGAGGAAATTTATTTAATGCGATTGATTGATTATTCTATTTTGGGCAGTTTTAGGGCAAGCGAGCCCCACAACATGTAACATCACGTTTCTTTCTGCTGACGCCATCACCATCCCACCAAAATATAATCAGTGAGGGCAGGGGGATCGATTTCCTTACTTTCCCTTTCTTTCTATATCTATTAATAATTTTCCAGCTTGCTGAATCTTCCCGCTTTCGTCAAGGCCCTTGGGGTTGAATCTGTAAGAATCTTATATTGGCCTTTGAGTTTCAGCGGGAAGGTTCCTTGCCTGGTTACAACTCTTTTTCTTCTCTTAGATTGTGTTGTAGGTAACGTCTTTTCTAATAATAGAGCAAACCAACTTGGAACCCTATCTATCTAATATTCTAATATATACATATTTTGTATAAAGATTCTTCGGGGGGCAAATCAACTGAATTTTCACATACCGACCTGCTAAATCCTCCTGTGTTTTATCTTTCGTATGGGTTTTCTTTCCGACCCACAAAACGGTGGCAGAGGAGGGGGTCAGGGTTTGTCTGGGTTTCAAAGTTTGATTAGGAGAAAGCAGGTTGATTCTATTCATATTAAGTCATCTCATGGTGGTCAGCAATTGGCCAAGGAGTTATCTATTTCCCACCTTATTGCCATAGGTAAATCTCATTATTTTCTTTTTTTATTATTATTATTATTATTATTATTATTACTATTATTATATAAACTAACTTTTTTCCTTGGGTTTCTGTTACTGATTGAATTGGTTCAGTTTCAGGGTGTTTCTGTTCATGGGTTAGCAGAAAGATGTATATATTTTTTGTTTCGTTCCATGATTTCAACTTAGTTTTCCCCAATTTTTCTTCTTTCTAATTTTTGTTGTTTGTAAGGTGATTAATTTATTGTTTTCTTTTTCCAATAAGTCTAATTATATATGCACACACTTATCAACCTAAAATCATTACATTTCATGTAATTTTGGTTTACTTTGTGGCTTTTGTGGATGCTTATATTCTATCCTGTTTACTGATTTTGGTTTCCTGTTTATCTTTTGATATGTTCTTTAGTTTTATGCACTTGCTCTATCATCTCTATAATATGTTGTTGTAGCTTATTCTTGAATTTATTAGGTGTTGGTTCAACAATTGGAGCTGGGGTTTATATTCTAGTTGGCACTGTTGCTAGAGAGCATGCCGGCCCGGCCCTTGCTATTTCCTTCCTAGTAGCTGGAATAGCAGCTGCTCTTTCTGCATTCTGCTATGCGGAGCTTGCAAGTCGATGTCCGTCAGCTGGGAGTGCCTATCATTATTCTTATATATGCATTGGGGAAGGGTAATCTCATAGTCTTTTGCACTGACCTTACAATTTATTTATTTATTTTTTGTTTTGGGGGGTGTGTTATTACCCTTGAAGATAGTATAGCTTATGAATCCTAGTTTTGGTAGATTATTTCCAAATTATCAAAATGCAATGCAATAGGGTAATTGTCGCGTGTATCACAGATGAGGAAATTAGCATAAACTCGGTGTTTTCTCTGTTTTTAAATAATTTTTTAATCAAAGATTCTACTTTTCTTATTACTTGCAGTCTTGCTTGGTTAGTTGGATGGGCTCTGATATTGGAATATACAATTGGTGGTTCTGCAGTTGCTCGTGGAATATCGCCAAATCTGGTGCAGTGTTATTTCTCTGATTTTAATATTCTAGTTGTTTGGTGTATGTGAGTTGATAGGTGTTATTATTAATACCTCAACTTTAGTGATACATTGATTAGTAATGATAATGTACTAAGGTGGAGTAGGCTTCTTTACTTGCTACTTTTGCATTGATATGACCATGGTACTTTATGGCAGTATGGCTTCTTTTTGATATCCATGGGTTCACCCTCAACTTTGGCACTTTCATTTGTGTATTGCTATAAAGTTGGGTTAGAGGGAATTTGGTATTGCAACCTTTTACCAAGTGAATCATGCAGACATTTTACTTTAGCAACTTATTTGAGGTGCTAGAAGAGCTAAGGGGTAGTATTACTATTTCTGTTATGATGATAATCTTGTAGTTTCATATCTATGTCTATGTTGCCTTCCCCTCCTTATATTCAGCCAAATTTGACATCTACAGATTCAAGCTAGTTTTATGTGTCTGAACCCTGAGATTCCATGACGGTACTTTATGTTGTTAGTTTTGATGAGTTCTTTTAATGTTGAGAGATGGTAAAAAAGATGGTCTATCCTAGATTGATCATCTTTGAGCTTCTCTAAGCATTGATTGTTTTCAACTAAATATAATTATGCGTTTGTTCTTTTGGTTCCACTTGTCCATTCAATTAGAGTAGGTTCTTTGTTCTCAGAGAAGTATTAATGTACTTTTGCTATTAATTGTACCTGTAATTCATTAACAAAGGCTATGCGTGTTGGAAATTGTGGTTGGTTTAAAATTTCGCTTTCTCTATTGACTCATTATTTCTAAAAGGCGGGAGGGATTTTTTATTTTAAGTCGATTTTAATATTTTATTTTATATTTATCCAAACAAAACAATAATATAAAGCAAAATAATCTATAATAAAGATAATAAAGGCCTTTGCTTAAAGTTCAAACATATATCCATATTGTCACTGTCAAAGTTCAAATACAAACATGCAATTGTTGAAAGTTCAAAATATCTTTAACGTATTAGTTTAATCATAAACAAGATTGCTATTAAATAATAAAATTTCAAGAATTCAATTTAATATTAAAACTTAAGAAACTAAACATAAATTTAAGAATTATATTGAATTAAACTAAATATTACAAATGTATCATTATTTATATAATTTGAAGTTGGTACAAGTTCAAAAAATTACAACTATAATAAAATTATCCATTTTGACTTGATATTGTTCACTTCTTGTTGTGATTTGATATGCTACAACTTGTATTATGAATATGGTAAGTAAATGGTAACAACCTCCATGTGCACACGTGTCTACAAAATATCTAACTGTAGAATATACTAACTATTTTAGTTATGCCCAGTTTACCCTTTTATTGTGATCCTGACACATTTCTTAAAAGGTGATACATTTCATTCCAGATCTCGAGTCCAAAGAAGAGTGTTTGAAAACTTAGTAGAATACGCTGATTAAGTTATTCTTTTCCGTTTCGTACGTATTATGTGTGTTTGACTATAATGGAATGCAGAAATTAATTCCTCTGCTTCAGCACTGATTGTATACCTGTTTCCTTTGTCTTTAGGCCTTGCTTTTCGGAGGTTCAGATAGTCTGCCAGTTTTCCTAGCCCGCCACTATATTCCTGGGCTTAATCTTGTCGTGGATCCATGTGCTGCAATTCTAGTTTTTTTTGTCACTGGGCTTCTGTGCGTGGGAATCAAGGAGGTGTGACTTGTTATTGTTCTACCTTTGCATTTGTTAAAAAGTATCCTTTTTTGTCCGTCTGAACTTTGTGACTTTACCTCGTTGTATCTGAACTTATTAATTTTCAGAGTACATTGGTACAATCCATTGTCACAGTAGCAAATGTATGTGCCATGATTTTTGTCATTATAGCTGGTGGATATCTGGGTTTCAAGACTGGATGGGCTGGTTATGAACTTTCTGTTGGGTAATGTTGTCTAATATCTCTTTTCATACGATTATCTCTTAGTGTCAGAAATTTATCTTTTCCATTTGGATTAATAGGTACTTCCCATTTGGGGTAGATGGTATGCTTGCTGGGGCTTCAACTGTTTTCTTTGCTTACATTGGTTTTGATTCGGTTGCCAGTACGGCAGAGGAGGTATGTTAATTTCCATTGTATTAGTTTGCACTTCTGTAGAATGTCATATCTTAAGGAATTGAATGACGGAATTTTTTTTCCTGATCCCTACAGGTGAAGAATCCTCAAAGAGATTTACCTCTAGGTATTGGAGCTGCATTGTCTATTTGCTGCACATTGTATATGTTGGTCTCTGCAGTAATTGTTGGTCTGGTACCCTACTACGCGATGGATCCTGATACCCCCATCTCCTCTGCTTTTTCTCTTCATGGAATTCATTGGGCATCGTAAGAAAATATTTTTGCCTTTGCAATTATGTCCAATTTTACCTGTTTCTTTAACAAGTGTTGGGACAATCGAATTGAGCACTCCTCATCCATATCCTCTTCTTTTTTTGAATACTTTGCAGATATATAATAACTATGGGAGCTGTTACTGCTCTCTGCTCAACATTGATGGGTTCAATCCTGCCTCAGGTAATTAAAATAGTTGGTGAATCTATTATTCCTAGTGTTGAACAACTGTCTGCTCTTTCCTTGAATCTGGTTATTTTCGAATTTATTTGTGCAGTAACAGTGTATCCATAGTTGAAAGTCTTTACTGTGCTTTTGAGGGAGATTTACTATTTTTCATTCTTCAAATTCTTTGGAATGCTTTTTATTTTGAGACTGAAGATCTTGCAATTAATCCTTTTTTGATTTTCTTTTTTCTTTGCTTCAATGTATAGTTCTTACAGATTGAATAAAGATGTTAAATTAGATATTGTAATGGTGATAATTCTATTTGAGAGAAACCCAGCAAGTCGAGACATTCATATGATTATTATGGGATCAGTGATTGTATTTTTCTGGTGACAAGAAAAAACACGTTCGAAGTTTTTTTGGGTATGAATTATAAGGCTTGCCAAAAAAATAAATTAAACATTATATTTTAAATATATATCTAACATAGTTGATAATAGAATATACAAATATATTGGGAATATACAGATGTAATGAAAATAAGATGTATAAATATGTTTGCGGCACATCCTAATATTTTCTTATATATTTATAAGATGTATAAATATGTTCATGTTCCTCGTACAAACTCATTGTGGAAATTCTTATAAAAGTTAACGTCCTTCATAATTTTTGTGTACCATATGCTTGAAAAAGAAAAAAAACATAGTTTAACGTATATGTATATGAGTTAATGCTACTGTAAGTGCGTGCTTATATAAGAAACCTTGTCCTCATCTGGACTCCTTGAAAGCAGTGGTGATGAAATCTAAAATAATGCTTATGAGTGGTCATGTTGGATATTTTTCTCTTGTTAATCCCCTCTCTTTTCTACGTAAACTAAACATGTCTTGGGTTTAACTTGCTCTCTAGTCAGTCTCAAATTTTATTATCTATTCTTTTTCTTTTGGAGATAATTTTGAATTATTTGTGATATTTTAGTTTTCCTTTGACTTGGTTAATATATGCAATTTATCTTGACTGCACCTAATAAAAAAAATGGAATCCTTGATATTTATGTGTTCTCTCAGCCACGAATCCTGATGGCAATGGCTAGAGACGGATTATTGCCGTCATTCTTCTCAGATGTTAATAAGCGCACTCAAGTTCCTGTCAAGAGCACTATAGTGACCGGCATAATAGCTGCAACCTTGGCATTCTTCATGGATGTTGATCAGTTGGCAGGGATGGTACGTCAATCTTCTGCTCTAATAGTTTGTAGTCCACATGTGTGTGTATATGTATGTATATTGGAGTATATTTTTTTCATGTTGACACATTTTATATTTTAACTCATATGAATGAATTACCTCTTTGTTGGATCTTTTAAACAAATGAACCAATAATTGAATCAGTAATGTAAGTCTCAGTCAAATAATTTGGGCCTGTTTAAGAGTGCCAATTTCTTTTTTTTTTTTTTACAAGTTTTTTAGGAGTCCAAATTTATTTATTTATTTAGAACTTCTATTTAAGTTGAAAGGTTCTTATTCATACCATGTGGCACATCAGAAGGCAAATTCCTGATCTCTGAAACTATCTGCTTAAAATGCCGCGGTGATATTTGATCCCACAACCTCACGGTAGTTGGCCTGAGCTATTAGTGGATTAGGCAATGGCTCCTTTCCACCTTCCTGGTTCTTGGGCCCAGATGATGACCTTTTTTTCTTCAATTTTTTTAATCAAAACTAAAATATGGAACATAAATGAAGCGGACATGAACCTTGGTTTGGAAGTTGATGCAAGCTTACTGGAACTTTGAGTTCCCTAACTGGCAAATAAGATGGTGGATTCAGGAATGCAGTTTGGAACTTTTCACCAATTGAAAGATTATTGAATTCTTCTCCATTATTAGGATTCACAAATTTACATTTTTTGTGCAGGTCAGTGTTGGTACACTTCTTGCGTTTACAATGGTAGCGATTTCTGTATTGATACTGCGATATGTCCCACCGGATGAAGTTCCACTTCCATCATCGCTTCAGGTGGCTATTGATTCAGTGACATTGCGATATACTAGTGGTGCCATTGATGTGGAGAACATTAAAGACCGTGTTGGAATATCTGGGGAAAATACTCCACTTATACTTGGCACAGGGACGGCACAAGTTAAACATCCTCTTATAGAGAAAGAAGAAAGTCAAGGTAATTGTAAGTTCTTTACTTCATATATGACTAGGCTTCTAGTTATGTGGATGTATTGAAGCTTTAAATATTGTAACGAGCTAAATAGTTAAGTTAAGCATGTCTTATGCTGGCCCTCTATAGAGAGTCCTTATGACAAGATTGAGATTGAGGTATGTGTTTGTGGTTCTGGATTTTGCATGAACTTTATGTCATGGTTGGAATTCTATAGTTCATATGGATACATATCTATCAGGCTTCAATTCAAAATGTTCAAAAAAAATTGTTCGACTTCCATTTATGAAGTAGTTTACTTTATTTTGGAAGCAATGCTAGTAGTAGCGTCAAGGCGTCAGGGAAGCATATCTAAATTCTACTAAGAAGTGCGGTGGAATACAAAGCACTTTGCAGCAGTTAATCATTTGATCTACCTTGCCTCGTTTATACCCAACGTGTTCATTTTGTTTTATGGATTTCTTTTTAAGCAATGATTGACGTGGAGATTGTGTAATGCTTATTCTCAAATTCTAATAATCTAATAAGATTTCTAGAAATATGCATGGTGTTTTTTGCCGTTGCTGTTTCGGGATTTGCCAAATTGGTTTACTTTTTCTTTTGTGTTTATTGCAGTCATCTTCAGTGAAGAGAACAGGCGTAAAATTGCTGGCTGGACTATAATGCTTACATGTTTTGGAGCACTTGTCCTTACATCGACTGCTTCATCTACAGGCCTGCCAGGGTGGGTCCTCGTCCAATGTCTTAATCAAATGATTCTGACATGTATTTATTGAGAGAGAGAGAGAGAGAGAGAAATCTGAATGTGCAATTGATAAATAATATGCTGGTCGATGTTGCACACATGCAGGGAGGGGTGACTGTTTATGAGTTCTTAGACTTGTATTTACAGATGGGCTCATTTTTTCTCCTTTGCAAGAAACTATGTTTTACAAATGACCCTGGGTTACCTATTTCTAACTTGTTGATTTTCCTCAGTTCTCTGCGATTGACTCTATGTGGAATTGGTGGCATTCTTCTTTTAAGTGGTCTGGCAGTGCTCACCAGTATAGACCAAGATGATGCTAGACATAACTTTGGGCACACAGGAGGTATAGTTCCTTCTACCTATAAACATGGTTGTCATTTTTGATAAGTTATTATATGAACTTGACTAAATAATTAGGCCATTTCCTGCATCTGTTATCGTTATTATAAGCAGGATAGGTGGCATTCATATCCTCATATATTGGGGACCCATGAACCATATAATGTGTAGGCCCAATCTGTCAGGATATTGAAACTTAATTATTCTTTTGTCTAACATAATAAAATCGGAATGGTATAAGTTGAGCTTTCTCAAGAAGAGTATAAACATGTAGATTATTTTTCTTCTTGCAGGGTTCATTTGCCCTTTTGTTCCTCTCCTGCCTATTGTCTGCATTCTTATCAATCTCTACTTGCTGATCAATCTCGGGTGAGTTCTCAATTATTGAGCACTAAACTTCTTATGTTAGCTGGTATTATTAAATATAAAATAACCCTTTGTATTATCCACATTTCTGGTTCGTTCTGTTACGGTGAGACCGTGAGAGAGCCTGCTTCCAATAATACAGTGAACTGTGAAGTACCCGGGCGACATGGGGTGTGGGAGGGTCTATCGTCCGGCTTTTCCTCACACCTGTCAAGGATCCCCAGTCCATTTAACAGAGAAGCCCACTTAAATTTATAATGATTATTAAGTCAATGGAAGGTAATTAGAAGATGACAAAATGGAGAGGATCTAAATCTGCCAGACACATTAAACATATATATGGAATTTTGGTTTCAGTATCCGTACCAATCTTTTTTTCTTTGGGAATCACAAATCCGGTGGCAGAGCATCATTAACAGCATCAAGTCTCCACACTTCAGTCATCTTGTACACCCAGTCAACACATCATAATGAAATGTTAGTGGCGATAAAAACACCGAACTCTGCCCTAGTTTTCCCTTTGTATTTTACTTTTACTCTCATAAATTAATTTTAAACCGCCTCATTTAAACTCGATTCCATGACCAACAATTAGTTTAACATTCCCTTGAGTTCCCTTCATAGAAACCAACTTTCATCCTTTTTTCCCGAGTTTAGTGAATAAAGTAATATGCGTGAAAAAGTAGAAATATTCAGCTTTTTTTAAAGCTACATTTTCAGTTTACTTTGATTATGGATTCCCTTTTCACCCTGTCATGCTTGCTTTTTGGTAACTTTTACAAAACCAATCCAACTTCAGCACAAATGGACCAAATTACCTTTCAGGGAAATATGAATAAGAGTTGATCCACAATATATTGTGCAAAAGAAATAAATTGATCAAAATTTGGTCCCTAAACAATGTCCACTGATGACCATGAAAACTCGGTTTGGTGTTTGCTAGTCTAATGTTTTGGGGGTTGCCACGGATGTAATGAGGTTGGAGATTGGATTAAGCAAGTTGGTTGGGATAGTTTTTTCCTTTTTGAGTCCACTAAAGTTTGGTTAAAGTTATATGACAGTACTCAGCAAATTAACTAGGTATCTATTCATTTGTGCACATAACTAAGGTTTTGAGGGTTTAATCTACTCATTTTAAGCAATTGGTGTATGTTGACTTGATTTCTTAATAATTCAACAAGTGCAAAGTGGATTTATTAGACGGAAGGGATAATATTTGTCTAGCTTCCTGTCTCCCTTTTGTTTCTTTTCTCAAATGGAATATTGAATAATTACAAGCATTTTGCTAATGTTTCTTAGTTCTTATTCTCATGTAATATTGTTCAAAACCCTCAGTGCTGCAACTTGGACCCGTGTATCACTATGGCTCGTGGTAGGAGTGTTTGTTTATGTTTTCTATGGTCGCACCCACAGCTCTCTGCGGCATGTAGTTTATGTGCCTGCAGTCCATGTTGATGAAATCTATCGCAGCTCAGCAAGCTCCTCGTATTAGAGAATGCGTACTCCCTGGCCAACTGGGAAATCTAATGTAGAAACTGGTGTATGCTTCAGATCTTATTCTTTTTCGTATTACCTGTAAATCTGTAATATCAGTTATATCTATTGTTTTTAATTGACATTCTGCCTTTAAAGGGCTGAAGAAGTAAATACAGAAAGAAGGAACGAAAAAAACAGTTCCCCCTACTGTGGGAGGACTAGTCACTTAATTGTGGCGTAAAGAAAGATTGTTCCCTCTATAATGCGGGAAGACTAGTCACTCAATTGTGGCCTCCCTTCTGTATCAATACATGTAATATAGGCCAGTGCCATGAACTTGTTTGCATTGTAAATAATGTGAAAATTAAGATGATAGCCTTTCTTGGTGGTGTGGCTTGTTTTCTTTGTTACCTTTCTTTTCCAGATAATTCTCTTGTCAAGGTAAATTTACCACCCATGGTAAATTGTGTGTACAAGTCTTAACAATTTCATATGGTTAGTCTCAAATGATGTGTCAATATTAAATCTCTTGTGATTGGTTACATAGCATTGGATTTGTATGCACCCTCCCCTCAACTGCCCCATAACATAAGCACTACAATTATCCTTGTTGTATTATGGGGGTTTTGGCTATTGTTTGTTTGTTGTTTCTTTCTCTGCCTACAGGTTCGCCCCCCTCTCCCTCTCCCTCTGTTATAAGTTATTAGTATTTATCAAAAAGATAGATTAGACGATGCTTAATAAATTACCTTTGAATTTTCCCTTCTTTCCTTCCCCTTTTGTGTCAATTGGCGGGTTCTTGAACTCAATGCATCACTGGGATTTAAAATTCCACATTTGTAGACTAGTTCCAGCCTGAAACAAAATTAATTGGCTAAAAATAATGATAAATTGACAAGAGAAACAAATTAAACCAACTAGCTGAAGGCAACAAACAAAGGACAAATATATATATATATATATAT
The DNA here is from genome assembly GCA_020205615.1 of Panax quinquefolius. Taxonomy (NCBI): domain Eukaryota; kingdom Viridiplantae; phylum Streptophyta; class Magnoliopsida; order Apiales; family Araliaceae; genus Panax; species Panax quinquefolius. The sequence goes on along the minus strand of JAINUW010000226.1, from coordinate 172,283 downwards.
ATATATATATATATATATATATATATAGTGACATACCAAACATCAGTTTATGTCATTCAAACACCAAAGTTTATTCAATTTCTCGATCACTTATTAAAAGAAATAAAATAGTTAAGTCAATTTCTCCGGACCAAGATCCTCTCCATTTCATGGTCCGGTCAAGATTTAAAATGTGTTGAAATATGACATTATGCTGACAGTAGAAAAAGATAATTTTAAATCTGTTTATTTGAATTGAAGATGATCTTAGTCCACAAAAATTTGAGTAATTCCTTTCTTGATTCCTCCGTCCGTCATTTTTCACTAGAAGCAAACTCACATCAACTTAATTTCCAGGAGTCTTATTCTCCACCTTCACCTGCACATAAATTACTGATTCATTTTCCTTTCTAAAATAACACAAGCATATATCCAACTAAAACTGCATGTATGATGAATTAATTGGAAAAATAAAATTATAAAGAGAGACTGGCCCCAAACATCTGGCATGCCTCAGTAAAGCCATGATTAGGGTTTTCTTGCCTGATCCAGGTGGCCCATAGAACAGAACAGCTAAACATACATACATGAAAAATTCAATCCATACCAAAACCCTAGATTTAGAATAGAAAAAGGTTCGGGGGGAAAGTATATATTACTAATTTCTTCGAACTTTACTAATACCTTGTCTAGAGATTTGGGTCTGTACCTGTCCGTCCGCCCACAACATTTTCGAAAAAGAGCGAACTAGGTAGAAAAAGTGGCGGGAAACGAGCGGAGGGCCGTGAGAACTCTTTAAATATTTTACTTTAGAGATAGATAGTTGAAACTTATCATGTCATTTATTAAATTGTATCAATATCATTGAAGAAAAAAAGTATGTTGGCCATTGTTATTTTTATATAGTAATTTACCCTTTAATTTTTTTTTATTTTCAGTTCCATAAAATGATTTACTCTATTTTTTCTCTCAAAACTAGTATTAATATTTTATACTCAATTTAGTCAAATACATAAAATATCAGTTGTATTTGTGATTGCTTTATTTATATGGTTGGGGAAGGATATGTGGGCAGCAAGACATTGTAAATATTTATCTTTTCAAATACTTAGTATAGTTAATATTGTAAACACGCTAAAAATATTGTCAAGTGGCAAGTTATTATTATTTTTAAATAAAATAAAATCATCTCACTATTTAAATTTTAAAATTTTATAAATCAATTAATATCAAACTCAAATAAAAAATAATTTTTTGTGTATAATAATATATTGAGTATTTTTTTTTTCTAAAAATACAAAAGAAAAACTGAAAGACAATTTTTTTTGAGTTGGGTAATTAACGAGATTGGACAGCCATTAATTAACGAGATTGGCAAGAAAAATATTAGGTAATTTGATAATTATTATTTATGTATTGATGATTGTAAAAGACAATTCATTAATGCTTGTTGAATTGTAGAATATAATTTTTAATGGTTGTCTATGAATTTATCACTACTCTTTCGGTTATTGTTTTTAAAATAAGGGATCCAATTATTATGAAATTAATTTTATGATAAATTGACAAACTGATCAATACAACGCATAAATAAATAAGACTGGTTGCTTTGAAAACAAATGTGAGCATAGGTCAGATAGCCCAATTTCTTAATGGGCTTCACTAACTTTAAGTAAGTAAGTCCAATAGCCCAAACAAATTAGTTGTACATCCGAAACCATAAAAATAAATCCCGATGTATTACAAACTTTTCCTTTCTTAAGGAAGAGAGAGCAGAGCATTGGCCGCCATTGTAATCTGGTGCGAGCCACCTCAAGTAGAAACCTTCGTCTTCGAATATTACAGTGGGCTTGCAGAGAAAATATTAGTTAAGCTTCAGCAACTGGATAGAGAAGCATGGCTATAGATAGTGGTGTTCATAATCCTTCTCACAAGTCTCATAGGTCTCGTCAATCGGGTCCCTCAGCCAAGAAGAATAAGAAGAAGAGCGACATTCCCAGAGATAAAATACACAACCCTAAGGTCATATCTTTGTTTTTCTTTGTATGTATACTAAGAATTATACACAGGTTCATAAAAATTGATGTGAATTTTGAATTTTTGCTTGTGGTAATAGGCATTTGCGTTTACTTCGACTGTGAAAGCAAAGAGATTACAGTCGCGTTCTACGGAGAAAGAACAGCGTAGGCTTCATCTTCCAACTATTGATCGTAATATTGGCGAACCCCCTCCCTTTGTTGTTGTTGTACAGGGCCCTCCACAGGTATTCTTTTTTGTCTGGTGTAATCAATTTGCATTTGTTCAGTATTTGTTATGCTAATTTTGGGCAATTCATGGTATTAAAGAAAAATGCATTTGTAGGGGAATCCATTGCAAAAGTGATACTAATTATTAAAAAAGATAACTGCTTTTTGAACTTATAATTTGAAATTTTTTCATTAGGTGGGAAAGTCCCTTGTTATAAAGTCCCTGGTTAAGCATTACACCAAGCACAACTTGCCAGAAGTTCGTGGGCCTATTACTATTGTATCAGGTTTATTTAAATGGCTTTCTTATTAATTGGGGTTTTGCTGTATTTCCTGTTTTTTTGCATTTTTGGGGAATTCTTTACTTTACTGAGACTTATGTGGTTGATTAATTTGCGTTAGGTAAGCAAAGGCGGGTACAATTTGTAGAGTGCCCAAATGATATCAATGGAATGATTGATGCCGCAAAGTTTGCTGATCTAGCTTTGCTTCTTATTGATGGAAGTTATGGCTTTGAAATGGTGAGTATTTAGTGTTTCTAATTACTTATGTCTGTATATGATATTTATACTTGAAAACTAATAGATGTACCTTGACTCTGTAAACCAAGAATGAAATATGATAGGAAAACATAATTTAGATTATGTTTGGTCTTGTATACGTGTGTTGAGTTAAGGTCATTCTTATAGCCAAGCCTTCCGGCTAAGAAAGCCAGAGTCAAACTCAGTTAGTAGAACTTTTCCAATTGTATATAGGCGAGGAATGTTGTAGAGCATGTAATAAGAATTAGGTTGTTGCAACTGTAAACTCAAATCATTTTCTCAGTTTTTAATTTTTCTTTATGATTTTATGAATGTTGTCCAACTCACTGGATTCCATAAATATCACTTTCATTCTACTAAGAGCAACTCCAGCAGGTCGGAGTTGTGAAAATCCTAGACTATATTTAGTCTAGTAAGCAATTTTTGCTCCAACAGATGGACTATATTTAGTCTAGCCATTTTTCTGGCAACCCAAAAAGACCAAATCAAGGAACGAAAATCTCATGTACTATAATTTTAATATTATTAAATGGGAGCGAGGATGAAGAAAAAGAAGAAGGAGATGAAGGTCTGTGAAGAAGGAGATGAAGGTCTGTGTAGAAGGTATGTGAAGAAGGAGATGAAGAAGACGAAGTGGGAAGCGTTAGATCAGAACGAGTAATAAAAAATAGCAACGGATAGAAATTGAAAGGGTAATTGGAAAATCTATAAATATGTACAATAATTCAATATATTTTACGTCTTTCAATCAACTACTCCAATATTTAGCAATTGTAAGTATTTTGTTAATAATAATTTGTATTTTTATTATATTTGATTTTTGTTTTTTATTGATTATTTTAATCTTTTTATATTATAGTCCACGGATAGCCCACATGATAGTCCATCTGCTGGAAGAATTGAAGACTAAAGGACATCTGCTAATGTCATATGAACTAAATATAGTCCAGTAGTTAGTCCATCTGTTGGAGATGCTCTAAGTTTCTTCTCGCATATTTTTGGCTATATCACACAGAACTCTGCTTGTTTATATTTTAGCTGTTTGTCTGAGTGTTAACCTGAACTGTGTTTTGGTTTGTGGAACCGGTACGGGTATTCGGTACACGAAATAGTCAAAATTGCGTTTTAGCTTTACTGTTAGGAATTTTCTTGGAATCTAATGCAATAAAACTAATTTAGTACAAATGTGTTGTTTGAGCATCTAATACAAGTTAGAATATTGATATTTGTGAAATTATAGATTGAGCAACAAAGAGAAATTTTAATTATGTTAAATTTAGAGTATTGGTATGTAAGAGTACAAACCAGTACGCGGTTTGCTAGGTTAATAAGAATAAGAGTATCTAGTAGCTCTGGTTTGTCCTGCCATATTTTGTCTGTTTCCCATACTTTTCCATGTTTGTCACCAAAGCATATAAATGAATTAACGAAGAAGACATAATTTGCAGTCTTTTTGGCTTGTAGTGTTGGACTATATAACATGACCTTTTTTCTCTTGCAGGAAACCTTCGAGTTTCTTAATATCATGCAAAATCATGGATTTCCTAAAGTTATGGGAGTTCTTACACACCTTGATAAGTTCAAGGATGTAAAGAAACTTAAAAAGACAAAACAGAAACTCAAGCATCGATTTTGGACTGAAATTTATGATGGCGCTAAACTATTCTATTTGTCTGGTCTTATTCATGGGAAGTAAGTAGCATGCTGCCTTTTGTATTTAAGAAAATAATTTGCATTTTCGTGTGGAGTATGTTTCCCCTCTTATATTAATAGAATCTTCTTTTTATATCTTTTTTTTCTTGACATTTAACTATATATTCATTAGGTTTATTGCTGATTCTCTGAGTGAACAGGTACACTAAACGAGAGATCCATAATCTTGCAAGGTTTATTTCCGTTATGAAGTTTCATCCGTTGTCTTGGCGAGCTTCTCATCCCTATGTTTTAGTAGATCGTTTTGAAGATGTTACACCTCCAGAAAGAGTGCAGCTGAATAATAAGTGCGACAGAAATGTCACTTTGTATGGTTATTTGCGTGGCTGTAATTTGAAGAAAGAAACTAAGGTCCCTATGTCTAACTTTTATGTTTGTATTTATTTTTCTAAGCACAAACTAGTAAAAAACTCTATCAAGGAGGGAATAAAAAGACTTTCCATGATCGGGACACATCTAACCTTCCTGAAGCACCTACTATATAAATACTATTGTCTGCAAGCAAAAAGACTGAGGAAAATCGATGAGATTGAGACTTTATCCCTTGAATACATATCACACAATTATGTGGATACAAAGATGTATATGGACAATTATGTGGATACAAGGATGTATATGGCCTACATATGTAACACAATGGTTTCCGTTTTAGCTTATTGAGGACCATAGTCCATTTAAACGTTCTGATCTTTGAGGGAACCTTAGTCATTTAAGGGAAACAAACAAGAGGCTGATGACCAATGAGAAGAGAGAAAAAGGACTTGTATGAGGAGAAAAACTTAAGAAGTCCAGAGTTTGTATACACCAGTCTATGGCCGGGAATAAGAAACCAGAAACCAGAAAGGCAAGAAATAAAGATGATCCTCAGCTTCCCTATCATTGAGGTAACGAAAGAAGTGAAAGTCACACGATTGTCCAAAGAATGAAACTTGAACTAGGAGCGATGCTAAGGGAGGATAGGTAAAAAAGGAGAGAGAAATATGAGGAAAGAGAAGCATTGCCAATCCAGATATCTTCTAAAAAAATGGATACATCTACTTTCCCCAAATTAATATAGAAAGTTGGAAATAAAAGAGAACTCATACAATTTACCTTTTGAGAAATGAATCTCATGGCCTAAGTGTGGTAGATGAAGGCATAGGATTGGCATCCAACCATTTTACAAGTTCTACCAGATACTTGTCCATATGTTATCCTAAGCATCATCTTCTGAAAAAAATATATAGTTAAAGCAATCTGCCCTTGTTCTGCAGAAAAAAGGCATTTTAAATAGGTTGGTCATCTCTCCAGAGGATGAGTTCTCAATGCTTAGTTTTTAAAAGAATTGTCATATGTGTTTGATAAATATTCTTTAATTTGTTATTTTCTTAACTAAATTACATGTAACTTTCTGTCTCTAGCATCTTAGCATTCTTAGTCTTATGATTTTACTTTATAATAGGCCGAATAGCTAAGGAACTTCTGGTATTCATACCAGGGTGGTGTGAGTTATTTCTTTCTCGCGATAGGACAGAAGTTTTTCCATGCTTCATTTAACGTCTATAGTCATTTGGTTCAATTTTAGTGTTAAATTGTTAATTTATATGCTCTTTATTTATTTATTAGTTATTTTAATCAGGTGCATATCGCTGGTGTGGGTGATTACAGTGTAGCTGATATTACTGGCTTAGCTGATCCTTGTCCTTTACCCTCGGCTGCCAAAAAGAAGGGTTTGCGTGATAAGGAAAAGCTATTTTATGCGCCTATGTCTGGATTGGGGGATCTCTTGTATGATAAGGATGCTGTCTACATAAACATCAACGATCATTTCGTGCAGTTTTCTAAAATTGATGAAAGTGGTGGAGTGGCACGACAAGGTTTTTACTTTTTTCTTTATTTGTGCATATTTGTTGTGTTGGTCGTAGGAACTTGATCTTATCATCATTTGTAACTCTTTTACATCTCTGTCTGCTTTGTCTTTCAAATATTAGAGATTGATAACGCTCTTTCATATACATGTTTTTCCCTCTCCCTTATGTAAAATACTCTTTAGATTACCAAAAGGGTAAGAATCACCTAGCTCTATCCCATTTCCGCTAAGATATTTCTCTGTCTTCCAGGAAAGGAGCTTGACATAGGTGAGAAACTGGTTGAGTCACTCCAGAATACAAAATATTCAATTGATGAGAAACTAGAGAAAAGCTTCATTAGCCTTTTCAGCAAGAAGCCCAACAGTGTATCAGAAACTCCAAATGATGCAAAAGATGATCAAGAATCGGTTAGGCAGATTAGCAATCTAACGTCTATGGAGCAATATCAGTCTGGTGAAGAATACAAAACTGATGGGTGTGGTGAAGAAAGTGATGGTGATGATATGAATCTCTTAGAATCTTCAGATGAAGATAGAACCCCTAAAAAGGATTCAACTATAAAAACTGTTGATAGTGGTTCTGGTGAAGAATATTTGGAGGAGGCTCATTCAAAAAACAATGTAAGTGAGCATATTGAGTTCCGTAATGGAAGGATGAGGAGAAAAGCTGTATTCAGAAATGAATTGGATCAAGCTGATTTGGAGGTAATGCTGTTGAAATTATCAGGTCTGTTACGTATAAATTTATGTATCTGCTTTGCTCATATCTTTATGCCCTTTGCAGGATTCAGATGGAAGTGTTGAATCTAAAGATGAGAATATGGATGACCAATCATCTTCTCAATCAGAGATTTCAGAGGAAGATGAAGAGAATCACTTGGATGATGGTAAAATCTTTGTAGTTATTGTGAAAACTTTGTGTTCAGTAAATTTCTATATGGGAGCATCAGAAGTTGAGTACTTTTGACGGAGTTGGTTGCATTATTTTCTGGCCAACTGAGATTGGTTTGCATTAAATGAAACTGCACTTCTCTTTTCCTTGCCTATATATTAATTGCTCAAAGTTTGTCTGGATAGAAAATTAGAAATTCTATCTCATAAGCAGTGTGTTCCTGCTAAGATTCAATTTGTTTCTAATTCTCTATTTTTTTTCCTCGTAGAAGATGAGATGGGAAATGCTTCAAAATGGAAAGATTCACTGGCGGAAAGGACTGTTTTGAGACAGAATACAAATCTTATGCAACTCGTGTATGGTAAGCCACTGAAATCAACTACTTCTATTGATGAGGTGCATGGTAGCAGTGACGATGAAGAAAGCGATGATGAAGAATTCTTTAAGCCAAAAGGAGAGGGTAAAAAGGTTTGTCTTTTTGACGCTTTGTTGGGACTGAATCTCTCTAATTTCCTCTGAGTAGGAGATTAGGATGTGATTTTTCTAAATGATTGGAATTTGTGTTAGAATTTCTTGTTAATTGTGAATGCATTACTTTTGATGATTGGATTCTAGGCCTATGCTAATTTTTCTTATTATTTTATTTTATGGTAGAATGTAAGGGAAGGTTTTGATGGCGATAATGTAAATATTGAAGACTGTTCCAAATTTACAAACCATATTACTGTAATAGACTGGAAAAAGGAAGAGAATTTCGAAAGCATTCGTGACCGTTTTGTCACTGGAGATTGGTCAAAGGCTGGTCGCAGGGGGAAAGTCTCTGAAGCTAACAACAATGATGATGATGATGAAGATGCTGGCTTTGGTGTTTTTGAAGATTTAGAAAATGGTGAAAAGTATGAGAGCCGTCTAATGGGTGACAATGGTGATGATGATGTCATAAGCAAGGACGGTAACTCACTCAATGAAGAGCGAAGGTTAAAAAAGCTTTCTCTTCGTGCAAAATTTGATGCTCAATATCCTTCACTTGATTTCTTGTCGTCCTTTCCCAGTTCTCCTTTTTTTAGATGCTCTGTGTGTGTGTGTGTGTGTATATATATCTACTGCCTTCTGTTCTGGCCTCTTCTTCCTATGGATTGTAGGCAGTAACATGTTTGCCTACATGGGAAGGAAAGAAGGAAAGAGGTGGTAAGAATTGAATGACAAAAGGAAATCAACTCATTTTGGTTGCTTTTGAAGAATCAGTTTATTAACTACCGAATAGGTTAAGAAGCTTCACTTAAGTTTCTTAGAAAAGTTAATCCACTACTTGGGTGCAATTTAGCATCAATATGACTACAGATAGTTCCTGTTACTGGACTTTGAGGACTCAAGAAGTAAACTATGCTTGAGCACAAATATTTTAAGTCTGATATCGTAAATTTTGCTTGAACACAAATTTTTTAAGTCTGATATCCAATTATAGTAAAGGAGCTTGGAGATTTTTGCCTGCTTGATTCAGTTTAATGACTTGTAATCCTTGTTAAAAGAGTACCGGGTTTATTTATGGATGTGATTTAACCTATTAATATAATTTTCCTTTGCATCAACTAAATGTCTTCCTTTTGTCTTAGAGAATTAAATGACAATAACATAGCTTAACCTTTTTTGGCTATCATTTTTAATCATCCACTCCAGATACACTTGTTATTTTTGTGTTGCTTTTGTTTCTTGCTATACCCTGCATCCACGTTTGGTGGAAACATTAAACGTATCATGTTGGTAGACCTTAATTTCAATATACATATGATGGGTCTGAATCACCTGAAGAGGACGATGATAACACACATGAAGCCAAGTCTCATCGTAGCCAAGCTAAAGATGGTGGATTCTATGATAAGGTATATCTTCTACCATTTTTATTGTTTTCTAGTATTGTATTTTTGATGATTTAATAGTAATTCATGTTGAATTTCTGATCCCTGTAGTTGAAAGAGGAGATTGAACTTCAGAAACAAATTAATGTTACTGAGCTCAATGATCTTGACGAGGCCACTCGGTTGGAGATAGAGGGTTACAGAACAGGGACTTATCTGAGATTGGAGATTCGTGATGTTCCTTGTGAAATGGTTGAACATTTTGATCCATGCCATCCTATTCTTGTCGGAGGAATTGGGCTTGGGGAGGAAAATGTTGGATACATGCAGGTCTGTAAGACTCATAAACTAAGATTTCTTCCGTTATACATCCAGATTCTGTTGAAGTTGATTTTACTTGGGACTCCTCCAGCAAAGAGTGTTCAAAAATTTTAAAAAAATGAAAAAGCAAAAACAAATGGAGAATGGCCTTTTCAATAACGTGGAACATTTATTGAAGCAACTCATTTTAAACTAATGGAAACATAGAAAACCACCATTTCCCAGAAATTAGAGAAGGGTGGTTGTAATTATGAACACAGCAAATAATAGGACACTCATTAAGAAAGGCCAAGAGGGGGCATGACTCCCTGTTTAAATGATGTATGTCATGGGGTTATAAAATAGGACGCCTATGCTGCCCACCAAACCAACTCTATGTTGGAACGGTCTAACACATTAATCTCTGTAGTCTATACCCCAAAGAATAAAGGTCATAGAAAAACTCCACCAGAAAAGCCAGAAAGAACAATAGACCCTGAGAAAACTCCTTGAAAAATGCTTTGCCAAGTAACCTGTTACAAAGCTACCATCTTGTGAAGGAGAAGATTGGAATAACACTCATTGTATTATGCATTTTTGCATATCACCCTCTGCATCAATCATATTAAGCCTATTGCATACCTTCAACTACCATAAAATATAGTTGCTCTGACTGGTTTCATGAATGATATTAGATCATATTTGAATTGCTGGTTTGCTATGAACATAATGATAGGGAAAGCTCTGAAATCAGAGTTATTTTTTCTTGCAAGGATGCTGTACCATAATATTAGTAATAATACACCCTACCACCAAATGATAGCATGTGGCTATAAATTGTACTTATAAATAGACAAATTTTATACTGTACATCATTCTGTTATTTCGATCTCATTATACAAAGGACTGATGTAATCAGCTGATTTTCTTAATTAGACGGTTACTATGGTGTAGAGCCTGTTAAGCTGCTTATCATAGTAGAGTTGAACACCAACTATAAATTAATATCGGTTATGCTCCTTTGTTTAATAGTTAGTAAGTTATAGGTTCAATATTTATGGTATTTGCAATAGCTACTCTCCAGTTATTTTCTTTGTTGTCCTTAATAATTTTGGAATCCCATGACTTTTTTTGTTTGTTTTTTTTATAATAATTTTGGCATCACAGAATGTTTTCATCTCTGATAGGTCCTGTTAAAGCGGCACAGGTGGCACAAAAAAGTATTGAAGACTAGAGACCCAATAATTGTTTCAATAGGATGGAGGCGCTACCAAACTACACCCATATATGCCATTGAGGACCAAAATGGGCGGCATCGAATGCTCAAGTATACACCTGAACACATGCACTGTCTTGCCATGTTTTGGGGCCCTCTTGCACCCCCGAAGACGGGGGTGGTTGCCGTTCAGAATTTGGCAAACAACCAGGTTAACTAATTTCCTTTGTTGTTATGTTGAGTTTTCCACTTTCTTGATGAAAGAAGACTGTTCAAATTGAGACATTCCCATTTTAATTACTTTTAGGGCTCCTAAATTCAAGTATCTTGTGTAAGCGTAAGAAATTTTCTACTTAAATTTTTGTTTGCTTCGGAAAAGTATTATTTCCCCCCTTATTTGACGTTCATCTTCGTAAACTGCACATCTCAATGCATTAGTAACATATGGGACAACTTAGAATAAACAATTTTACCATAAGCTAGTTCTTATTGTTCATATATTATGTTATGATATGAATATACCACACCAATATGTTATGTATCCATTGATACAAAGTTTAAGCATTTATTTCCAAAGAAAAGGGTAGAATAGCATAGTGATACAATATACTTGCAAAAGGATGTGCAAAATGCAAAAGAAAATGCTCTTATATTTGGAATGGAGGAAGTATTCATTTGACTTTTCTAAGGACTTGTATTCTGTACCATCAATGGGAATAATTTTGAGTTAAAGCGGGTGTAGATGGCGACATAACTTCTCTTTGTACAACTCTTCCTATATTACTGGAAGTGGGACTCTCTTCTCAATTGTTAGGACTTACTCGACTTTATGTTGTCCTTTTCATTACTTTTAAAGACCAAAAATACATATAAGGGGCTATTTTTTATACTATAGTGGCATCTCAAGCATAGGTTTTACAGTTTTCTTATCATTCTTCAAGTGGTTTTGCCTTTATTTCTTTCTCAAAGAGTTGTCCATTTTGTTCATATTTGTATTTTGTTAGTTTTTGTTTGACTTGTTGTATGCATGCGATGAACAATTTCTTTTAATGTTCAGGCATCATTTAGGATCACTGCAACTGGACAAGTACAAGAGTTTAATCATGCTACACGAATAGTGAAGAAGATAAAGCTAGTTGGCTACCCCTGCAAGATCTTTAAGAAAACGGCACTTATCAAGGACATGTTCACTTCGGATCTTGAAATAGCCAGGTTTGAAGGTGCAGCTATTCGGACTGTTAGTGGGATCCGGGGACAGGTGAAGAAGGTATGATTCTTAGTCAAGTGATTATATTTATATTAGCCTTTATTATATTATTTACTTTTGTATTTGAAGATTATTATACTTGATTTACTGTTTTAGAATCCTTCAAGATATACTCTACATCCCAAAAGTTTAACTATTCAAGTCATCATATAATAGTCATTGGCCATTGATGATTACCAGACTAAATATCCCGAGTAAAAACAGAAATATGACTATTTCTAGTTACTTGTGAATGTTAATCTGTGCAGGCCGCAAAAGAAGAAATTGGTAACCAAGCTAAAAAGAAGGGAGGACTTCCTAAAGAAGGAATTGCTAGGTGCACCTTTGAGGATAGGATTCTGATGAGTGACATTGTTTTCTTGCGTGCATGGACCCAAGTTGAAGTTCCTTGCTTTTACAACCCTTTGACAACAGCTCTGCAACGTCGTGATCGGCCCTGGGAAGGAATGAAAACTGTAGCTGAATTGAGGAGAGATCGAAATCTTTCAACTCCTGTAAACAAAGATTCACTTTACAAGGTAATTTCTGATAATGGGTCATTAATTGAACTACATAGTCTTTCCGTTTCTTATACTTTTACTCTCATCTGAACTCTTTTATTTCATTTTGCTAAACAGCCAATTGAAAGGAAGCTTAGAAAGTTCAACCCGTTGGTTATCCCCAAGTCATTACAGGCAGCTCTCCCATTTGCCTCTAAGCCAAAGAATATTCCAAGTCGAAGGCGGCCACTACTTGAAAATCGTAGGGCTGTCGTCATGGAACCTCATGAGCGGAAAGTGCATGCACTTGTTCAACATCTGCAGTTGATTAGAAATGAGAAGGTATGTTGCTTCAGGCCAGAACTCTTATCAGTCTGTCATCACGAATACTTTAAAGCTGGGTGTTTTATAAAATGTATATAGTTGTCTAACAGCCTCTTTTGATTTACAAGCCCCCTACAAAATCATGAGATTAAATTCTATGAAGAGGTAGGTCTAGGTTTCAAGGGATGGCACTAACACCATCTGCAAACATGATTAACAATCTAAAATTGGGTTGATTTGGTCTCCTATTGGTATGCCTTTATTTAAATTAGTTCCGGTGGCACACGCAACGCGTGTGCAATTACCGTAAAGATATAATTAATAGGAGTTTTATCAAATTTTTGGGATAGAATAAAAAGTAAATAAAATAAAAAAGGATGAAATTGTAATAAAACCAAATTTGTAGGGGCTAAAGGGAAAGGAGATTTGTGACAGCTGCAAGAGAGCTGTTATTTTCTCCCCTCTCCCTTGATAATATAGATGAGATGCATGTTTGAAAGAATTGGTTTAGCCCTGCATTAGAGAAGCTGTTTTTCAACCTTAATAGCTTGTTAAGTTTTTGGCTTTTTGACACCAATATTGTTACAGAATGGCTCCTACAAATTAGACGAATACCTTTCTATTGCCAGTAACTAGTAATGAGATCGTGTAAATTCTAATTCTGTTATGAATAATTAACTGCCACTGACAGAGAGGTTTACTCAGTGGAAGCTGTAGAACTTTACTAGGGTACTCCTAAGGGTCCATTGTGTACTTGGCATGTAGGGTTGGAAATGTGGTTGACATAGTTTCATTTTTAGCAGTTAGAACTGATGGATGCTCATCCACTCTAAAGCATTAGGGTTCCCATAGATAGGGCTTGGATTCATAATTCACATCTTCTATCTTACCCGGCTTTTGCTTTAACCTTGGGGTTTAATAAAAGTTGGGAGAAACAATCAGGTTGAAATGGTAAACTCATTCTCCCCCTCGGCAAACACTTGATCAACACTGTACGTGTCTCCTTTATTTTATTTGCCTCTTACTTTTATTGATTGTTCTCACCTCTATTGCTGGTGTGGTTAGCCTCGTGCACTTGAATCCAGCCCCTTTTCTTTGTTTCCTATGTGTATCAGGCTATCAACATTGTTTTGTTTCTTTTGTCATCCCCAATCTTTATGTTTTTCCTTTCTGTATGTAGGTGTACTTTTTTGGGGAGGGGTGGGGTTACTTATCTTGTTAGTCAAATATTTGATTCTCTTTGTTAACATGATGTTCGTTCTCACTATAGATATCGGGTCTCTGATTTTTAGGCCGTCTTGTTTTTATTTTCTACTTTTTCTATATTGTTCTGAATTGTCTTCTCTTTTTTTTTCTCTTTCTCATTTTCGTGTGCGTGTGTATCAGTGTATACACACTTGTTTTTCTTGACCTGGGCAATGCCATTTACTACTTTTAGGAGTGCCGTGCCTTACTATTATTGTTTTTTGCTTCTTTATATTCTCCTCCTTTTGTGGAGTCTGTACTTAAGTTTTTATGTAAGCCCTTGTTTCAAAACAACACAGATTTTGTGTGTGCATCTCTAATTGCATTGCAGATCAACTCTAGATGTAACTAATCAATCTTTTTCTTTCCAAACTTGCAGATAAAGAAGCGAAAGCTCAAGGAAGAGGAAAAGAAGAAATCTCATCAAGCAGAGAAAGCCAAGGAAGAGCAGATTTCAAGAAAACGGCAGAGAGCCGAAAGACGGGAAAGATATTGTCAGGAAGACAAATCAAAGAAGAAAATGCGAAGAAACTCTGAGGACTCGTGATCATCCCTCATTGGTGGTGTTGTTTCGGGAATCCTTTTACTTGTTTCACCAGGTGCATCAGGCTAAAATCTACTACATGATTTAATTTCTTGTCGACAAAATTTAATTCAGAAATTTAATTAGGAGCCCTCAAGAGTGTAATGTAATAGCTGTGTTTTGATATTTAAATATAAGTTGAGATATATAGTCCAAAATTATGGTGTGCGAGAATTTTGGATAACTATCCAAGTTTTGCGTAGTTATCCTGTGGAAATGTATTTCAGTGTTATTTTGTTGAATTCTTGAAACCATAACCTCCAAATTCAGAATTACCATCACTCAGAACATGATTTAATGTTCATCTTGTAAATGTTGTTTTGCTTTGGTGAATTTTTTGTTTCATTTATTCAGATACTTTAGGTACTTTGTTTCCATTTTTTCTTTGGAGGCTGAATGAATGTGTTATTTTTGGTTGAATGAATTATACTATTAAGTAATATTAAATAAATTTATAATAATTTTAAATTTTTTAAAGGGATAAAATAATAAAAAATTAAATTATCAGAGGATAAAATTAATTATTAAATAATTTATTTTATTTAAATTTTTTTATTTAAATTCAATTTTTTATCAAACACTCTAAATATAGAAATGTTGAAACATTATACAAGGCTGCTGAAGATTTTAGATTTAGAAGCTATAAAATGTTAAAATGAATTTTAAAATTATTTTCTAATGTGGTGGCATGGACGTATATTTGTTTAGCTTTTAATTTAAACTATAGAAAATAGAAAATTATAAACTGGGATTTATTAATTAAAATAGAAATAGGTTTGCTGAAGTGTTCAGTTCTAACAACAAAAAATTTAGTCATCAGTAGTGACATATTAATATGGGCTAAATATTAATTGGGAATCGATAATTTTATAAGATTCTTCTAACCTATTTATTTTTATGTAAAAATATAGTTTTCATATTAATAATATGCACCAAATACAAGACTGTTGACTTATTTTTTTCGTCTCCGACTGTCGTACACTTTTTTATTATTATTAAATTATAGAAAATCAAAAAAAATTCAAAACTAAGAATTGAAAACTAATACTCCCTCCATCCCAGGATAAAAGTTTTGGTGCACATTTTACGTATATTAAGAAGATGAATGAAATGACAAAATTGCATATAATAATGTCATTAAATATAGAGAGAATTAGAATAAAAAAAGTATGAGATATTTAATACTACGGATATAATAAGAAAATACGGATAAAAGTTTGATTATTAAAAGAAGGCTTAAATATGAATTAGTACCCTAAATTATAGGACATATTCCACTTCGGTGATCCACCTTTCAATTTTATTAATTAAGTTATTAAGGCTTAAATATGAATTAGTACCCTAAACTATAGGTCATATTCCACTTTGGTGACCCACCTTTCAATTTTGTCAATTAGATGATTAAACTATCAATTTTTTCCAATTGTAACAAATTGAACATGCCACGTCAGAAATTGCTGACGTGGCTAATTGTGTGGGACCTTTAGAAGCTTATGTGGCCAAAAAAATTATTTTTTAATCATTAAATAAATAAATCTGTTTAAATAAAGGGCAAAATGGTCAAAACCTAATTTAAACATTAACTTAAAATTCATTCCAACAGAAAATGGACATTTGCAAACCGGAAGAAGACAGAAAATTCACATCGCCGGAGAAGAAGTCGCCGAAGAAAAAGACCAGTCCTCCACGCCCAAAAACGAAACGTTGAGGAAGTAAACCAAGATTCGGAGTAAATCCACTTCTCCTACATCCACCATACCATCAAAATCAGCAACTAACGATTTCTTTTGCACCCCGTCTGTAAGACCCCAGCTTTTATAAATAAAGATGAATTTTTCTATAAATATTATTTTTGAATATTATGGAATAAATTTGATATAATGTTATAGTTGTGGGTAATATTTATAAATTTTGCAAAAGTATGCAAGTTGTTATAAAATATTCGTTTGGTTAGGGAATATTCTTTTTGTTAGGGAATATTCGTGCAACTACTCAATCATTGGTGGACCCCTAGCGTAATTATTGTTTGATTGAGAAAACGACAAAAATATTTTATAAAAATAACTACGGAGAGGTGTTACCGCTAAAGCTGTTGAACTACCCTATTGGTAAAAATACTGAATACTGGCGTGGTTGCATAGTAGCACACTACAGATTGATTATTGATGCTTACGTGAGAAGTCACTCAACTATGCTTCAATTATTGCTTCAGATAATTCTTTGCATCATATCTATTATATTATTGATTCAATTATTGTCACAAAGATATCATCCGTATAATATGTTATAGTATTAAATCAATAATTGAGAGACGACAAGTTATAAATGATTAATAATTGTTGAAAGATTAAATATGTGTTGATGAAAATAAAATGATTTGTGGTAAGTTTGATTATTTTATGGGGGCTCGTATATGTCATCATCTAAGAGTCTCTTCATCAATAGTATTTACCTTCGTCGATAAAGTAATTACCTTCACGTCAATAGTAATTACCCTTGTGAATAATATTTACCTTCGTCCAATAGTAATTACCTTCACAAATCGATAGTAGTTACCCTTGTGAATAGTATTTACCTTCGTCCAATAGTATTTACCTTCGTTAATAGTAATTACCTTTACCAGACGTCGAACCACTTATCGTTTCACATTACAAAGGCCGAACCACTTGTCGTTTCACATTACAAAGCGTCCAAACCACTTTTCTTTTCACATCATTAGTCGTCGAGCCACTTGCTTTTTCACACTGGCGGTGCTTTAAGCTAGAAATCTTCTATAAATAGAGGCCTAGGGCTTCATTATTTTCACTTAATTCATTCAAGCTATAGAGAGAAAGTATAGAGAGAATAAGAGAGAAAGAAGAAGAGTATTTTATTACTACATCAATCAGTGCGGATTCAATTTCCTACCAAATGTAAGGAAAAATGTATCAGTACATCACCATATATGGAACAGGTTATGCGTGCCTTTTGTGGTTCGCAGAATTTTTAATTTTAATTATCGCCTCGCTTCTAAATCTAATTCCAATTTTATATCACTTGAGGCGGGATCCTTTTATTACATCACTTTTCAGGTCTTTGGTCAATTCCATTCTTCTCAATTTCGGTTTGGTGAAGAGATGCAAACCACATAAGTCATTCTCCATGTTCTTCTTCCCTTGAAGTTTTAAATTTTGGATTATCCTTTTTTTTTCTCATCGTACAAATTGAATCGCAAGTCTATCCCGAAAAAAAGCTGAGAGATATAAGATCATTTTAATCTTATAATTTGCATATTGAAATGGCATATATTGTGCAAACCCTAATCCGTAAGACGATACATGTCCCATTAAGCGTTCTTAGAAAAACGATAATCGATTTTTGTTGACTCCTTATAGTTAAAAAACAAGGATTTCGTAACTATGCTTAAATTGCCTTCACCTTTTAAACAGGGTCTCGCTCCTTTCTTTACTGAAATGAACAAAAGAGGTCAAAAGAACGCCCTTCATTCTAGTTATTGTGCAAATCCGAATCTCTTGCGTGGTTCAGAGCACCTTTGTTACTCGGACTCGGGTGCAGGTACGAATCTAGGTGTCGGACACGTGAATTCAAAAAATAGAGGATACACGGATATGAATTTGAATTTGGATACGGGTGCGGGGATACTGTATGTTATGATTTTTTAACAATAATGTTTCTAATTGTATCGCCAAGAAGTGCAAAAATATAAAAAAAACAAGGGCAAAACTGAAACTTTAGGGGTTGAAATGGAAGAAAACAAAACTACAAGGATTGATATGTAATTTTTCAGGGGCTATTTTGAAATTTTAGAAAACCTGAGGGACTAAATTAAAAAACTATAAAAACTATAGAGTATCTAACTGTAATTTTACAGGAGATATTTTATATCCCGTCTTTTTCTTCTTCCTCCTCTCGTTACGGCAGACGAGCAGACGGATAGAAGAATAGAAGAAGAAAGGGTAAAATGCAAATGTGGCCACTGAACTTTAGATGCCTTTGGATATTGAGTCCATTTCTTTTGGTCAACGCAAATCGATCCCATTTTTATTCGAAAATTTGGATTTTGAGCCCCCAGGCGCCATTTGGGCGTTGACTTGCTGACATGTCACACGTGGCGCCTACGTGGCAGATCTGACGTGGTCATTTTACAATTAATTTGTCACGTGTACGAGCTGACGTGGCCGTGTTCTAATTTTTTCTCAAAAATATTTCTAGTTGCAGGATTCGAACTCAAAAGCCCAAATTTGAAATTTTGGTCACATGACCACCCGAGCACCACGTGCCTAGTTGTTAATATTTCGTAAGGATTAACCTATATAACGAAACAATTCCTTTCCTCCAAATAAATTACTTCTTCCGTCCTAGGATAAAAGTCCTGGTTGACTTTTTATGCATATTAAGAAAGATGATAAAATGACAAAATTGTCCATATTTAAATTCTCATTTAATTGCATAGTTTTTTGCATATTACTAGTGATGCTCCATAAATATGCATAGAAAATAGAAATATAACAATTAATAATAAGGGTATTATAGGCAAATTATTGTAAAAAATAGATCATTTAAGGTAAATAGACATTTAATAACTTGGGACTACCTGAAATAGTAATAAAAACTTTTATCCTTGGACGGAGGGAGTAAAAAACAAAACCATATCCTTCGCTTTTCTAAGTTACACAACCATCATCTCATCTCCATTGTCGTCTCTCTCTCTCTCATCTAAAGCTCATAAATTTCAAAAAATAATCACAATAATAATAATAATAATAATAACAATAAAATAATAACAACATTCAGTCTAGAGTCCAGAGTTGAAGCATTCAAAATCATCATTTTCCTGAATCTCCTCTTTTGAAGCATCATTATGAGTAAATTGGGAATTCTTTGAAGCGACAAAAATTATTTCAACAAGTTGACGATCCTCCTTAGCACCACCAGTATATGCGTCTTTCATATTTAGGGGACCCGGTTCACAAATCAATTTTCTGGGTATGGGTTGAAATTTGGGGGTTTTAGTTAGGTTTTCGTTGAAATCATCTTTGAGGCTATGATAAGTTGAAGAATCCGGTGCAGTCCCTAGGGAACGCAAAGAACGCCTAATTACAACTGGGGTTTCATCTTTTGGTTTCTTCTTTAGGATAACTCTATATGATTTGTTTTGGGTTCTGATATATAAGAGAGGGAAAATAAAGTTAATTATTATATAGATTAATACATATGTATATCTTGAACATATATATGATAATAGAGGTGTAAAGAGAGAAACCTCTGACGCTTAGATGAGGTGGAGAGATCGTCAACTCTGGACTATATCTTAAGGGCAGCCATCATTTCGTCATTGTGTTTTTATTGTTATTATTATTATTGTTGTTGTTGTTGTTATAATATATTTATCAAAATAATTCCCCTCCCCCTTTGTTGGTCATCTCTTTTTGTTTTATTTAGTAGTTATGAATTGATTTAGTATATAGCAATATTCTTTGGGTAATTTAGTAGCTAAGCTTATGGTGCTCAAGTGGTATTTTGGCCAATAGCTCAAACTTGGGGTTTTGGGATCAAATTTGGGTAGTGGCATCTTTTTAGGAATTAATTTGATTAAAATTGACATCAGCAGTGGCGCTTGGGGGCTCAAAATTCAAATTTTCGAATAGAAAGAGACTCAATTTGCGTTCACCAAAAGAAAGGGGTTCAATACCTAAAAACACTTAAAGTTCAGTGGCCACATTTGCATTTTATCCAGAAGAAGAGGAGAAGAATAGAAGATGTACCTGGAAAATTTGATGTCCAGAGTCGATAAATCCCAAGTCGCAGCCTCGCAGGTAAGTCTCAATCTCTTGCTCTCTGCCTCTCTTTCAGTCTTTCTTTACTCTTCCCTTTCTGAATCGCAAATAGATTTTAGGGATTTTGAAAGTTTCTTGACTCTTCCCTGTTTGAATCGCAAATAGATTTTAGATATTTTGAAAGTGTCGTATCCGGATTGAAAGTGCCGCACCCGACACAAATTCCGCACATGTGTCGGATTGTGTCGACACGCGTACTCCATCAAAAACATGTGAGCTCGAGTAACACAACAGAGCACATAATTAGCCGCAATCTCAACTGAACAACTTTTGATGCAGTACTGGTAATAACACATTAACTTGGAAAAACTCTCAAGAGAATATTCTTTCAAAATCAATTAATTGAGAGTACTGTTTAACACACCTAACGTTGGTAAAAGATATGACTGGTGTGCTATATATATTCATATAATTTTTTTTTACAACATTTAACAAAAAGTGTCTCTACACTTTTAACTTTTAAGTATGCATTTTTTTTGTCAAGTACAATTCAAGTATATTTTCTTTAGCAAACTTGAGGATTGAGATAGATCTATCTTCATCCAATTTGACCACATTGTTATTTTCCATTGAACTATGGCATTGTAATATTTATATAAAATTGAGACATCATGATGTTTGATATATTTGATTTTCTTTGAGGGTGCCACCTCATTCCAAGATGATTTTAGTTCTTGTGTTTATCATTTGTTGGTTCTTTCTGCTCACTTTGTGCTTATTAGGTGCATGAGGTGGGTGGTTAGTGGGCCTTGTGCAAAGACAATATTAGCAAACTTTCTTAATACTCCTTTCATCTAGAAACAAGTGAGTAAGAAAATAGTGGTGAGGAAAACTCTCCTGTTCTTTGGATGTCGAAATCGCTAATTACTTACAAATCACCACATATTTGAGGACCAAATGTAGCCGAAATGACCTCTTCTTACTTAAAAGTCAAAACAATAGAATTTGGTTCTTGTAAATCGTAGTGTTGCTTCCAATCAAATATACCAAAAGATAAATTTCATATAGAATCTTCAATCCTTCGGACCTCCAAATCATTGAACTTGAAAAGGATCCTTAATAATGAGGTTGAGAACTCATTAAAGTTGAAAGAATAGAATTTGGTGTTATTCTTTCTTATTCATGAAGAGAACTGTTGTTATTCCATTTATTATTATTCTGCTTGGATAACTCAGTATCGCGCCAGTTACCCTATACTTGGTGACATTCTTCTATTATTCTCGTTGGAACATCCCGCATCATGTGTTTTACACCTGACTGGTTCCGCTCTTTATTATTCTACTTTGGAACATCCTGTCTGTGTGTTTACACCTTTGACCGGTTCCGCTCTTTATTATTATTCTGGCTTGGAACATTCTCATTCGTGTGTTTTACACCGACCGGTTCCGCTTTTATCATTCTCGCTGGAATATCCTATCTGTGTGTTTTACACCGGATCCGGTTCCATCTTTATTATTCTCATTGGAACATCCCGCTTGCGTGTGAATTTCACCGACTGGTTCCGTTATTATTATTCTCGCTTGAATAACTCGTCCTATGCGCGAAGTACCGCATGCATGGTGATTTCTTTTGTTATTCCATTCTTTATTATACCCAAATTAGTTAAAACTTTGACTTCTATACTCCATGAAATTAGTAGAATATCCTTGATATTTGCGTTTTCATCCAAAGATCTTTTCATGGAAATATTCTTCCGATCATTCTTGAATTTTACTCTACAAAACAAAGATCGTGTTGACAATTTGGGCGTTAATAATTCTGGATAAAATAATTTTGAACTTGTTTTATTGAATTCTTATATCATTGTCATCATCCTCATGTTTATATTTTTTGAAAGTCATCCGTGGCTCAGTAGTGCATAGATGGACTTGGTATGATTATGACCAGAGACTATTCGGTTGTAATCATGGCCAGTAAATGTTACAAATGATGTGATAAAAATCCTCAAAGGATCGTAGTGCATTGATGGACAAATTGTTGGCATGATCACTTACCATTAATGAATACACAAATATTCTTGGCCCGTAGTGCATGAATAATTGTGGTCGTGATACTAAAGAATATCATCGTCAGTAGTGCGGGGGTGATTCGATGATGTGGAATATTTATTAAAGTTTGAGTCTCAAATATAAAACAAAGATGAAAAACCTTTTAAAACCTAAAAGATAGCGTACTTTATTTTCTACTTGACTCTTTTAATGGATTGCTTATTCCATCAGTAGTTAAACCGGTTTGTCATTGTATTTTATCGGTTTAACATTGTTGAAGACTATTGATAATTTATTCTGCATTATCTTAGTCATAATATTTCTTACTGGGCTAGTTGAGCTCACCCTTTCTTTCACTGTTCTCTTCAGGAAATGAGAATATAGCTGGGACGAGTCGGGGAAACGAGTGATGGTCCTGAAGATAGCATTAGTAGTCCTTACTATTCTGTGAAATAGTGTGATAATAATTGTAATGAGGACTTTTTTTGAGTTTGTATAATATCTAGTAGACGATATTTGTATTTAAACTCACAGTTTATGTCGTATTGTACACGGCATGGTTATGTTAATAAGTTGTATTTAAATTACAGACCATGTAAGTGGCGACCCAAGATGGGTGATGTATACCTAATTTTGGGGGCGTCATGCTTTGATATCAAAGCTTAGGATATGATCCTGCTAAGATGTGAGAATAGTACTAGAGGGGAGAGACGGGGAATACCTTCGCTAGTATAACCTACCTAAGTTTATATGCTATTTTATTGGTTGGTCGGAAGATAGGATAATTTGTTACATGTCAATTAACCTTTTGTTTTGTGGCGATGTCTCGAAAATGACATCCGAGAATGTTGAGAATAGCGAATGGAGCGCAGCGATCGTTGATTCACCACATATCAATAATCGTGGATAATGTGCATCGTGAAGGCGATAATCCTCACGAAACAACAACACCGACCAAATGATGAATGATCAAATGTTCGTAGAGGCTTTATGCAATTTATGCAACAAAGAAAGCAGAGCGACTCTCGTCCCAAAACGTAGGTGGAAACACGGAAAACTCTCGGGCGGTCACCGCTAAACAATTCAAGGAGCCGGGACCACCGGAGTTTAAGGAGAGCAAAAACCACTTCAAGCTAAGCATGGATAAAGCAGATTACCAAGATATTTGATGTCTTGGGATGCTCCGAGAGGCAAAAGGTTCCTTTGCCGCCTTTATGTTGCGGAGAGAAAGATTCTTGGTGGGAATCGGTAAAAGCGTACTCAACTCTCAGATCAAGATATCTTGGGAGAAGTTCCAGAGTCGTTCAACGACAAATACTTTCCTCGAAAGTATTCGCCACATGAAGGAGGTGGAATTTATCAAGTTGGAACAAAACAATATGACCGTGTCGCAATACGAGGCAAAATTTGCGAGTTATCACGGTTCGTCCCCACTCAGTGGATAATGAAGAGAGAAATGGCGCGAATGTTTTAAAGAGGTTTGAAGTCGGAATACGCCAACATCTTATTTCTCATAAACCGTGTTTGTATTCGGATGTTGTAAATAGGGCTCCGATTAGTGGAACGCGATAATGAGTCAACACAACTAAAAGAGAGCCTATAAGAAAATTATAATACCAAATGAGAGTAGTCATCAAGCGGTGACAACAAGCGTGGAGGGAATCAATGGGCGGATATATGGTAACCACTTCGGTGGTAATCGGGCAAAACAATAAGAATGGACATTTCAAGAAAGCGGAGATTCAACAATGGTGGAAAGACGTCAACACCAAAGACCCATTGTTAAGGAAGGAGAAAGACCACCTATCATATGCTTCAAATGCGAGGAGAGGACACATCACCAAATCAAGCGTCATGCCAGTCAAAGCATGTTATAATTGTGGAAGAGAAGGTCACTTAGCTCGATTTTGTGCGTTCAAAGACAAATTCAATTAGGATGGAGGCACCAAAGGCCATCCCGAAAATTCAAAACCCGAAAGGTCTGAGGAGAGGCGTTTGTTGTGACCTCCCAAAGAGCAAGGAATCCGAATGAGGTCATCACGGGTAAGCTTATCATAAACTCTAATGAAGTCATACTTTATTTGATACCGGTTCTACCCATTCTTTTATTTCTCCTACTTTGCGCTCATCGATTAAATTTGACTCGGAGAAATTAGACTTTGACTTATCTCGTGGAAACTCCGTTGGGAGAAACCTTCATTACATCCATTTGCTTTATAAGTCTTATTTGGTTCAAATCGGTACCCTCATTATTACCGTCGATCTTATTTCATTAAAATACTTGCATTTTAGACGTGATTCTAGGGATTGATTGGTTAACTACTTATCATGCAAAAATTGATTGTTTTCGTAAGGTTGTTAGCTTTCATATTCCTAATCAACCTATTATGCGAATTCAATCGACCAAACCATTAAAATCAATCACGGTCATCTCAAGCCATAAAGCTATTCGTTTATTGAAAAACGGATGTCAAGCTTTCTTAGCTCATGTCACAGATTTAAATAAAAATACGTCAGTTTTAAACGATATTCCTATTGTTAATAAATTTCCTGACGTATTCCCCGAAGAACTTCCTGGCCTACCCCCAGAGCGTGAAATTGAATTTTGTATCGACCTTGAACCCGATACAAAACCTATTTCCAAAGCCCAATATCGAATGGCTCTATTGAACTTCGTGAGTTAAAGACCCAATCGCAGGAATTGTTAGACATTGGCTTTATTCGTCCTAGTACTTCTCCTTGGGGTGCTCCTGTTCTATTCGTGAAGAAGAAAGATGGGAGTATGCGACTTTGTATTGATTATCAGGAGTTGAATCATGTCACCATCAAAAATAGGTATCCATTGCCACGTATATTGATGACTGTTTGACCAATTCAAGGAGCCAAATTCTTTTCAAAGATTGATCTTCGCTCCGGATATCACCAATTGAAGATTAGAATCACGACATTCCAAAGACGGCTTTCGTAACTCCTAATGACGGGCATTATGAATTCCTAGTCATGTCCTTTGGATTGACTAATGCTCCTGCTGTCTTCATGGATATGATGAACCGAGTATTCAAGGAATATTTAGATCACTTGAACTTCAGGAGTTAAAGACCCAACTGCAGAAATTGTTAGACATTGGCTTTATTCGTCCTAGTACTTCTCCTTGGGGTGCTCCTGTTCTATTCGTGAAGAAGAAAAATGGGAGTATGCGACTTTGTATTGATTATCGGGAGTTGAATCATGTCACCATCAAAAATAGGTATCCATTGCCACGTATTGATGACCTGTTTGACCAACAGTGAGAGCCAAATTCTTTTCAAAGATTGATCTTCGTTCCGGATATCACCAATTGAAGATTAGAATCACGACATTCCAAAGACGGCTTTGAACTTGAGACGGGGGCATATGAATTCTAGTCATGTCCTTTGGATTGACTAATGCTCCGCCGTCTTCATGGATATGATGAACCGAGTATTCAAGGAATATTTAGATCACTTGAACTTCAGGAGTTAAAGACCCAACTGCAGAAATTGTTAGACATTGGCTTTATTCGTCCTAGTACTTCTCCTTGGGGTGCTCTGCTCTATTCGTGAAGAAGAAAAATGGGAGTATGCGACTTTGTATTGATTATCGGAGTTGAATCATGTCACCATCAAAATAGGTATCCATTGCCACGTATTGATGACCTGTTTGACCAAATTCAAGGAGCCAAATTCTTTTCAAAGATTGATCTTCGTTCCGGATATCACCAATTGAAGATTAGAATCACGACATTCCAAAGACGACTTTCGTAACTCCTCAGATGCGGGCATTATGAATTCTAGTCATGTCCTTTGGATCGACTAATGCTCCTCTATTGCCTTCATGGATATGATGAACCGAGTATTCAAGGAATATTTAGATCACTTTGTGGTCGCTTTATTGATGACATCCTTATTTATTCCAAAAGCCGTGAAGATCATGAGCAACACTTGAGGTCGACACTCCAAAAGCTTCGTGAATATAAGCTTTATGCCAAGTTGAAGAAATGCGAGTTCGGGCAAGAAGAAGTAGCATTCCTTGGGCCGCACGTGGTATCAAGTCATGGAATATCTGTTGACCCAAAGAAAGATTGAAGCTATTCAAAGTCGGGAACAACCTAAATCGATGGATCAAGTGACGTAGCTTTCTCGGTTTAAATTGGTTATTATCGGAGATTCGTGGAAGGATTTTCTCGAATCGCTACTCCATCGACTCACCGACTCGAAAAGATACAAAGTTCGGTTGGAGCGAAGAATGTGAGAAGAGTTTTCAAAACTCAAGAGGAGACTTATTTCAAAGACTGTTACGACAATACCATATCCGGCTCGGAGGGATTTGTCATCTACAAAGATGCTTCGCAAAGGGTTGGGATGTGTTCTTATGCAACATGGAAAAGTTATAGCTTATGCCTCATGACAACTCAAAGAATATGAGAGGAATTATCCTACTCATGATCTAGAGTTGGCAAATTGTTGTCTTTGTACTTAAAATTTGGAGGCATTACTTGTATGGGGAGAAAGTGGAGATCTTTACGGATCATAAAAGCCTCAAATATTTCTTCACTCAAAAGGAACTCAACATGCGACAACGACGTTGGCTTGAAACTGTTGAAAGATTATGATCATACCATCCAATACCATCCCGGAAAAGTGAACGTAGTAGTGACGCATTGAGTAGAAAAATCATATGCAAGTACGAAAAGCGATATTGTCAATGCAAAGGCCCATTTTGTGACTTGCAAAGGATGGAGATAGAGTTAAAGACTCAGGACGATGTGATGATAATGAGCGATCTGAGTAGAACCGACTTTAATCGATAAAGTTAAAGCCGCTTCTACTACACTGAGTCGATGCGTATGAGGAAGAAAGTGCAAGAAGGTGCTATCTTAGAAGCAAGAATCGATGAAGAAGGAATACTTGAGTCAACTCCGGACTTTGTGTTCCTAACGACGACCACGATTTAAAGTATAATATCATGATGGAGGCGCACAACACACCATTTGCAATCCATCTCGGAAGTACCAAAATGTATCATGATATTCGCTATACATTTTGGTGGGAGCAATATGAAGAGAGAGATAGCGCTTTTATCTCAAGGTGTCTAACTTGTCAACGAAGTTAAAGCGAGCATCAAGTACCAAAAGGTCCATTGCAACCACTTGAAATTCCGGAATGGAAGTGGGAGCACATTACCATGGATTTCATTCTCGGCCTTCCTAAGGTTTCTCAAGGCATCATGCGATTTGGGTCATTGTTGATAGATTGACCAAGTCTCGCTCATTTCTTACCGATACGAGAAACTTATACACTTGAACGCCTTGCTCAGATGTACATAAACGAGATTGTAAGACCGCATGGTATGCCGGTATCCATAGTTTCGATCGAGACCCAAGATTCACTTCACGATTTTGGGTTAGTTTGCAAAAAGCTATGGGCACAGATTTCACGATTTAGCTTTCGATATCATCCTCGTATTTGGACGGACAATGGAGAGGACTATTCAAACTCTTAAGACTCGTGTCCTTGATTTCAAGGGAGTTGGGACAAGTTCTTACCATTGGTGGAGTTTTCCTACAACAACAGCTTATCAAGCAAGTATCGGCATGGCTCCATTCAAGCATCAGATGGAAGAAAGTGTCGTTCTCCAAAGATCTTTGGGATGAGGTGGGTGAAGCAACGTTGTTGGGACCGGAGTTGGTACGTATGACTACGAAAAAGATTCAAACGATCCGACAACGATAAAAAACCTCACAAAATTGACAAAAGAGTTACGCCCGATCTTCATCGAAAGGACGTGGAATTCGATATAGAGATCATGTGTTGTTAAGAGTCGCTCCATGGAAAGGAGTTACAAGATTTGGAAAGAGAGGAAAACTTAATCCTCGATTCATCTGGTCCATTTTAATCCTCGATCGAGTAGGAACTGTGGCCTATAGACTCGCTTTCTGCCAAATATGTCTCGTGTTCATAACGCTTTTCACATATCTATGTTACGTAAATATGTGAAAGACCCAACCATATTATTGAGTTAGAACCCACAAAATAGCGAAAGATTTGACGTATGAAGAGGTTCTTGTTCAAATTTTGGATAAGAAGGAACATATTCTACGCCCCAAGGTTATACCTCAAGTCAAAGTTTTGTGGAGGAACCACGATGTTGAGGAAATGACTTGGGAGTTAGAATCAAATGAAATCAAGGTATCCTTACCTCTTCGACATACCTGTAATGCACTCTAATTTCGAGGATGAAATTTCATAAGAAGGGAGGTTGTAAGACCCCACTTTTATAAATAAAGATGAATTTTTCTATAAATATTATTTTTGAATATTATGGAATAAATTTGATATAATGTTATAATTGTGGGTAATATTTATAAATTTTGCAAAGTATGCAAGTTGTTATAAAATATTCGTTTGGTGGGGGAATATTCTTTTTGTTAGGAATATTCATACAAACTACTCAATCATTGGTGGACCCCACAATGTAATTATTGTCGGATTGAGAAAACGACAAAAATATTTTATAAAAATAACTATGGAGGTGTAAGACCTCAAATTTTTTTAAATAAAAGGAATTTCCTTTATTTATTATTTTGAAATAGTAAGGGTTGATTTGATTAATGTGGATAGTTAAGGTTAAATACGCAAATATTTCAAAATAAGCAAGTGGTTATAAAATATTCATTTTGTTTGGGAATATTCGTTTTGGTCGTGGAATATTCAGATCGCTTCGGAATATTCGTATTTACGCCACAGCAATGCCATGTGTGGGCCCCATAACGGAAAGCGATTGGATGAGGAAAACGACAAAGTTTGGGTGGTTATAAATAACTTGCAGAAGTTATTACCAAATTAAGATCATTGAATACCCTTGGTTAAAATACAAGAATACGCGCTGGTCGGTTGCCTAGATACTTCAGATTGCAGACAAGATTGTTGAATTATTGATTCGCACGTAAGATGGCACTACTCAATAATTTTCACAAGAGTTACCGCTCAATATTTTATTTTATCGATTCAATAATTGTCATATTGATATTTTATATTATTATTGTTTCAATAATTGTCATCGCACAAGATTTTCCATTATCGATCAATAATTCATATTATTTGAATAATATTATTAGATAACATTATTGGCAATGTCTAGAAAGTTCTGCCTAAGGAGAGGTTTGGTCACCTAATCATGCTACCAAGAAGGAGAGATCCTTATTGAAAACCCCTCTTTCCGGGAAATGTACTCGTCATTATAAATGTGATTCTCGTAATATTATTTGTGAATAATTAATTATTGATTCATATGATAAGGAAATATTTATTTTATATGAATATAAATGATGGATTTATTTATGTGGTTATTAATGAAGGAATTAATGTTGAGGTGTTTTATCAAGATTTTATCTGGATCGAGGTGTTAAAAATCAAATCGGGGGTTTTGAGATATATTGCAAGGTTATAATTTTTAATCCGACCGCTGGATTGTGGTAATTTTTGGGTATGTTATACATACATAAGTTGAGTATATGTCCACAAATTTTGAACCGTTAAAAATGCACGAATGATTTGTTGTGAATTTTAAGAGGTGCTCTGATTCTAAATTAGGTTTATAATTGATTTTGGTGGAAAATTCTAGAATTGAGTGGGCCCCACTTGTGGTTGGTGAAGAAATGTGCTGAATTTTATTTCAAATGTGGTGGGTGGCAATAGTAGCGAGTAAAGCCATCGTAAAGCGTGTCAAGTCTCGCTTTGGCGCTAACATTTTCCTATAAATAGAGGGCTGTTAGAATTGAAAATCACACCGTAAACAAAGTTTTCTCTTTCTCTCTATATATATTGAGCGATTTTGTGAGTATTTAGATACTTTGAGAGTCATTGCTCAAAGATAAGTTTCATTCAAAGATCACTTCCACCTTTCCTTCAAGTCTTGATTCTTTGAGGTAAGGGATATTTTTTTTTTCAGAATGATATTATTTCTTCAATATCATTATCTTTGAAATATCGGTTGGAACTTTTTATCAAATTTGAAATTTTTCATGTCGGGTTACTATTCATGAGTTACTATTCACGAAGTTACTATTCATGAGTTACTATTCACGAGTTACTATTCACGAGTACTATTCATAAGTCAGCGTGAAGATGTTTTTTGTGGAATTTCTATCTTTTGGTGTCTGAGTTACTATTCACGATATCGACATTATTCACGATATACGACATTATTCAAAAAAAATAAAATTTCTTCTTTTCGTCCAAAATATCTATTCGGATACTAGCTTTGATCAGATCCATGTTTTGATCATTCTTGAATTTTACACCACTATGATTATTTTTGAGGTATTGTTGGACATGGATAAAATAAAGTACAAATCCTTAATCCTCATCATTTTTTGTTTCAATCGATTCGCTTCTTTAAAATATTTTTCATCATCCTCACCTTAAATGATGATATTATTGAATATCTTTGGCCCAGTAGTGCAAAGATGAATGATTTCAAGAATATCTTTGGCCTTTAGTGCAAAGATGAGCAGTGTTTTAAATGAATACGACCGATCGATGAATATCTTTGGCCTTTAGTGCAAAGATGAACAGTGTTGAGATGAATACGACTGGATTGATGAATATCTTCGGCCTCAGAAGTAAAAGATGAATATTTGATTTGAGATGAATATCGATTGATGTTACAGGATAAAATATTGATGATGGACCTGTTAAATTCATAGATTATAGTAGATTTCATTCTCTACGTAACTCTTCTATGAATTATTATTTCACCGCGAATATTGATCCGAAACTTTGTTGTCTATTGTATTCTATCGATTTTTTCCCTCGTTGGAGACTAACGATAATTTGTTGTATATTATCTTAGTCATAATATTCTTTATCGGGCTAGTTGAGCTCACCCTTTTCTCTTGTTGTTCCATTCTTCTTCTCGTGAGGCTAGATCAGAATGTAGTACTAGTGGGTATGGAATGAAGGTTCTAGAGAGAGTTGTTTAGTAGTCCTCACCATTTTTGTAAAATAATGTATCAATAATTATGATGGGGATTTATTTATGTGTGGATATTGTCTAGAAGACAATATTATATTTAAACTCACAGATATATTGTTAGTATTTCACACGACATTTGTATTATTGAAGTTGTAGTTTGTTTCTTGTACCATGTATTTGGCGACTCGTGAATGGGTGTTGTGTATACCTATTTTGGGGGCGCCACAATTGGTATCGTAGCTTAGGATATGATCTCCAAGCGAGATCGAGGAATAAAACTAGGGGAGAGAGACGAGTAAATCCTTCGCTAGTGTGTCCTACCTAAGCTTATTTGTTGGTTGGTCATATTATAGGGGTATTATGTGATTTGTTAATTTATTTAATTAACCCTTGTTTTATGATAGTTTTTTTTAGAATGGTCACGAGAATGTTAACAATGGAGTGAATGAGATCGTGGAGACACCTCTAATCGCCAACCAGATAATGTGATGTCAAAGTAAGAAGGAATACTGAGATATCCATGTGGTGAGTGAAGAATTGATAGTTGCACCCAGAGATAATCGCAGAGGTAATAAATTGAGAGTGAGGAAGAAGAGGAAGAAGAGGTACCAAGAGAGTTTATTAGAGGTATTTTATGATCGAAATATAGAATTGCAAAATCGTATTCATGAGTTAGAAGAAGCAAGCAAAGAATTGCAGGCAAATGTGGAGCAAAAGGATGCAACGATTCAAGCTTCAGGTTACCCGATACGTGATGCTTGAATGTAAGCACTCTTTGGCAGAGTATAAGATGATAAAGTCGAATCGAAATGAAAGAAGAAATAATCGAACGAGTGAGAATGAGTGATGCATGGGTAAAAGTCGCATCGACGCGTTGATATTATGGAAAGAGATGTCCAATCTAAAAAGAGAAGATTTAACGATGACGGAAGACGTCTTAAAAGAACATCAAGACCATCAACAAATTCTAGGGAAGAGAACGATCGCCGCTTAGATGCTACAGATGTGGAGAGGAGAGGATATAAGGTCAAACTGCTCAAAGCCTTCCAAGGTATGCTATAATTGTGGAAAAGAAGGACATATCGCCGAGATCAGACGATATCGAAACCACCCAAATGTGAATGGTGACTCAAAAAGGATGTCCCGTAAAAGTCAAAGTCAACGGTTCTCGGAAGAGCGTTTTGTCGTGACCCCCAAAATGCGAGGAACCCGAACAAAGTTAGCACGGGTTAGTTAATTATAAATTCTTGCGAAGTTTATACCTTACTAGATACCGGCTTCTACCCATTCTTTTATCTCTTTTGCATTTCCAACGCTTTGAACTCGACTACGGAGAAATTAGACTTTGACCTATTTATGGAGAATCCGTTAGAGAAACTTTCATTACGTCTGTTGTTTAGAAATCTTGTTTGATTCAGTTGGCACTATCACATTACCTCGTTAACCTTATTTCTATAGAGATATTTGCTTTTGATGTGATTTTAAGGTTAACTACTCATCACGCCAAATTGATCACTTTTGTAAGGTCATTAGTTTTCATATTCCTAAGCAACTCGTTATTCAATTCAAGCAATCAAACCATTGTAATCAAACATTTTCATATCAAGCCATGAAGTCATTCGCTTATTACGGATGTCAAGTTTTCTTAGTCCATGTTATGGATTTGAATAAAGACACGCCGATTTGAATAATATTCCCGTTGTTATTGATTTTTCCCGATGTATTTCTGAAGAATTTCTCGCTTACTCCCAAAGCTTCGATATTAAATTTTGTATCGACTTTGAACCCAGACAAAACTCATTTCTAAAATCTCATATCGAATGGCTCTATTGAACTTCGTGAGTTAAAAATTCAACTATAGAATTTGGTACCGAGCCTTTATCTTGTGACTTCCTTTCAGGAATTCACCTAAGCCGCACTCTCATAGGAGACGCCATATTCGCGTGCGATAAGAAATCGATAGGTGTCATTGTGACGCTATCCAAGATTGGGATATGAGTCACAATTGAGAGCAACCTAAGTCAATAATCGAAATACGTAGCTTTCAGCTTAGTTGGTTATTATCGAGATTCGTTGAAGGATATTCTCGAATCGCTATTTCATTATCGCAATTGACTCGTAGAGATACAAAATTCGAATGGAGCAAGGAATGTGGGAAGAGCTTCAAGAACTCAAGAGAGACTCATTTCAAAGACATGTTCGACCATGCCATCCTCGAAAAGTTTAACGTGGTAAATGACGTGTTGAGTAGAAGATCGATATAAGCACGAAAGTATGATATTGTCAAAGACTAATTTCAGATAATTTACAAATAATAGAGATGGAGATGAAAACTCTAGGTACCCACGTGATGATATACGAGTATAATCGACTTTAGTTAAAGCTCGCTTTCAAGCCACCGAATCTTGAGAATGATGCGTATGAAGAAGAAAGTAAGCAAGAAGGAGCTATTCCTAAGCGTGAATTGATGAAGAAGGAATACTTCGAGTCCACTCTGCACTTTGTGGTTCCTAACGACTGATTTTGAGTACAAGATTATGATGGAGGCACACAATACACCATTTGCAATCCATCCTGAAGTACTAAAATGTATCGTGATCTTCACATACATTTTGGTGGAACAATACGAAGAGAGAAATTGCAAAGTTTATCTCAATGTGTTTAACTTGTCAACGTAGTAAGCGAGCATCTAGTACCTAAGGGTCCGCTGCAACCACTTGAGATTCCTAATGGAAGTGGAACACATTACCATAGATTTCACATATGGTCTTCCTACTTCGCTTTCTCAAGGCATCAATGCTATTTGGGTTATTGTTGATAGATTAACCAATCGCTTTCATTTCTTGCCGACACGGAGACTTATTCCTCAGTACGCCTTGCTAGAAGATGTACGTGAATGAGATTGTGAGGTTGCATGGCATGCCTGTATCCATAGTTTCTTGATAAGGACCCAAGATTCACTTCATGATTTTGGGGTTAGAAAAGCTATGGGCACGCAATTTACGATTTATCTTTGGCATACCATCCTCAAACGGATGGGCAATCGAAAGGACTACTCAAACTCTCAAGATATATTAAAACTCGTGTCCTAGATTTCAAAGGAAGTTGATAAGTACTTGCCATCAGTGGAATTCTCATACAACAATAGTTATTAAACAAATATAGGCATGGTTCCATTCAAGCATTATATGGACAAAAATGTCGCTTCTCCAATATGTTGGGATGAGGTAGGTGAAGCAACATTGTTGGGACCCGAAAGTTAAGACGTATTTATCACCGAAAAGATCCAAATGATTCGACAACGATACAAACCAAGACAAGATCGACAAAAAGAGTTATGCGGATCTTCATCGAAAGGATGTGGAATTTAATGTAGGGATCATGTATTGTCATGAGTTGCTCCCATGGAAGGGAGTTACAAGATTTGGGAAGAGAAGAAAGCTCAAATCCACGATTTATCGGTTCATTTCAAATTCTCGACCGAGTAGGAAATGTAGCCTATGTACTCACAAGTTACTCCGAGTATGTCTCGTGTTCATAATGTGTTTCATATATCCGTATTTCAGAAATATGTGAAAGACCCGAACCACGCTATTGAAAGTTAGAACCGACGAGATAGCCAAGACTTAACGATGAGGAGGTACTGCAAGATCTTGGATAGAAGGAGCATGTCCTACGCCAAGACAAAGGTCATACCACAAGTTAAAGTTTTGTGGAGGAATCATGCTATAGAGGAAATGACCGGGAATTGAAACGGAAATGAAAACGAGGTATCCTCACCTTTTCAAACACTGTGTATCGTACGTCAATTTCGAGGACGAAAATTTCATAAGGAGGGAGGTCAGAAGACCCCTAAATTTTTTAAATAAAAGGAATTTCCTTTATTTATTATTTTGAAATAGTAAGGGTTGATTTGATTAATGTGGATAGTTAAGGGTTAAATACGCAAATATTTCAAAATAAGCAAGTGGTTATAAAATATTCATTTTGCTTCTGGGAATATTCGTTTGGTCGTGGAATATTCAGACTGTCTTGGGAATATTCGTATTTACGGCAGCAACCCATGTGTGGGCCCCATAACTGAAAGCGATTGGATGAGGAAAACGACAAAGTTTGGGTGGTTATAAATAACTGCAGTAGTTGTTACCAAGTAAGATCATGGAATACCCGGTGGTTAAAATACAAGAATACGCGGTCGCATTAAAGAAGACACCAGATATTATGCAAGATTGTTGTTGAATTATTGATTCGCACGTAAGATGGCACTACTTTCAATAATTTTCACAATGAGTTATCGCTCAATATTTTATTTTATTGATTCAATAATTGTCATATTGATATTTTATATTATTATTGTTTCAATAATTGTCACCGCACAAGATTTCCCATTATCGCATCAATAATTCATATTATTTGAATAATATTATTAGATAACATTATTGGCAATGTCTAGAAAGTTCTCGCTCAAGGAGAGGTTTGGTCACCTAATCAAGGCACCAAGAAGAGAGATCCTTATTGAAAGCCCCTCTTTCCGGGAATGTACCTGGTCATCATTATAAATGTGATTCGTAATATTATTTGTGAATAATTAATTATTGATTCATATGATAAGGAAATATTTATTTTATATGAATATAAATGATGGATTTATTTATGTGGTTATTAATGAAGGAATTAATGTTGAGGTGTTTTATCAAGATTTTATCTGATTGGAGGTGTTAAAAATCAAATCGGGGTTTTGAGATATATTATGGGGTTATAATTTTTAATCCGACGCTGGATTGTGGTAATTTTTGGGTATGTTATACATACATAAGTTGAGTATATGTCCACAAATTTTGAACCGTTAAAAATGCACGAATGATTTGTTGTGAATTTTAAGAGGTGTCTGATTCTAAATTAGGTTTATAATTGATTTTGGTGGAAAATTCTAGAATTGAGTGGGCCCCACTTGTGGTTGGTGAAGAAATGTACTGAATTTTATTTCAAATGTGGTGGGTGGCAATAGTAGCGGTGTAAAGCCATCGTGCAGTAGCAGTCAAGTCTCGCTTTACGGCTAACATTTTCCTATAAATAGAGGGCTAAGTTAGAATTGAAAATCACACCGTAAACAAAGTTTTCTCTTTCTCTATATTATCGAGCGATTTTGTGAGTATTTAGATACTTTGAGAGTTCATTGTTCAAGATAAGTTTCATTCAAAGATCACTTCCGACCTTTCCTTCCAAGTAATCGATTCTTTGAGGTAAGGATATTATTTTTTTCAGAATGATATTATTTCTTCAATATCATTATCTTTGAAATATCGGTTGAACTTTTATCAAATTTGGAAATTTTTCATGTCGGGGTTACTATTCATGAGTTACTATTCACGAAGTTACTATTCATGAGTTACTATTCACGAAGTTACTATTCACGAGTACTATTCATGAAGCGTGAAGATGTTTTTTTTGTGGAATTTCTATCTTTTGGTGTCTGAGTTACTATTCACGATACGACACTATTCACGATACGATGACTATTCACCAAAAATAAAATTTCTTCTTTTCGTCTAAAATATCTATTCGGATACTAGCTTTGATTGTATCCATGTTTTGATCATTCTTGAATTTTACACCACTATGATTATTTTTGAGGTATTGTTGGACATGGATAAAATAAAGTACGACAAATCCTTAATCCTCGTCATTTTGTTTCACCGGATTCGCTTCTTTAAAAATATTTTTCATCATCCTCGGTCTTAAATGATGATATTATTGAATATCTTTGGCTCCAGTAGTGCAGCATGAATGATTTCAAGAATATCTTTGGCCTTTAGTGATGAAAGCAAGATGCAGTGTTTAAATGAATACGACCGATCGATGAATATCTTTGGCCTTTAGTGCAAAGATGAACAGTGTTGAGATGAATACGACCGATTGATGAATATCTTTGGCAGTAGTGCAAAGATGAATATTTGATTTGAGATGAATATTGATTGATGTTACAGGATAAAATATTGATGATGGACCGTTAAATTCATAGATTATAGTAGATTTCATTCTCTACGAACTCTTCTATGAATTATTATTTCACGTGCTAATATTGATCCAAAACTTGTTGTCTATCAGATTCTATCGATTTTTCCTCATTGGAGACTAACGATAATTTGTTGTATATTATCTTAGTCATAATATTCTTTATCGGGCTAGTTGAGCTCACCCTTTTCCTCGTTGTTCCATTCTTCTTCTCGTGGAGGCGAGATTGTAATGAAGTACTAGTGGGTATGGAAATGAAGGTTCTAGAGAGAGTTGTTTAGTAGTCCTCACCATTTTGTAAAATAATGTATCAATAATTATGATGGGGATTTATTTGCGTGTGGATATTGTCTAGAAGACAATATTATATTTAAACTCACAAGATATATTCTTTATATTTCACACGACATTTGTATTATTGAAGTTGTAGTTTGTTTCTTGTACCATGTATTTGGCGACTCAGAATGGGTGTTGTGTATACCTATTTTGGGGCGTCAGGGAGGTGTTACCGTTAAAACTGCTGAACTACCCGTGGTAAAATATCTGATAATCTGGCGTGGTTGCATAGTAGACACTCAGTATTGATTATTGATCTTTACGTGAGAAGTCACTCATTTATGCTCAATTATTGCTACAATAATTCTTTGATCATATCTATTATATTATTGATTCAATTATTGTCACAAAGATCATCCGTATAATATGTTATAGTATTAAATCAATAATTGAGACGACAAGTTATAAATGATTAATAATTGTTGAAAGATTAAATATGTGTTGATGAAAAATAAAATGATTTGTGGTAAGTTTGATTATTTTATGGGGGCTCATATGTCATCATCTAAGAGTCTCTTCAATCGATAGTATTTACCTTCGTCAATAGTAATTACCTTCACAATAGTAATTACCCTTGTGAATAATATTTACCTTCACAATAGTAATTACCTTCGCCAATAGTAGTTACCCTTGTGAATAGTATTTACCTTCGTCATAGTATTTACCTTCATTAATAGTAATTACCTTTACCGACGTCCGAACCACTTATCGCTTCACATTACAAAGGCCGAACCACTTGTCGCTTCACATTACTGAGCGCGTCCAAACCACTTTTTTTCTTTTCACATCATTAGTCGTCAAGCCACTCGCTTTTTCACACTAAGAGTGCTAAGCTAGAAATCTTCTATAAATAGAGGCCTAGGGCTTCATTATTTTCACTTAATTCATTCAAGCTATAGAGAGAAAGTATAGAGAGAATAAGAGAGAAGAAGAAGAGTATTTTGTTACTACACCGCTGCAGATTTCAATCTCCTACCAAATGTAAGGGTGTTATTCTTTCTTATTCATAAAGAGAATCATTGTTATTCCATTTATTATTATTCATTGGAATAACTCAGATATCTGCTGCCACCTATACTTGGTGACATTCTTCTATTATTCATTGGAACATCCTGTCATGTGTTTTACACGGACCGGTTCCGCTCTTTATTATTATTCTCATTGGAACATCTTGTCATGTGTTTTTACACCGGACTGGTTCCGCCTTTATTATTATTACGCTGGAACATCCTCGCTGCATGTGTTTTACACCCACTGGTTCCGCTTTTTATCATTCTGTTGGAATATCCTATCGTGTGTTTTACACCTGATCCGGTTCCATCTTTATTATTCTCGTTGGAACATCCCGCTTGTGTGAATTTCACCGACTGGTTTCGTTATTATTATTACATTGGAATAACTTTGTATCTGGCATCCGCATGCATGGTGATTTCTTTTGTTATTCCATTCTTTATTATACCCAAATTGGTTAAAACTTTGACTTATATACTCCATGAAATTAGTAGAATATCCTCGATATTTATGCGTTTCATTCAAAGATCTTTTCATGGAAATATTCTTCCGATCATTCTTGAATTTTACTCTACAAAACAAAGATTGCGTTGACAATTTGACGTTAATAATTCTGGGATAAAATAATTCTTGAACTTGTTTTATTGAATTCTTATATCATTACTTGTGATGCCCCAAAATTAGGTATACATCACCCATCTTGGGTCGCCACTTACATGGTACATAAATTCAAATACAACTTATCGATATAACTGCTGTAGTATACAATACGACATAAACCGTGAGTTTTGAATACAAATATTGTCTACTAGATATTATACAAACTCAAAAGGAGTCCTCATTACAACTATTATCACACTATTTCACGCAATAGTGAAGACTACTAATGTTATCCTCCGGACCATTACTCCGCTCCCCGACTCGTCTCAAATATGTTCTCATTTCA
Source organism: Panax quinquefolius (assembly GCA_020205615.1). Lineage (NCBI taxonomy): Eukaryota > Viridiplantae > Streptophyta > Magnoliopsida > Apiales > Araliaceae > Panax > Panax quinquefolius. Next base: position 132,665 of record JAINUW010000226.1, on the reverse strand, counting down.
AGAAGAAACAAAGTGAAAGAAAGGGTGAGCTCAATAACTAGCCCAAAGAATAAATATTATGACTAAGATAATGCGTAATAAATTATCATTAGCCTTCAACAAAGATGTTAAACCGATAAAATACAATAGACAACCGGTTTAATCGCAAATAAATAAGCAATCCATTAAAAGAGTCAAGTAGAGAATAAAGTCTACTATCTTTTAGGTTTTAAAAGGTTTTCATCAATTTTTATCACGAGACTCACTTTTAATAAATAAACCACCACATCTAATCATCCCCGCATCTCACTGGTCGAGGATTTTCATCAAATTATCAATGGTCATGACTATACCCGAATCACCCCTCGGTCATAATCATACCAAAAACTATCCATCAACGCATTACAAAATATCGAGGACTTTTGTCACATCATTTATATCAAGTCATAATTATACCGAATGATCCTCAATCATAATCATACTAAGTTCATCTATGCATCGTAAGCCAAAGATAACATAATATAACATGAGGATGATGACAATGACATAATAATTCAATAAAACAAGTTCAAGAATTATTTAATCCATGAATTATTAACGTCCAAATTATCAACACGATCTTGCTTAAGTAGAGTAAAATTCAAGAATGATCGTAAGAATATTTCCATGAAAAGATATCTGGATGAAACGCAAATATCGAGGATATTCTACTAATTTCATGGAGTATAAAAGTCAAAATTTTAACTAACCGGGTATAATAAAGAATGGAATAACAAAAGAAATCACCACGCATGCATATTGATAGATATAAAGTTATTCCAATGTATAATAATAACGGAACCAGGGTCGTGAAATTCACAATCGACAGATGTTCCAATGTAATAATAAAGATGGAACCGCATCCTGTAAAACACATGACAGGATATTCCAATAGAATGATAAAGATTTTAACCAATTCGTCCTGTAAAACACATGCATGTGATGTTCCAATGAATAATAAAATCGGAACCAGAAGAAAACACATGCAGTGATGTTCCAATGTAATAATAAGAATGTCACCAAGTATAGTGTAAAATCATGAGACAAAAGTTATTCCAAATGTAATAATAATCAATGGAATAACATAAGGATTTCACCAAGTATAGGGTATCTGCCAGATATCACAGGTTATGTATAGGGTATGTCACTTTTACAAAGTTATTCCAATGTAATAATAATGAATGGAATAATGTAAGTTCTCTTCAAGAAGAAAGAATAACACCCTCTTACCGTAAAAAGAACCTGAATATAGAAGTAGTGAAGTAGCGAATACTCTTCTTCTTTCTATAATTTTCTCTTTATAAACTTCTTTTCATAATTTCTCTCTCTAGAGTTTCAAATGAATTCGTAAGAAAATAATGAAGGAATGAGCTTATTTATAGGAAAATGGAATGCATAAGAATTAATCCATGAACTATCCAGATTGATTTACTTTAATCTGACGGTCCATATTTAAAAAAATCTTTTAAATAAAATATAATATATTCTATTTATATAAAAATATTTTACTATGCAAACACTATGCAATACTACGCAAAACACTATGCAACACTACGCGTAATAAAATATAATATATTCTATTTATAGAATAACTTTAATAAAGTATTCTATTTTATATAAAAGATGTTTACATTTTTATTACGTTAATAATACTGAATAAAATAAAACGTCATTATCGCTTATAATAATTCATATTATTAATCGACAATAATGGAATCAAACCGGTGACTTCTCACATAAGCGTCAATAATCAATACCGTGTCTACTTATGCAACCACACATTCTTCGTATTTTTACTACCGAGTAGTTCAACAAGAACTACTAAAACTTCCGCCGTTATTTCAATAAAATATTTTTGTCGCTTTCAATCCGATAATAATTTCACGTTAGGGTCCACCAATGATTGAGTTATTGCATTTAATATTCCTCGCTAAACCGAATATTCCCCACCAATCGAATATAATATAACCACTGCATACTTTGCAAAATTTATAAATACTACCCACAAACTATAATATTATCTTAAATTCACACCATAATATTAAAAATTACTTCAACAAAATTTAAATCTTTATTGATAAAATCCTGGTCTCACAATTGTCATCATCCTCATGTTTATATTTTTTGAAAGTCATCTCATGAAATAATAGTGCATAGATGAACTTGGTATGATTATAACGAGAGACTATTCGGTTGTAATCATGGCCGTAATGTTACAAATGATGTGATAAAAATCCTCAATTAGTAGTAGTGCGTTGATGGACAAATGTTGGCATGATCATGACCATTAATGAATACACAAATATTCTTGGCCGTAGTAGTTTAATAATAATTGTGGGTAAATGATACTAAATAATATCCTGGCCGTAGTGCGAGGGTGATTCGATGATGTGGAATATTTATTAAAGTTCGAGTCTCAAATATATAAACAATGATGAAAAACCTTTAAAACCTAAAAGATAGTAGACTTTATTTTCTACTCGACTCTTTTAATGGATTCTTATTCACCGCAGCTTAAACCGATTGTCTATCAGATTTTATCGGTTTAGCATTGTTGAAGACTATTGATAATTTATTCCGCATTATCTTAGTCATAATATTTCTTCTTTGAAATTAGTTGAAATTCACCCTTTTTTTCACCGCTCTCTTCGTGAAATGAGAATATAAATTTGGACGAGTCGGAAAAAGCGAGTGATGGTCCCAAGATAGCATTAGTAGTCCTCACTATTCGTGAAATAGTGTGATAATAATCAGAATGAGGACTTTTTTTGAGTTCAGATAATATCTAGTAGATTTATATTTGTATTTAAACTCACAATTTATGTCGATTATACACTTACAGCTTATGTTAATAATTTGTATTTAAATTACATGACTATGTAAGTGGCGGCCCAAGATGAGTGATGATACCTAATTTTAAAGGTCACACCGTCACCAACAAAAACAAGGGCTCAATGAGTGAACACAAATATCAATGGCATGTAAGATGTCATCCATAAAAATTAGAGTATCCCTCAAATATCAAAAACACTGGCGAATCTTCCAATGATCACAAGACAAAAAGTCGCAACTTGGTTTCAAACGATATTAAATATTGTAATACATGACCACTGCTAATCACAAGGATTCACTTCATTATCGACCACCTCAATCTCATTCACAACATGCATTAGACCTCAAGAGATGAAAGATGATCGGATCTCATCTCAGAAAACACAATTGACCATCGATTCGAATCAATTAGAAAATAATGGACAAGAAAAGGCGAGTTGGACCAGACATCTTAGGGAACTCCGCTTTTCGGATTCAATAGATCCGCTTAAACCAAAATTAGGATCTAACTTACACCGGTGAATTTAGATCCGGACCTTGACTACATTTGCAAAAAGTTCCAAAATAACCCAGTTTAATATCCACATGTTCCTCTTAACAACCGTGATCGAAGAGGCAAAATGGTTCAAACACTTAAAACTATAGATATTCTCTTTAAATACTTGTCTCCCAATACCACCACCACCACGCGCCACCCTTAATTCTTTTCTTCTTCCGTGGTTTTTATCAAATAGAATGAGTGAACAGTGAATACTGAGGGCATTTGGGGAAAGAAGTAGGAAATGTACACTTTTGCCCTTTTAAAATATTATAATAATAAAATGGGTTAAGATTAGCCTTTTTTTAACACATAAGCATCAGATATTGCGTTACGTTGCCACGCCACGTCCAAGAATTTCGGCGTGTGACGTACACCCAATTGAATCTGAAGTGAAAAAAATTAATAGTTCATCATCTAATCGAAAAATTAAAAGGTGAATCACCGAAATGGAATATACTACCTATAATTTGAATCTTAATTCATATTTAATAGGTTATTAAACTATCAATTTTTTCCAATTCATTACAATTAATGACGCATGCGTCGTGAATCTTGACGTGACTAATTTAAGTAGGGTCTTAAGAAGCTGATGTGGGGAAAAAAAATTTAATCATTAAATAAACAAATCTAATTAAATGTGGGGCAAAATGGTCAAACAACAAATTAACACAACAAATTAATACAAAACAAACAATAACATAAAATATATCCTAATATCAGATCATATAAAATCGATCGATCTAAACCCAGCCCCAAATAGCTCGAAAACTACCAAAAACTACCACTGCCGGCGGTAGCTCCTCTTCCCCAATCATAACTCTGCCACTCATCCCTCTTCCTTTCCCACGAATCCATCTCCTCCTTTTCTCTCTGCAGATACATACACATACTTACATTACCATCGATCATCAACGAACAATGAACAAATTCAGGAGATTTGAGATTATTGAACCCACCCCATCTCTCTTCCTCACAGAAACCTCCTCCTCATTCGCCTCTAAAGCCCCTACACTAAACCCATGTTTATTAGACGTGCTCGACCTCGCTCTCGATCTCTTAAACCCTAAACCCCATTCTCTTTCCCAGCGATCTCTTTCTCACCACGCCATTCCACGACTTCGATCTCTTTCGGCGTTGACCGTTTTCTACTCAAATCCAAGCCATCCAAGCTAGATCGAAAGTACACTTGGACGACGGAGATTAAAACTTCGGAAGACGGTTTAGATCGGAAGTACAAATTAACGACGGAGATCAAAGGTGGAAAGGAGGAGGAAAAGACCAATAAATGGACGGCTGAGTTTAAGGGAAAGAGAAAGGACTCTCCGATCTACCGGACGTAAGATGGACTCTCCGATCTCCGAGCTCGGTGAAATGGTTGATGTGAGGGGTTGAGCATGAGTCGGAACTGAAGATCCAAGAGACTAAGCAGGAGTAAGATGGACGGTGGTGGGTTTAATGGATGCTTTGAACTTTGAAGGCTTGGAGGACTGCTATGTCGGAGGGGAAAGTGAGGGAAGAAGTGGCGGTGAGGCTGGGTTTCAGATCATGAAAGGAAAAAGGGGGAACTAGGTTTCAGATTTTAAGGGATAGGACAATGTTTTTTCTTTTTAATGTTTGTTTTATTTTAATTTGAAATGTTAATTTGTTGTTTGACCATTTTATCCCATATTTAATTAGATTTGTTTATTTAATGATTAAAAAATTCCTTTTTTTGCCACATCAACTTTCTTAAGAATTTACTTAATTAATTAATTACGCCAAGAATCACGACGCCATGCGTCAATTTATGTAATTAGAAAAAATTGATAATTTAATAATTTAAATGACAAAATTAAAAAATGGATCACCGAAGTGAAATATGCCTTATAATTTAGAGTACTAATTTATATTTAAGCCTTAAAAGAAAATGGAATTTAGTTTTTATATAAAAAAATGAAAACAAGAAGTTTAAAATTTTGAAACAAGCTAAAAAGAACAATATTAACGAGGAGAACACCATTTTATCGATTCCTCCGAAGTTTTAAAGCAGCTTTGTATTCTTCCAAATTTTCCTTTGATTTATTCCTTCAATTCTTACGGATTTCGATTCCCACCTATTTCTTCGCAGAAATGGATTGTGCCCTCAAGATTTCATCAATTAATTTGCCTATTTCGTCTTATTTCCATAAGAATTCACGCTTTAGTCCCAAGGCCACCCAACCCATTTTCAAAGTCCTAGCCACTTCCGATAAGGGCGCCGTTCCTCGCGCATGTTCGCCCCAGGTAACGTGACTTTCTTCATTCATAGAATCATAAATGATTTGCATTATTTTTTCTTTTTGGTTTGCTGGAATTCTGTGCGGGAACTAAATTTCATTTCAATAATATAGCTCAAAAAGCTTCCAACTTACCCTAAATGTTATGCTGCTTTTGAAGATTTTTTGTTTCTTTTTTCTTTTTGGTTTTTGGGGAGTTAATTTTTATCATGTGATGAGTACATGGTTTTATGGTGTAATTTTAATGACAAGCAAGTTGCTTTCCAAGACTTGATGTGCTCAATTATACACAATCTTAAGCCCAAATCACATAAGAAGAAAGAAAAACTACTAGGATTATATTGCAACCGTAGCGGAATTGTACGATTTATCTCACATCAATTCATGCAGCGCACACATGTATAGACGGACTCAATAAGCATGTTGGACAACCTCTGGTTAAACTTAACTTATTAGGTTGAGACTCTACCATACTTACTTTCACTTGAATATCCATCACAAGTATCATCCTAGAATATTTACTATTAAGCACACCTTCTTTGAATTCTTTTGAATTCTTCAAGAGCTCTGCTCGACTTTAATATTATTCCACCACGCCAGAGGCAAACGTGTCTGAGAAACTTTTCCAAAGTCATCTTGAGCCCACTCCACCTGCCCTCGCACTCCCCGTTCCACCTGCCCTCGCACCCTGGAGTTGATACTTGGGCCCATCGAACCATGAGTTTTGATACCAATTTGTAACGGAATTGTACGATCCATCCCACATCAATTCATCACCATGCAGCGCACACCTGTGTAGACTTGCCCAATAAAGCATGTTGGACCATCTCCTTACCTAAAAGGTTAACCTATTAGGTTGAGACTCTACTATACTAATTAACCCATCTACACTCTTGAATTTATCCCATGTGAGATTCATGTGAAATATCCCAACAGCAACAGACTAGAGCTCAAAATTGGAGCTGGGCATCTGGATTACTATTTTTTCATTTTGGAACACTGTCAGAATTATTATTTTAATTTTCCAGCTGGTTCAAGACTTCTCATTTTTTGTACAAAATTACAATTGACTCAAAACCAGTTTCGACTGTATAAGGTTCTGCATTGCAATTCCAAATTTATGAAACTAATAAATTATTCAAATTCCAACTCAATTCGAGTTTGGCGGTCTTCGAATTGCACTATAATTTCAAACCCAAGTGCTGATTCTGCATGCCAATAAGGGTCTGACGGAGATTATAGAAACCCTGATGTAGGAATTTCATTTCAATATACACCAAAAGAATATAATCAGATCCACTGTGATGTATCAATAATTAAGTAAAACAAGCGACGGAAGGTCATAATCTTGTGTTAAAGATGCTGTGTTTGTGTTAATATCGAAAACATATTATTGTCAACTTAATTTAGAAAATGATAGTATCAAAGATGTATGACGGCGCTAATTTTAATTTTATTGGTCACTATTTTACGAGTAGTGACAATCAGCATTTATTTTCCTAGTCTATGTATATTAGGAACTAGTTGGTGGCACGTGCGCAGTACCATTTATTTCCTTTTTACTTTTTATTGGTTGTAACTAAACAAATAGATACTGGTAGTTATTTATTTTCTTCTAACCTTTTCAGGAGCAATTGCCTTCTAACATCTTATAACTTACAACCAAACTATGCATTTGAGTTTATACTCAATTTTTTATCTGTTTATGCGAGTGATTGCGAGTGTTCTTCTATGTGCTCAAAGGCTGTATGTTTGTTATATTAAATGAAATGGTAATGTATTTGTTTATGCAGGCTGTATCACATGCAGTAGGGGATGCACATAGACGAAAAAGCAGTCTTGAGTCTTTGTTTTGTTACGACAAAGCCATCCCTGAGGAGATTATCGAGACCCCAATTGGTTTATCATTGGCTGAAAAGAACATTGGAGATAACATGCGGTGTCCTGACTGCCAAGCAAAAGGTGCTGTCCTTTGTGCCACTTGCTCTGGTTCGGGCTTATATGTGGATTCTATATTGGAGAGTCAAGGAATTATCGTCAAAGTTAGCTGCCTAGGTAGACACCTTTTTTTTCCCATTCAAGATTTACACTTGTGACGGCAAATAAATTTATGTTCATTATTTGATAGTCATGCGACTACTGGACTCCTTTTCCGTAATTTGTCCTCTTTATCATCTGTTGAAATGAACTCGATATTCAAGCATAAGCATGTCTAACAAATTCGGTGAGCTGAACTCTTCTAAAGACAGATTAAAAAATACTTTTCCCATATGTTGGAAATGGTACTCAGAATGCAAGTTGACGATTTCCATTGGTCCAGTGATGAGGAGGAAACTGAATATATGATGGTTTCTGCTTTGTATCAATACATATACATATACATATACACATTACATATACGTGTGTGTGTGTGTGTGTTTATGTATCATTATTTGACACAAATTTTAATGTGCTTACATTTACTTGCAGGTTGTGGTGGAACTGGTAACATTATGTGCTCGGATTGTGGTGGTAGAGGGCATGTTGGAGTTGCCTAAGTTGTAAGGTTTCCTATATTTTGTGTAGTTTCTATGTATTCTGTAACATCCATATATATAAACATAGTGAAAAATGTTGACTTGAGTCACATTTATTCTTTTTGTAAGGTAACTATTAACATCTTGATCTCTACTGTGAAAATCAGTCTACCTAATCTCATGAGATATTCAAGTACATTTGATGATCTTCTTCTTCTTTTTTTGTTGCAGTACATTAATACTAAATATATAAACTATACTATTTAGTGCTAATGCATTGGGAAAAAATAGTTTTGAAGTTTGAAGAATACCTGGGCCTGCCCAATTCTCTTGCATAATACTCACCATTCACCTATATCAATTCGCGATCTACTCCACTTTTCAAGCCCAAAATCAATTTCTAGATTTTGCTAAAAGGATACCAACTATAGACCTCCGTAATGGGCCCAAAAGAAAAGTATCCCCTACCAAAAAGGATATAGTTGAATGGATAGTTGCATTGTTTGTGTGGGATTTAGGCACAAATTCAAATACATGTTAACTTTCAAAAATTCTCTTCTAAACTATATCCTTTAAGTACTTTTAATACAAATAGAAATGTAACATAAAACTCAACTAGAAAAGTAGCATATAAATAAAGGGATACAAACGTATTTGGATATATATATATATATATACCGTTCGTATCTCTAGCGAACCATAGGGAGAAATTTAAAAACGAACCGACTATAGCGACGATTTTGTCCATCGCTATAGCATAGAAAACCGGTTTTCTATGCTATAGTGACGGACAAAACCGTCGATATAACCGGTTCGTTTTTAGTTCCCTCCTTATAGTCCCTAGAGAGAGTCAGAATATATATATAATAGTTATATGTCACTGAAAGAGGGGGGAAAATGTAATTATCTTTTTTGGAAGAGCAGATTAGAAGAGGCCATTTTCTTAATTCCTTTTACAGAAACATGGGGCTGTATCGATCTACTTATATATATAAAACGAATCAAATACGAACTGCCTATAGCGACTATTTTTTGAGCGAACTGTCGTCACAATTATAGTGTCGACTTTATATGCTAAAAAAGCAGTCGATATAGTCGGTTCGTTTTTGATTTGGTCCATTTGATTCGCTGTAGTAGGGCACTGTATATATATATATATGGATTAACAATTACTAGTTAAGATTTTGCTCATCCATAATGACTTTAGTGATAAATATAACAAGCTATAAGTCGTAGGGTTTATTGTTTTAACTTTGTACTATGAGCTTATTTATTGTGCATGATCTCAATGCACATCGTGTTTTTCACATTTAAAAAAAATCTATGAATTTGGATTCAATTCCAATATTAAGTCTTCATACTAAATTCTAATCACTTTGCCAAGATACTCCATTTTCAAAGACCATCATTTTTGTATTTAGATGAAGTCAGAAAGGATGGAGATATTAGTGTATTATAGAACCATAGATTTATAAAATTACATGGTGATCCAATGGGGGTGCTATAATTGGTTCTATAGTCAAATTATAGCACCAAATGGCAAAAACACAAATCCAACCCAATTCTATAATTAGTTCTAAAATAGCAAAATGCTATACTTGGTTCTAAATATAGAACCAAGGATGACTATAGTCATCCTTTGACATCTCAAACCCCAACTGAAATTAACAGAAAATCCGTACTTTAATGTCTTCCTTTGTGGAATAATACATATACAAGCCTCGTGTTTGAGTCACTGTACTTTAAAAAATATAATTAGCCCACTAAATTTTTTAAAAAATTTTAATTGGGTCATTCCGTCCAATTTTTTGGACGGACGTCAAATAAACTGTCCAATTTTCTGACGTGACTTTTTTTAAAAAACATTTAATTGCCGATGTATCTAATAAGGCCAATTAATTGGTCCCACCCCATTTTAGTAGGGGTAATTATGTTTTTACCATTAAATAAAAAATAACAAATTCATATTTCAAAATATAACTAAATTTTTAAATATTATTTAATATTTTTTAAATTTGAAATTTTAAAAATTGAAATTAGACATATATATACCTGGTTGAGGAAAGTTAGATGAGAAAGTTAGATAATAAAAATATATGGGTTGAATGGTGGTTGAAAACGGTGGAATGGGGTGCTATAATTGTGGATTGAAAAATAACGTAGATAGTTGAATTAGAGTTGAAAAAGTAATTAACAATGAGATGGAGGAAAAGTTAGTTAAATTTAAAACAATTTGGTGCTCAAATAGAACCAACCACCGGACACTGGGTTCTATTTTAGTACCAAAAAATACTTTTTAATGCCAAAATATAGCAATAACTATAACCATTTTGACATTACTATTGGATTTGCTCTTAAGATTTCATGTGAGATATCATAAAATACCTAAACTTATTGTGCTCAGAAAAATGATACTTTTAAAGATTCTCTATAAGTTTAGCAAGGACAAAAACAAGTATCTCATTTCTTTAAAAGTAGAGAGATGAAACTCCACACTCAATACTAATGAATTTTTACCAAATTTCCCACTATGGAACAACTTCTATGGACATAAACTAATTTATATTAGTTTGTTTTCACCTACATATTATGATCCATGAATTGGGATTGAAGTTAATATTCAAGGCTTTGCTTAAATAATACTAGTAGTATATAATGATTAAACCATATTTCCATCCTTTTCAACCAATGGAAAAACGACAAAAAAAAAAAAAAATGGGAGTCATTATTTTGACAAGTAAATATTACTAAATAGGGAACTGATAGAGATCTTGACATCTTGTAACCGTATTAAATTTAACTCGTAAAAATTTAAATTCATAATTAATATTTTTATAAATTTATTATTTATAAGTGTGAAACTCATTTATTATTTGAGTAAATAGGAAAACTTTAAAAGCTTGTAGCACCAAACTTACAGAGGGACACATGGGGACCTTCTCTTCCAAGAAAAGAACCCAAAGATCTCATCTACACTCTTCCTACCTCCTCCTAAACCCTTTAATTACTTCAATCCAAAAAACTCTTATTTTTCTCCCTCTGAGAAACAAATGCTGTGTGCAAATTTCCAAGTTATGGGTTTGAAATTCTACATCATCTCTTTCATGCTAACTTCACTTTTTTTCTCTCTCCTCTTCATACCAACCCTACTCACAGCATTCAACAATATCACTAGATTCCGGCCGGCCAAATCCTTCATCATTCCAGAATCCGGCAACTCATCTTATCCGGTTACATTCGCTTATTTGATTTCTGCATCAAAAGGAGATACCCTGAAGCTTAAACGAGCTCTGCTTGCTCTGTATCATCCGGGAAATTACTATTTGATTCATATGGATTATGAGGCCACTGAATCTGAGCATTTGGAGATTGCAAAATTTGTTTCTGGGGATCCGGTTTTTAGTCAAGTGGGTAATGTTTGGATAGTTGGGAAGCCCAATTTGGTGACTTACAGAGGACCCACAATGCTTGCTACTACTCTCCATGCAATGTCTATGCTTTTGAGGACTGCAAATTGGGATTGGTTTATAAATCTCAGTGCTTCTGATTATCCCCTTGTTACTCAAGATGGTATGGTGAGTGACCTTTTTGTCTTTCTTTTTTATATTATATTTTTTGTACAGTACTACCATTTTTCTTCTTAAGTTTTCTCTCTCTCTCTCTCTCACGCACACATAGTTATGAGTGCCATAATTTATACCCATTTTCTATAACTGCAGATCTGATTCATGCCTTCTCTGATTTACCAAGAGATCTCAATTTCATACAGCATACCAGTCGTTTGGGCTGGAAAATGTAAGGCTATATATATTTTTGAAATGATTTTATTTTTTTTGAAGATTTTATTGAAGAAAGATAAAAATCAAAAGGGATTCTTATATGGTCTGCATTTTCTATGATTAAAGCGAAGATTATATTAATTGATCATAAAGATTTTTGATCTGCAGGAATAAGAGAGGAAGACCAATTATAATAGACCCAGGTCTGCATAGTCTAAATAAGTCGGAGATCTGGTGGGTTATTAAGCAAAGAAGTCTCCCGACAGCTTTCAAGCTTTATACAGGTTTTTCTTCTCTCTTTTTCAAAATTTTCTGGAAGTATAGGAGCACTAGCATCTATACTTATGAATCATATTCTCCCCACTAATGATCGTGTCCTTTAATTTCTTATCACTTGCATGTGAACTGCTGATTAAGAGCAAATTAAAATATTCAAAAGTGCCCCTTTTACCTAACATAGATAAAAATATTGCTAGCTAATCAAAATGACGGCAATACTCCCTCCATTTTAAAGTTAAAGATATATTTTTCTTGATAGTTCATTTTAAAAATATAAAAAATATATATTTTTATTTTAAAACTGCAAAGTAACATGATATTTTTAATTTAGGATAACTTTTTACTATCTCACTAATACTATTAAATTCTTAGCTAATACTAGTAAGTGTACTTTTGGAAACATAAAATAATTTTTAAAAATTGTTTTTTTTTAAATGTATCTATGATTTTGGGAAGAAGGGTACTTATGTCATGTGAAATTAATGCTAGAACAAACAGATGCCATGGGTCATTTCATAAAGGATATTTTTGTAATTCCACTTTTCCACTTTTCATGACCAAAACTGTTTTAGCCGTGCACTCCCGCGCCTCAGGATTTCTCTTAATGCAATTAATATCCAACAAATTATATACTTATGTTCTTCATAATGAAAAGTTTAGAATTTTGAGATGAATGTAACAATTATTGTAGCCCCAAAGTCCCTATAGCGTAACGGGTTATATACGAGCCATTGAATTATGGTTCAATCTTAACAATTTTCCTAGAAATAGACAGGGATGTTTGAGTAAAACCTTAGCATAATTAAATGCCAACATAAGTTGTTGCTTGGAGAAGAAATTTCATAAAGTCAACCCATATTGAATACTTTAGAAGTTAGTCTAGATCTATAATATATCCTATCGAGACCTTAGTGGCTCACACGACTTAAATCACATGTAGGGCTATGTAGACTTGACAATATAGTTAGTTAACTGTTGGGTCAAACAAACCATATTAACTGGAACCAAATGGGTTAGTTAACCATTTTTATTTATTCAGGTTGGTTAAAGTTTGGACCCATATTTTTTAAAACAAATATAGTTCTGAACCGGTTAACCATTTTTCAATCCATATTCCATTCCGATCCAAATCGAAAAGTTCTTTTCTTATCTTTTCTTCGCTAATATGTTTCGTAATATGTTTGGTTCACCTATACTAACATGCAAGTAAAATGTACTCCATAATTAATAGAATAATGGTAATTATCCTCCATAATTAAAAACCATTCTTAAGAATAGATTCGACGAAAAACTAAAGAAAAGTCTTTAATTAGAAAAACCAATCTTTAATTAGACATGCATATATATATGAGACGTACGTATTTATCCAGATAATACCAAATTCTTGTTTTCAGGAGAAGCATATGCAATGAAGAATGAAATGGACCGATCTTATTAGTTGTTGCATCTTCAAATAATGTGCTTGATTTACTTGGTCATGGTCACTGCTAGTATACTATCTCTTTATGAGTACTCAATTGCTTCTTACTTAATTAATTAATAAGGAGCCGTGAACCATGGATCTCCCCATGTTTTTTTCTTTTTTGACTTGCAATTCCCTATGTCTGTTAACATAAAACCAAATGATGAAGATAATGAAATTTTTGATCTGAATAATGTTGGGGAACTTTGAATGGTGGTATCAATTTTCATTATTTTTTTCAATATAAATATGATTCAATATTTAAACGACATTCATAGAATTATACTATGGTGTATTTTGGATTCCAATCTTTCTATTAGCGGAGTTAATAATAATTTTGAAAAATTATTTAAATATGGAAGGGTATTAATAATTTCAATTTAAAATTTTATTAGTATTGTTTTTAGCATTTTATTATTTATATTAATAATTTTTATATCATATTATTACTTAATTAATTTAATTGTGACGGTCACAATTTCATTTTTCAAAAGTTCTGTTTAAAAGTCAAAACATCTTAAAATGGTCAATTTGGTTTTGAACCATAACCATATAGTTCCAACACACACAATCCATATTAAAAATGGTTAATATGGTTTTAGTTCTTAAATGGAACCATAACCATATTTTGAAAACCAAAACCAACCTATAACCATATTTTGTCAGGCCTAAGGTTATGTAATGTGACTGGTTGCTAAAAAACTTCAAGGTTGATGCCCTTGACATTGTTTAGTGCTATTAGTGGTGCTTGGTAGGTGACAAATATGTTGCACATCAATGTCACAATCTACCTTATAGTAAATTGTTGTTGGCATACCATCATGGCATCGCCTTACCTAATTATTTGATTTAATTTTTTATATGGGTCGTACCCACTTTGGAATTAGGGTTAGCCTAATATATTTAAACCTCAATATGAAACCAAGATTTTATACACTAACGACTTTCAAACCTTTTTTTATTCCCTTTTTGTTGTTCAGCTTGCCATTTCGTAAATCTATCCTAATGAACGAATATGTGAGTTATGTTATAGAACTTTAGCATTAGTTAGGAGGACAGCTTCTGCAATTTTGGGGGAGAGAAAGGGAAAGGATTGATCAAAAACTCATCATTCTTCCTTGGATAAGTTGCATTTTATAGGCAATAAAAGTGGAATACAAATCTAACAAGAATCATCAAATAATGGATTAGACCAATGGCCTAGTTACAGCCCCCTTAGTTTGAAATGTTTAGGAAATCATATAATATTATAACAATCCCCCTTTATTTTCTAAGATGGAAGATTATATCTTATTAAAAACCTTGTTAAGATAACCCAATGGGAAAAAACTTAGCGAAGGAAAAAAGAGCACGTATCTTTTACATAAATATATTATACTTCAATTGACTGTCTCATTAAAACCTTCTTAGAAAAATCCCATTGGGATAAAAAAATCGTGACTAAGGAAAAAGAGTATTGTCTCCCCTCAAAAGGAATTCATCACTCCCACAAAAGGAATTCATCACTCCTTGATGAAATTCTCTCTATAAATTTTTGGGCTTCTTTATAAACTTTTGTTGGTAATGGCAAACAATTAATTTTCCTTTATAATTTTCAATAATGTGACGCATTATAGGCGTGCCTGGATAACCGAGTCTTTCATGCCAGCATAAAAGATTTGGGATCTATGAATTTTTGAATCACAACAGTATGAGACTCAATTGCTCTAATCTGCATAGTATATAACCCAAAATAAATTAAATGAAGTTTTTTTTAAGATTTTCTTCTTTCCAAAAATAGTAGAAATTATGAGAAAATATTCATTATCATTTTCATTTCTCGTTTCAATGTGAAAACCATTTAGTCGAATATCTTTAAAACTAAGCAAAAATTTTCTTGATTTACTAGAATATATAGCATTTTTGATAAAGAATTGTCTCATTCGGTAACATGAAACTAGCTTTTCCAATTCCCTCGATTAAATTTGATGTGCCAGATATAGTTCTAACGCTTCCTTTAGTTTTGGTTAGTTGTAAAAAATATTTCTCACTTTGAAGTTGTGAAAAATATTTCTCGCTTTGAAGGATTGAATGAGTTGTTGTACTGTCTGCTAAATATATATCTTCCATATCCATTAAAGTTGGTTTGACACGTAAAAAACAAATTAAAAAAAATATACATTTTATTTATAATATTATACACGAGGAACACATAATATTATTCATGCAACGTATAAAGTGAAAACTAATAATATTATACATGCGAGATGCTTAATTAAAACAAGAAACTAATTGATATCCCAAAAGGTGTTTTTAGAAGGTTCAGTAATGTCACCAATCTTTTCCTCATTGTTGGTCATTTTGGGGTATTCAATTAATGGTTAACAAAGTTTGTTTCTGCCGCCTTTTCTTTGTTCTTTTGTGAATTCTGACATAAATTAACCAGATGCTTTGATGTACGACAAGTACGCGATCAACTCTCTTTCACACACTTGAAACAAACATCTGGTTTATTTTTTGTCCGTGTTGCATTTTCTTTATTTTTTTACCCGACTCACAGACTCTTGTCACTTCTAGTGGCCTGAATTGTTGCGGTTTTGAGATTTGTTGTTATGATGGCCTCATTTATTTTTCTGCTCCCGAGACTTGTTATTTTGTCATCCATTATCACGTTTATTATGTTGAAATGACATGTTGTTAATGTCTGGCAGTGGGGTAGATACCCGTTGGCCGTACTTGATAGTTTTTCAACAACAATTCATTATTTTTAATGAGATATAATGTTCTATCTTAGTAAATCAAGGGGAATGTTATAATATTATATAATTTCCTAAATATCTCAAGTCAATGAGGCTATAACTAGGTCATTGGTTTAGTCCATGATTTGATGATTCTTGTTGGATTTGTATTTCACTTTATTGCCTATAAAAAGCAATTTATCAGAGGAAAGAAACACCAAGAAGAAATTCACTAAAACTTCTATCTTGCATCTTTTTATTTGTTCAGTTCTATAACAAACACATAATTCATTTGATTTGATCTGAAGACTTATAAGGAGGGGTAGTAAACTAGTAATAGAATAATGTGAATTATAATTTGAGACATCTATTTTGAAACAAAAGGCTATTTTCCTGCAAATATATTTATTGTAAAGCTTTTACCATTGCTTTTAAGCCTGTACTTGGCTCTTTTTTTAGAAGGGAAAACCTCAAGTCTCAGTCTGCATGATCAAAATAATGCACATGAGCATGTTGTAGTACATGTGCCCTCCTTCTTGAATAAAGGGTCCTCCTGATTTCATGTCTTGCACCAAATAAATTATTGTTATTTTTTATTAGTGTTATATCTTCTGAATAATCCGAAGGGATAAAAACAAGTATGTGATTAAGTACTTGATTCATTTTCAAGCTATACATGTGAGTAGGAATAATTCATAAGTAAGCAATATTGACATTATTATTCTTTTAAATACTCATGGGAACATTGTGAACTACTACTACACATAGAAGTAGTTGTATCTGCCAAAACAGTTCAAAAAAAAGATTGTCATTTCCCAAGAAAAAAAAAGTCCCAAAAAAGATTTACATATATTTTGATGGTTGTATTAAATAACACAATGTTCTCAAGTTTATTATTATCATGTCATCACCATTATTTAAAACACGCGGTAAATATGTAATAAAAAAAATGTGTCTCTTATAGATGCTCTTAAGCATCATTTTAATTGCCAGTCATTTATTGATTTTATTCTTTTAATTATATAAGTAAACTGCAGCATGCAATGCAGGTTCAGCCTGGACAATATTATCCAGATCATTTGCAGAGTACTGCATAGTGGGTTGGGATAACCTGCCAAGAACCCTCCTTCTCTACTACACAAACTTCGTCTCATCGCCTGAAGGATACTTTCAGACTGTTATATGCAACTCCGAGGAGTATAAGAACACCACAGTGAACCATGACCTCCACTACATTTCTTGGGATACACCTCCAAAGCAACACCCCAGATCCCTTGGAGTCAAAGATTACCAAAGAATGGTCCTAAGCAATTGGCCATTTGCTAGAAAGTTCAAGCAAAATAATCGTGTTCTTGACAAGATTGATCGTGATCTTCTCAGAAGACGCCACGGAAAATTTAGTCATGGAGGATGGTGTTCTAAAAGGGATAAGATGAGCTATGAGTGTCCAGGTTTGCAGAGTGAGAACTTGGGTGTTTTAAGGCCTGGAACTGGTGGTAGGAGATTGAGAATTATTTTGAGAAAATTGCTTTCTGCTGAGAATTTCAAGAAGAGGCAGTGTAAATGATGTTTTTGGCTTTAAGATACTATATATATAGACGATCAAAACAGTAGTTAGTAAAATAAAACAAAAATGATAGAAAGGGTAGGAAAAGTATCAATTCCTAAGAGGAATTAAAATGACATAATATTTTTAATTTGTTGTTACTTTTCTACTATCATATACTTATAGTCTCACCCTTATTAAATTCTTAACTATTCTGAAAGATGTATTTGAAAATATAAAAATTTCTTCAAAGTCATAAGCTTCTTGATGCTAACTATTTTGTGTTTTTTTTTTGTATTTTTCTTTCTATCCTTTCCATCCCTATTCATTCTCTTAAATAGATAGTTATATTTTTTTTATCCCTACCGTCTCTCTTTCACTCTCTTATTCCTTTTAGTAGAGCATCATTTTACATTAAATCACACACATACATTAATAATACCAGGCCGTTTCTGGAAGAGAGGAATGTGAAGTAGGGAATTTTAATTGTGTTGGTATAATTTTTTTTTATTATTGGTAAAATTATTGGCCTCCTCCAACTTGGATCAAGTATTATCTTAAATCGTGGTTGGATCTCAATCGGCTTGGGTCATTCTTATTATTTGGACTTAGTCATTATATTGGCCCATTATACAAATTATCACTTAATCTCAATTTTGACCAAGAATCATTATGCCAAATGACGTTTGATTATTAATATTCTGCCACTTTCTTTGCATGGCATTAATGAGGATGGGACTCGGATAATGCCGTGATGTGAAATGTGTGAGAGAAGGTGAAGGTAGATATTTACTTTCTACCGAAGTAATAGGAAGTAGTAAGGAAAAAGGTGTCAGAAGGTGGTGGGTGGCACGGTAAACCGGATAGTGGAGTATGTATGGGATTAAGATCACATAAGAGGGTAAGTAACACATACATTTTTTTATTAGAATTCTTATTCTATCTCTCTCGAGACACTAGATAATATTTTCTCTCCATTGTTGACCTTGTGATCGCTTCAGACTCGACTTCTCACGGGAGAGCTATCCTCGACGATCGGTAGTCGAAGCTTTTGGTGTTGACTTGTTGAATCGCAAGGGGATATTGGACGCGTCTTGGTGATTGGGGCGTGGAGAAAGATCTTGGCATTAACATTGGCGCCAGAAGAAGAAATTTGAGTTCTAGTGTCACGAATATTTTTCAATCACAAACCGTGTTTGTTTCTACGTCAATATTCATGGTGAAGAGTAGAACACCTACACGAAGAAGGTAGAAATTTGCCGGTGAATCGACACCCAGTGTAATACATAAGGATCGTTTGGGGCCGTGATAAGTGTTCATGCAAACACACAGTATCCAAAACGATCCTTGAAGATTTTCAACAAGAAGATGGGTAAGGTTAAGCGTGGGTTAGTCTACCCTCATCGATAAAGCATCGCCCACGATTTAAAAGCGAGTAGAAGGCACTTCGCTTAGAACTCGATCTGAGAAGACCAAGATGAAAAGGCTTCACGACTAGCCAAGATGGTGATGAAGCGGATAGAGCTATGGAAGTACTTGTGAAGCAACGACAAGATATAGTGAAGCAGGATGGCGGATGATGTAGTTGAGAGATGAAGAACTCGGTTATAATCAACCCAAGAAGCAAGGACAAAGTGGAAAAGAACACATTCATTCGGACGAGAGTCTCGAGTAGAAATCGAGAAAGAAGAAGATCCGAAGCCCTACTCCTCAAAGATCGAGGAGGGTACATCACCTGTCGATTCTAAGGAGCGGTGTCGGAGGGAACGAAGAGGTCGATCCGGGGATCGTACTCCTGAAAACCACAAAGAGCCCCCTTGTTGTTGTTGACATTCTCGCCTCGATTGCGAGCACAAAGACGAAGCATATCTAGAGATTGTACTCCCGAGAGTCTACCGAGGGTACACCGCCTGTAGACACTCGTCACAAGAAGAAGCCCTTCAGAGTTGAAGGTTACATTGTAAGAAACCTGGCTACTCATAGGAAAAAGGAGTCATCTGAAAAGGAAGCATCGTCTCAACCGGAAGGAGTAGATTATTTGGTTAAAGAGTTAAAAGAACTTGAGCGACTTAATAAGTCTGAAAGACGAAGGACACTTCGGAAGAAGGAATCCCTTTTTCCTGCGGAGATTCTTAGAAAAAAGTGACCCTACCAAGAAGTCGCCCGTATGGAGAGTTATGATGGATCGGGGATCCTATGACCACAAATCGAGCGCTCATTCGATGGTGATGGATTATTATGACTTTAGCGATGCTGCTAAGTGTCATACTTTCGTCACAACACTTAGAAAGGATGCCCGGCAGTGGATGGGGACTTTGCCCTCAAATTCAATTTCATCTTGGGCAGACATGTGCAGTAAATTTCATGCTCGCTTTGGGAGCAACAAAAGAAGGGGAAAACCAACTGGTTCATTGGCTCAGGTTCGACAGTTTTCGAATGAGTCTTTGGGCCAATATGTGAAGAGATTCCGTGAAGCAGTAGGCCAGGTGACAGATTTGAATGATCTACAAGCCGTTGGATTGCTTTTGAAATGGGTTAGATCTGGTCAAATCAGAAAAATTAGTGAAGAAGTTGATGTTTCATCACCCGAAGAGTCTTGCTGAGGCCTTTGACAAAGCTGAAGGTTATATCGTGGTAGAGGAAGCTATGGATACTGACTTTAAACGTCCCGCTTGAATGAGCTAAGGAGAGAGATGATCGGAATGTAATCGATAAAGATCGGAGAAAGAATGAGGTAATAAAGACCGCCATGAGGTATGGGGTCAAAAAGTTTAATAATTGGAGACAGGGTGGAGGACGTTCGTCCACTCCAGCACAACGAGTGAATAGAACGTACACAACACTTAATACAGACAGGGCTGTTATCTTGGATCAAATTAAGAATCAACCTATTTTTGAACCACCTCGAGATAACATTAAGCTTCGGAAAAGGGAATTCTCGTAAGTATTGTGATTATCATCAAACTTGGTCGCCATCTGAAACGATCGTGCTAGTTTGAAGGACTTTATTGAAAGGAAGGTACAAGGTGGAGCTTTAATTCAGTATGTGGCTGCCAGAACCAATCAACAACGCAGACGGAGGGCTGTTCGTAGTTCAACCGGTTAATGAAGTGTTACCCTCTCGACGAATGTGCTGCAAGGCATGTGATAGATGTCATCACCGGGGTACTTCAGCAAACTCGTTGGAAAAAAGCGGCAAAAGCTTACTTGGATTGGCCACGACGATGGTAGGTACCTCCGAAGACCGATGGACCTTATCCGGAGTTCGGTAATCTCTTTTCTTGATGAAGATTACCTTTGAAAATTATCGAACCGCACGAGGATCATTGGTGTTGATTGCCTGATGTGGGTTCGTGTAGATATAAACGGATGATGGTGGATAATGGGTCTTCAGAGATATTCTCAGATGCCCACGCTTATCGGAGAATGCACACTAGATGGGGCGAAAGATGGAGTTGGGACAGAAGCTCCTTTATATGGTTTTAGTAATGACCCTATAAAGGTGGTTGGAACTATTGAACTACCAATCATCTTCTTGAACGGCCCCAACAGTAGAAATTATTTGCAAATTTTATGTTGTAAATGTAGATTCTCGCTTATAATGCTATTTTGGGAATGCTCGCTTTAATTGCTTTGCAAGTTTGTGACCTCTATTCCTCATTTCAAAATTAAATTTCCTACTACTCATGGGGTTCATGAGGTGAAGGGGATTTGGATCGCCGTAAGATGTTATAGAAATCTTGTGATCACTTGAGAGTGGGAATATCAAAGCGAAGCATCTTATGGCGATAGAGATCGAACCCTTCACGTAAAGTAGTTCTGAACCATTGGTCATGCCAGCTGAAGAAACGGAGGAGATAGAGCTCATCCCGGGCAAAGCAAATAAAACGGTGAAAATAGGTTCGGGTCTGCCGGAACCTCTCCGGACGAACCTCATGGAGCTTTTGCAAAGTTATGTTGATATTTTTGCCTGGGAGCCTCAGGATATGCCGGGGTTAGCGAGGGGATATTCTTTGAGCATCTATTTGGAGGTAAACCCGTCGAAGAAGCGGTCCAGAAGCGAAGAGGAGGATTTTCGCTTTTGACGCGTCGTGAATAATTGATGAAGAGATTGCAAAACTATTAGCAGCAGACTTCATCTTCGAGATTGACTACCCGCAATGGATGGCGAATGTGGTGCTGATACAGAAGCAAAATGGTAAATGGCGAGTCTGCATCGACTACACTGATTTAAATAAGGCTTGTCCAAAGGATTTCTACCCTCTACCCCACATTGACCAATTAATCGATGCCACTTCGGGGTATGCTTTATTAAGTTTCATGGACGCATTCTCTGGATATCATCAAATTTCCATGTGTAAAGAAGATATACCGAAGACGGCGTTCATTACGCATCGTTCGGTATATGCTTATAAGAAATGACCTTCGGCCTCATCAATGCCGGAGCCACATATCAGAGGATGATGAACCATGTTTTCAGATATCAGCTGGGTAGGAATATGGAAGTGTATGTAGACGATATGATTGTCAAAAGTATGTTGGTACACAAACATCTGGATGATTTGGAAGAATGTTTTCAGACAATTCGTCAACACAATTTGAGATTGAATCCCACTAAGTGCACCTTCGGTTTAGGGGTTGGCAAATTTCTGGGATATCTTGTCAGTCAGAGAGGAATCAAAGCCAATCCTGAGAAGATTCAAGCGATTCTGAACATGAAGACTCCTCAGTCATTTAAAGATGTTCAACGTCTGACTGGAAGGATTGCAGCTTTAAGGAGGTTCATGTCCAAGTCGGCGGAAAGATGTCTACCGTTCTTTGATACATTGAAAGGGCCGAAGAATGCAAAGACGTTTCAATGGACTTCGGAGTGTGAGGACGCTTTTCAGAGCATCAAGTCCTATTTATCTTCGGCGCCTTTGTTGGTGAAGCCCGTTCCTGCTGAACCTTTATATTTGTACTTAGCAGCTAGTTCATTGGCGTAGAGTACATTTTGGTGCGTGAAGTTGGGGGTAAGCAGCACCCGGTTTATTACATAAGCCATGTCCTTCGAGATGCTGAAACAAGGTACCCGAACATTGAAAAGTTTGCTTTTGCTTTAATAACTGCTAGTCGAAAGCTTAGGCAATACTTCCAGGGTAGATTGGTAATAGTATATCTGAATCGACCTTTAAAAAGAAGATTATGGGCAAACCCGAGGTATCGGGGAGATTAGGCTGCGTGGACGATGGAGTTGTCACAATTTTCATTGAATATCATCCTGAATCGCCATCAAAGGGCAAGCCTTGCATGATTTTGTCGTTGAATGCTCGTTTTGAAGGCGATGAAGTTATGGCGGTTAAAGGATCTGATGAAGAGCGATTCTGCAGTTCTTCAATGAGGCGAGTTCGTGGGCGACGTATGCAGATGGGTCTTCTACCACGGATGTCGATGGAGCGGCATTATTCGACAAGTCCGGAGGGATTCAAGGTACAACAGCCCATCAAATTTCGGTTCAAAGCGACAAACAACGGTTTGAGTATGAAGCGGTACTTGCGAGGGTTACTGGTTGGCAAAAAGTCTTGAAGTACAACGCATAATTATCTTTAGTGATTCTCAGTTAATCGTTAAACAAATTTCTGGGGAATATGAAGCTCGAGGCCCAAAAATGATCAAATATCTAACAGAATTGAAGGAGCAACTTCAGTATTTCCAATCCTATGAGTTTCAAGGGATCGAGCGTAATAACAATTCAATTGCTGATGCACTTTCCAAATTAGCCACTACGGATGTTAACATTTTTGATGGGTCAATTTATTTAGAAACTTTGCAACATCCTAGTGTCCATTATGAATCGGTAATGTGCATTGACCGAACCAACTGCTGGTTGACTCCATATATAGAGTATCTGGTAGATGGCGTCTTACCTTCGGATCGGATGCTCGCCAAGAAAATTAAGTATAAAAGTGCCAATTTTGTTCTGATTGATGGAGATCTGTTCCGAAGAGCTTTCTCATCTCCACTATTGAAATGCTTGACTCTATCTGAAGCTGACTATGCTCTTCGGGAAGTACATGAAGGTATTTGTGGTGACCATATGGCGGCTAAGTCATTAGCCTATAAAGTACTTCGCCAGGGATACTATTGGCCTACCATCTTTAAAGAAGCAATCGAGTACGTCGAAAGTGCGAGAAATGTCAACTCAACGATCAGATCCACATCACCACCGGAAAGAGCTATACTCGATCTTATCTCCTATACCCTTTCTTTGTCTGGGGGTTGATATCTCGGGTCCATTACCGAAAGCTAAAGGTCGTGTCGACTTAAATCATGATTCTTTATTGATTATATGACTAAGTGGGTGGAGGCAAAACCACTTGATTAATAACTTAACAGAGTGCCTAAAGTTTATAAAGGAGTCTGTGGTGTTTCGCCGGATTCCTAAGGTGTTGGTATCGGACAACGGGCGCCATTTAATGGGATCGAAATTTGAGGCATTCTTGAAAGAACTAGGGATTCAACACGAAAGACTTCATGGGCTCATCCACGATCAAATGGACAAGTTAAAGTGACCAATGAACGTTCTTTGAATGGGATCAAGCAGATTGATTGAATGAAGCCAAGGAAGATGGCGGAGGAGCTACTTTAGCGTGTTGTGGGCTTATCGAACTACTCCGAGGGACTACAACAGATTCACCTTTTAGGCGGCTTAGTGGTAATCGATGCCTTAATTCCATTGAAATTGGATCTCCCGGTCTTGAATCGACCAATTCGAGAGAAATTTACAATGAGGAAGGGCTTAAGACCAACCTTGATTTACTTGAAGAAGTAAGAGAAATAGCCTTAATCAGTTGGCGACTTATCGTGAAGAGTGGCTAAGCATTATAATAAGGGAGTAAAATGTCGAAGGTTCAAGTGGGAGATTTTGTCCTCGGAGAAGCCAAGCATCTACACCTCGTAATATAGGAAAGTTGATGTGACGCCCCCAATTAGGTATCGTCACCCATCTTGGGTCGCCACTTACATGGTACATAAATTCAAATACAACTTACTAATATAATCTGTAGGTATACAATACGACATAAAAACGTGAGTTTGAATACAAATCACTCTACTAGATATTATACAAACTCAAAAGGAGTCCTCATTACAACTATTATCACACTATTTCACGTAATAGTGAGGACTACTAATGCTATCCTCTGGACCATTACTCCGCTTCCGACTCGTCCCAAATTATGTTCTCATTTCACGAAGAGAACGGTGAAAGAAAGGGTGAACTCAACTAGCCCAAGAAGAAATATTATGACTAAGATAATGCGAATAAATTATCATTAGCCTTCAACAAAGTTATTAAACCGATAAAATACAATAGACAACCGGTTTAATCTGCAATGAATATGTAATCCATTAAAAGAGTCAAGTAGAGAATAAAGTCTACTATCTTTTATAATTTAAAAGGTTTTCATCAATTTTATCATTTGAGACTCAACAATAACAAAACCACCACATCTAATCATCCCCGTATTACGGTCAAGGATTTTCATCAAATTATCAATGGTCATGACTATACCGAATCACCCCCGGTCATAATCATACCAAAAACTATCCATCATCGCATTACACGAGCCATCGAGGACTTTTGTCACATCATTTATATCAAGTCATGATTATACCGAATGATCCTCGGTCATAATCATACTAAGTTCATCATCTATGCACGTAAGCGAAAGATAACATAATATAACATGAGGATGATGACAATGACATAATAATTCAATAAAACAAGTTCAAGAATTATTTAATCCATGAATTATTAACGTCCAAATTGTCAACATAATCTTTGTTTCATAGAGTAAAATTCAAGAATGATCGGAAGAATATTTCCGTGAAAAGATCTTTGGATGAAACGCAAATATCAAGGATATTCTACTAATTTCATGGAGTATAGAAGTCAAAGTTTTAACCAACCGGGTATAATAAATAATGGAATAACAAAAGAAATCACCATGCATGCGGACTTGCGATGACGAAGTTATTCCAATGAATAATAATAATAACGGAACCGTGTCGTGAAATTCACAATCGCAAGCGGGATGTTCCAACAGAATAATAAAGATGGAACCGGATCCGATTGTAAAACACACGAGATAGGATATTCCAACAGAATGATAAAGATTTTAAAACCAGTCCCCGTGTAAAACACACGCATGTGATGTTCCAAATGTAATAATAAAAAGAATGTCACCAAGTATAGGGTAAATCATGTGTATCAAAGTTATTCCAATGAATAATAAGCAATGGAATAACATAAGGATTTCACCAAGTATAGGGTATCTGGCATATATATAGGTTATGTATAGGGTATGCCACTTTTACAAAAGTTATTCCAATGTAATAATAATGAATGGAATAATGTAAGTTCTCTTCAAGAAAAAGAATAACACCCTTCTACCGTAAAAAGAACCTAATATAGAAGTAGTGAAGTAGCGTAATACTCTTCTTCTTTCTATAACTTTCTCTTTATAACTTCTCTCTATAATTTCTCTCTGTAGTTTCAATGAATTAAGTAAGAAAATAATGAAGGAATGAGCTTCTATTTATAGGAAAATGGAATGCGTAGTAACTAATCCATGAATGGTCCAGATTGATTTACTTTAATCGACGGTCCATATTTAAAGAAAAATCTTTTAAATAAAATATAATATATTCTATTTATATAAAAACATTTTACTATGCAAACACTATGCAAAAACACTATGCAACACTATGCATAATAAAATATAATATATTCTATTTATAGAATAACTTTAATAAAGTATTCTATTTTATATAAAAGATGTTTCATTTTATTACGTTAATAATACTGAATAAAACAAAACGTCATTATCGCTATAATAATTCATATTATTAATCGACAATAATGGAATCAAACCGAGTGACTTCTCACATAAGCATCAATAATCAATACCGGTGTACTTCTTATGCAACCACACGTATTCATCGTACTTTTACTACCAAGTAGTTCAACAAAGATCAACGGTAAAACTTCCGCCGTTATTTCAATAAAATATTTTTGTCGCTTTTCTCAATCCGATGATAATTACATTAGGGTCCACCAATGATTGAGTAGTTGTATTTAATATTCCCTCGCTAAACCGAATATTCCCCCCGACCAATCGAATATAATATAACCACTTGCATACTTTGCAAAATTTATAAATACTACCCACAACTATAATATTATCTCAAATTCACACCATAATATTAAAAATTATTTTGACAAAATTTAAATCTTTATTGATAAAATCGGGTCTCACAATCTCCCTCCTTATGGAATTTAAGCCCTCGAAATTAGTGTAACGACTGGTATGATAAAGAGATGAGGATACCTTGAAAATATTAAATTCATCTTCAAATCGCCAAAGCTATTCATTAACTATTCATCTTTGCACTACAAAGCTAAAGATATACAATCAGAAAACCAATAATCTTTGAGACTCGACAATAGTATCAACCATGAATTATCCATGCACTTTCATCGGCTAAGGATATTCGTGTTTTTCAATTACTGGTCATGATTATACCGAATAATCCGTGGTCATAATCATACCAAGTCTATCAATGCACTACTACCAAAGATGATCGTATTACCACATCCATGAATTAATATTTCATTGCTGAGACTCAGCTCAATAATTAATCCATATCATCGAATCATCCCTGCACTACAGGCCAAGGATATTCATTAGTATCACGACCACGAATTATCCATGCACTACGGCCAAAGATAATCGTGTATTCATTAGTATCACGACCACAAATTATCCATGCACAACGGCCAAAGATAATTATGTATTCATTAGTATCACGACCACAAATTATCCATGCACTACGGCCAAAGATAATTGTGTATTCATTAGTATCACGACCACAAATTATCCATGCACTACGGCAAAAGATAATCGTGTATTCATTAGTATCACGACCACAAATTATCCACGCACTACGGCAAAAGATAATCGTGTATTCATTAGTATCACGACCACAAATTATCCATGCACTACTACCGAAGATAATTGTGTATTCATTAAGATATCACGACCACAAATTATCCATGCACTACGGCCAAAGATAATCGTGTATTCAATTACGGTTATGATTATACCGAACAATCTCCGGGGTCATAATCATACCGAGTCTATCTATGCTCTACAGCCACGATGACTTTCAACATAATATAAACATGAGGATAATGATATAAAGAATCAATCAAATGAGATAAAAGATAAATATTAAACATTTATAATATAATTTATCCGAGATTCAAGAATATCCCTATGTTATCAATCACTTAATAATCTCATAATCTAACATCATTAATATTATAACAATATTTTAATCACTTCTTAAATTTATAAATAATTTACCTCAATTGTTTACGCTTTACCATATAATGCATTTAATCATTCAAAATGCCACACTCATAAGATATCATCACCAATTATCAAATCCTCATAAAAAAAATATGCATATACTCTATATAGGATTCTCTAGCCATAAAATCCTATTTTCAACTTTGTTACTTTCACATAACATATTTAACTCATATGTTCAAGAATTAAACTATTTTCATGAAAATACCTAATCAGTCCCAAAATATTTCTTTTCTGGGATTTAGCATAATATAGTCCCATGATGAAAATATATTTTTCTCGAATTTTAAAATTCATTTACTATTTTTCAAAATCAATTTCTAATTAATTCCTTAAGAAATTAGCTACCTCAAGTTTAACTCCAAAATTCCCAAATCTTGGCAGGACCTTACACATGTTAACGTGAGCTTCTAGTTTAAATTTCATGGTCATCGGAGTTATAGAACTCCGGGTTATAGCGTTTTTTAAAAAAAAACATAAATATTGAAATAGTCATAACTTGCTCATTTTAAGTCGAGAATGAGCTCATTTTTGGACAGGAGGTACTTTATACCATATACCTTCTTGTCCCAAAAGGCCAGAATTTTTCTCTCATAATTTAAGTGGCCGAAACAGTCCTTTAAAGTTTCTAGGCGTAGCATTTTCGAAATTTACAGCTTTGGCCTCCTTTGCTAAAATCAGTCCACACAAAAATCTACAACACCTTTTCCAGTAATTCCACTTGGATTAGTTAGGTAACTCGTAGATCTAACTCTAGGACTTGACCACATTCAAAATTCAAAATATAATAGGAGATATGGTCAATTGAATTTCATGTTACGCTTTTCACCAAAATCGATTTTCAACTCTTTGTGATTTCTAAGAAACTTTCATGTTTTCACATAATAACCAACATAACTCATCATAACACTTACTAATACTTCATATACCCATGATTTTCATTAGTCCAATGCTTTTATTATGACTTTCATCATAAACCACGTAAACCGCTTCATTTTAGTTGAAGAAATATTTGAGGGTTTAAGAAATGGGTTTTTGTCTTTGAATTCAATACAAAATTTGATTTTACGTTCTAAGTAGGCTAAGAAGTCTTCAAGAATACGCCAGAAATTTATTAATAATAGAAATATCATTCAAAACTGTGACTCTCATCCAAGACTTGGATAGTCGTCACATTGATACCAACCGTGACTTCTATCCCTTAACCTAGATAGCACCTCACAATGATACCTATCAACTTGCCATCTTGATCACGACGTCGCCTCTGAAAAAGTCCGGCTTCGGTGCATTCCACACAAGGAAGTCAACAACGAAAGGATCGGGCTCTTTACTTATGGCTTGATATAACAAAGGATTAACTTTAGGATTTGGTTACTTTGAATTCAGTATAACAGTTGGTTAGGAATATGAAAACAACCTTACAAAAGAATAATGAGTAGTTAATCAATCGTTTTCAAAAATTACCTCAAAGGCAAGTATTTTCAAAGAGATAAGATCGACAGTAACGTGAAAGTGTTTATTTGAAACAACAAGATTAATAAACAAAGGGAGGTAACGAAGGTTTCTCCCAACGAAGTTTCAATAGATAAATCAAAGTCTAATTTCTCCTGAGTCAAATTTAAACGTTGAGCGCAAAGCAAGAGAGAGATAAAAGAATGGGTAGAACCCAGATCTAATAAGGTATAGACTTCGCAAGAATTTATAATTAACTAACCCGTGCTAACTTCGTTCGGGTTACCCACTTTTCGGTAGAAGTCACGAAAAACGCTCTTCCCGAAACCACCGACTTTGTTTTGTCTCAGATCCGCCTTTGGTGCCACTATCCCACCGGACTTGACTTCACTATACGACAAAATCGAGCTAAATGACCTTCTTCTTGAAATTTCCACATCTATTATCTTTGCCATGATTACCACCGAAGTGGTTACCATTCTTAGCATGATAATTTCCCCACGATGGTTATCATTGTTTTGATAGCCATTTGCCACCAAAGATGATTATTATCGTGTTGTTGGTCGTTACCTTTTGTTTGAGTGAATCAACACTCTCATGTGTGCTTCATTGCTTATCTCAAAGATTTTCGGATGCCATTCTCAAACACTCACACAAAAACAAGGGTTAATTGACATGTAACAAATTATCCCTATATTCTCGATGACCAATAAAATAGCACATAAACTTAGGTAGGTCATTCTAGCGAAGGTATTCCCCTGCCTCTCCCTCCTAGTACTATTCTCACCTCTTAGCCGTGGATCATATCCTAAGCTCGATACCAACCGTGACGCCCCAAAATTAGGTATACGTCACCCATCTTGGGTCGCCACTTACATGGTACATAAATTCAAATACAACTTACTAATATAACTGCGTGGTATACAATCGACATAAATCGTGAGTTTGAATACAAATAATCGCTCTACTAGATATTATACAAACTCAAAAGGAGTCCTCATTACAACTATTATCACACTATTTCACGTATAGTGAGGACTACTAATGCTATCCTCTGGACCATTACTCCGCTTCCCGACTAAGTCTCAAATTATGTTCTCATTTCACAAGAGAACGGTGAAAGAAAGGGTGAACTCAACTAGCCCAAGAAGAAATATTATGACTAAGATAATGCGTAATAAATTATCATTAGCCTTCAACAGTTAAAACCGATAAAATACAATAGACAACCAGTTTAATGCGGTAGAATATGTAATCCATTAAAAGAGTCAAGTAGAGAATAAAGTCTACTATCTTTTATAATTTAAAAGGTTTTCATCAATTTTTATCATTTGAGACTCAAATTTTAATAACAAAACCACCACATCTAATCATCCCCGTATTACACGGTCAAGGATTTTCATCAAATTATCAATGGTCATGACTATACCGAATCACCCCCCTGGTCATAATCATACCAAAACTATCCATCATCGCATTACAGAGCCACCGAGGACTTTTGTCACATCATTTATATCAAGTCATGATTATACCGAATGATCCCCAGTCATAATCATACTAAGTTCATCTATGCACGTAAGCCAAAGATAACATAATATAACATGAGGATGATGACAATGACATAATAATTCAATAAAACAAGTTCAAGAATTATTTAATCCATGAATTATTAACGTCCCAAATTGTCAACATAATACTTTTTTCATAGAGTAAAATTCAAGAATGATCGGAAGAATATTTCCATGAAAAGATCTTTGGATGAAACGAAATATCAAGGATATTCTACTAATTTCATGGAGTATAGAAGTCAAAGTTTTAACCAACGGAGGTATAATAAATAATGGAATAACAAAAGAAATCACCATGCATGCGGTTGCAGATGTATAAAGTTATTCCAATGTAATAATAATAATCTAACCAGTCGTGTGAAATTCACAATCGGCGGGATGTTCCAACGAAATAATAAAGATGGAACCCGGATCCGTGTAAAACACACGAGATAGGATATTCCAACAGAATGATAAAGATTTTAACCGTGTCCTGTAAAACACATGCATGTGATGTTCCAATGAATAATAAAAAGAATGTCACCAAGTATAGGTAAATCACAGATACAAAAGTTATTCCAATGTAATAATAAGCAATGGAATAACATAAGAATTTCACCAAGTATAGGGTATCCATGTATATAGGTTATGTATAGGGTATGCCACTTTTACAAAGTTATTCCAATGTAATAATAATGAATGGAATAATGTAAGTTCTCTTCAAGAAGAAAGAATAACACCCTTTACCGTAAAAAGAACCTAATATAGAAGTAGTGAAGTAGAGAATACTCTTCTTCTTTCTATAACTTTCTCTCTATAGCTTCTCTCTATAATTTCTCTCTACAGAGTTTCAATGAATTAAATAAGAAAAATAATGAAGGAATGAGCTTCATTTATAGGAAAATGGAATGCATAAGAATTAATCCATGAACAGTCCAGATTGATTTACTTTAATCTGACGGTCCATATTTAAAGAAAAAATCTTTTAAATAAAATATAATATATTCTATTTATATAAAAACATTTTACTATGCAAACACTATGCAAAACACTATGCAACACTACTATGCATAATAAAATATAATATATTCTATTTATAGAATAACTTTAATAAAGTATTCTATTTTATATAAAAGATGTTTCGCTTTTATTACGTTAATAATACTGAATAAAACAAAACGCGTCATTATCGCTATAATAATTCATATTATTAATCGACAATAATGGAATCAAACCGAGTGACTTCTCACATAAGCATCAATAATCAATACCGTAATGTTACTATGCAACCACACGTATTCTCGTATTTTTACTACCAAGTAGTTCAACAAGATCAACCAGTAAAACTCCGCCGTTATTTCAATAAAATATTTTTGTCGCTTTCTCAATCCGACAATAATTACATTTATAGGGTCCACCAATGATTGAGCCGTTGTACGAATATTCCCCGCTAAACCGAATATTCCCCACCAATCGAATATAATATAACCACTTGCATACTTTGCAAAATTTATAAATACTACCCACAACTATAATATTATCTCAAATTCACACCATAATATTAAAAATTATTTTGACAAAATTTAAATCTTTATTGATAAAATCTGGGGTCTCACAGTTGATGCCAAACTGGGAAGGACCGTATGAAATAACTGAAGTCCCGAAGCCGGGAACTTATCGATTGAAAGCATTAGATGGGTCAGCAATTAATAATACTTGGCATCTTGGCGAGAACTTAGAAAATACTTTCAAGAAAATGATGTATGTATATGGGAAGGTCAGAAATATTTATGTCATCATCAATAAAAGTTCCTTTTTTCTCGAACAAATTTTGTCTTCATTCTTTGATCGACCGTCGAAGTTAGGAGGTTCGGGTGGACTCACCGGCCATTCGATGGCGACCACTTTCTTTCGCGGTGGTCACTTAGACCTTGTCGAATTTTCGTGGTAGGCAAGTGTCATCTTTATGAGTTTGTCGGGCCCTTCGTGGTAGGCAAACGTCATTGGTGTTAGGATGTTCGGTGGGACTCACCGCCATTCGATGGCGACCTTTTGGCGGTGTGGTCCTTATGAGTTTGTTAGGCCCTTCGTGGTAGGCAAACGTCATTGGTGTTAGGAGGTTCGGGTGGACTCGCTGGCCATTCGATGGCAGCCTTTTTGGCAGGTGGTCCTTATGAGTTTGTCAGGCCCTTCGTGGTGGTAGCAAACGTCATTGGTGTTGGGGAGGTTCGGGTGGACTCACCCGCCATTCGATGGCGACCTCTTCGGCGGTGGTCACTTAGACCTTGTCGGGCCCTTCGTGGTAGGCAAGTGTCATCTTTAAGACGCGTTGTCGCCCTATGTGGTAGGCAATTGTCGACACTTAGACCTTGTCAGGCCCTTCGTGGTAGGTAAGTGTCATCTTTAAGACGTTGTCAGGCCCTACGTGGTAGGCAAGTGTCATCTTTAAGACGTTGTCAGGCCCTACGTGGTAGGCAATTGTCGACACTTAGACCTTGTCAGGCCCTTCGAGGTAGGCAAGTGTCATCCTTCAGACTTTGTCAGGCCCTTCGGGGTAGGCAAATGTCATCTTTTGGTTTTGTTAGGCCTTTAGGGGTAAACAAATTCCTAACGAAGCAGATATGTCTCACACTTCGGTAACTAATAAGTATCCCTTTACTTTATTACCTAAAATTTTCTAAGTGTTGAGTTCGGAAGCTTCATTCTTACACTTCATCCGTTATATGGCATGTTTAGTTGTTACTAACAGCTTCACGTTCACCCATGAAGGGGTTGGTGCATTTTTCATTAATGAAATATTGGAGTATCAAGGATAATAAACCAAGTCATAAGGAATGAAGCCATTTTCATTAAATATTTAATTTAATTACACTATTGACAATTTTACGATATGTTGTAAATTAAAGACGTAAAAGACATAAATGTAAAAAAATCGCCGACAGGCTCCATCTTCGATCCGAAGAATCGAAAAGGATGGGTCCAGATTGGTCAGCAGACAGCTTCTCCTTGCCACGACTTCGGCAAAGCTCGTAACTCTCGGAGTATATCTTCATTATTTCTCCATTGATCTCGTCCGAGTTCCGGTATTCTTCGCATATCTGTTTGCGAAGGTCGTCGGTTAATGGAGGCCCAAGGTCCCGAAGAGCCTTGAGTTCTCGGATTTCCTCTTCGAGTTTGAGCCGCCTACTCATGTGACGAGTTTCTGCGCCTCCGAACTATGGATAGTCTTGGTCAAGATCTTCGCATCGCCTTTTAGCTCCTCGATCTTTTCCATCCTTATCTCGCTCCTCCGAACCAAGTCAACGTTCATTTTCACGATCTCTTCGTGTCGTGTGCTTTGTCGACTTCGCTTCTTCCTCGAGGCCTTCACATCTCCTTTGGCTTGGGCTAACTCTTTTTGAAGACCTTCATTTGTATGAAGAAGGCATTCACGTTGAGTTTTCTCTTCGCCAAGGCGACTTCAAAGACATGGCATTCTCCTTCCTCAAGATCTCTTCTTCTGCTTCACTTGAGACCTTGACGAAGACGTCCAACACCGTTACTTGACCGGCCTATGTATTTCCAATATCATTGATCGGTTTTTCAGATATATAAGTATACTGATAAATTCGAAATAAAAGAAGATACTCGTTTACCTTCGCCAAGTAGCTCATGCCTTCATCGAGTAAATCTCCATTCGAACTATTCCCGAACCGATGATCGCTTGGTTTCACGAACAAAGGTGTTGAAATAGTTGGAATGGAAAATGAGCATTGAAGTCGGGGCCACATTGTTGGAGAGGCCATGGCTTCCCGATCAATCTCGGTGGTTGATTCTCTTGGTGGAGAAGGTGGAGGTTCTTCGCGAAGAGGTGAGGGTCTACGTGTATGGTTTCGGGAAGGAGATCTCGCAGGCGGTGTGCGTTCGGGGAGTTGGCGAGGAACGGAGATGAACCAGGTGAATGTCGATGGTCATTTTTTTTTTCGGGAAGGAGTGCGGATTGACCCTTGGTTGGTTCATTGTCGTGGTTTTGGTGGATATGGTCGAGGAATGACAACCAAAAGAAGTAGGGACTCAAGCTCTTCTGGCGATCGAGGGAGTTATTTTGGTTCTTAATTTCTTTACACGAAGGATCTTGGCTCGATCGTGCAAAGGAATGTCGAGAAGGCTTCTCCTAATCGGGATAGGTTCAGAGGTTGGGGGATTGAGATTAGTTGTGGAGGTTGTTTGGGGGGTTACTTGGGGATTGTTTGGGATCACCGCTCGGGTTTGTTTCTGGTTGGGTGGTTTTGGTTCGTTTGGCGGATCTCTTTCTTCGGCGAGGTCGAAGGTTTTCTTCGGGAATAATGGGATCGTCAGTTTGAGGTTCGTCAGTTTGAAGGGAAGAAGTTGGAGGGTCGGCAGTAGAAGGGTTAACTCAGGAAGATCCTTCTACGGATGCTCTTCACTTGCATCTGCATTCTCCCCTGCCAAAAAATCTTCCAGGTCTCTCACCTCCAGAGAAGTCGGTTTGATCAGAGATACTGCAAAAAACCACACATCAGAACATGTATCACTTATACAGCTCAGAAATTATGTTACAGAATTAATCAAAACTTACATTTGTGGTTATATAACCAGGCTTGTTTGGTCAGTAGTGTGAAACTCCATTCTTTTGGAGGAATTTTCCTCAAGAAATCTGCCATCTCCCTCACCCGCTCTTCGAGATATATCTCTGAAATCGCCAGAGACTTGGTCGAGGTGGTCCACCGGAAGAGAAGAAATCTCAGGTCCCGTAATGAAAAACTACTTCTCATGCCAACCTTTGTTCTTTGGAAGGAGTGATCATCGAGGTCTCCTCTCTCAACCTTGTGTTGGGCCGAGGAGATTGCTTGCTCAACACTTTGAAGCCCCGCTCGAGACCTACCAAAGAGAGAGAAGAGGGTGAAGAAGATGTCAACAGAGGGAGTAATCTCAAGTTCATGGCGTAGGCAATAAATGCCAAGATGTGGATGTAGGAGTTAGGCACTAGTTGAAATAAGCCCACTCCTATAAACCCTAAAAGGGTAATGATGAAGACATGTAAAGGAAGGCGAACTCCCTTTTCTAGAAGAGTGATGTACATGGCGACCCAACCGTCCGGTCATTGATACATACGCTCTTCTTCTTGAGCGGGGGTCTTATCATTGCATACATGTCGGGAATCGATAACGACTCTGAGCATGCATATTTCCGATTCAAGAATCAAGAACGGATGTTGGCGTTAGGAAATTGTTCCCGCCTTTGAAGAAATCGAGTAGAAGAGGTCGGAGAAGGGTTTCCCCCATGGTGGATGATTGAGGGTTGGAACTTGAACCCTCTTGGTTAGGGTTTGGGTTGGGGAAACGATGCTAATGGGAGTTACACGAAGAGGAGAGTTCGCTAGAGGTTTGATCACCATTGTTGTTTCGATTTTGTGAAGCGTAGAAAGAAATTTGCGAGAGAAGAAAAAGCTCTAAGGTTCAAATTTTGAATTAGCGAGTAAAACCGCCGAATTGGTAAAGTTTACCTTTTATCTTGACAGATGCCGCATGAATTAAGGGCGGCACATTTAATCCACTGCAATGATGATGAATGGGAAGGGTTTCATCCATCTTAGATCTAAATATCTTCACTTTCGTGGGCTTACATCTATTGGGTTTCTCACTTTTGTACCTGATGACAATTTGGGCTTTGGCAAGTTTCACTCTGGATCTCTTATGATTTTTACAGATGGTTACGTCCTGGGCCTATACTGTTTATAGTCTTTCATTAAACACCTGCTTAATATAAGACTAGGGGTAATGTTGGGCCATAATCCTTTTCTTTATTGGTAGAAATTATTGGGCTCCTCCTTGGATCATGTTATGCTAAATCATGGTTGGATCTCGGTCACTGGGTCATTCTTATTATTTGGGCATAGTCATTATATCGGCCCATTATACAAATTATCACTTAATCCCAATTTTGACCAAGAATCATTATGTCGAATGACGTTTGACTATTGTGCTCGCCACTTTCTTTGCATGGCATTAATGAGGATGGGACTCGGATGATGGCGTGATGGGCAAACAATGTGATGAGGGGTGAAGGTAGATCGCTTACTTTCTACCAAGTGGCCACCCAAGTAAGGGAAAAGGTGTCGGAAGGTGGTGGGTGGCACGATGAACCTGGATAATGGAGTATGCGTGGGATTAAGATCACATAAGAGGTAAAGAACACATACATTTTTTTTTATTAGAATTCTTATTCTATCTCTCTCGAATACTTGAGATAATATTTTCTCTCCATTGTTGACCTTGTGATCGCTCAGTCTTGACTCTCACGGAAGTTATCCTCGACGGGTCGGTAGTCGAAGCTTTTAGTGTTGACTTGTTGAACTGTGCAGGATATTGGACGCGTCTTGGTGATTGGGACGTGGAGAAAGATCTTGGCGTTAACAAATTGGAATTGATAATCTAGCTCAAAACAAGAAATCATAAAAAGAAAATATACTCTCCATTTCAAAATATATAATCTATATTAAGCTTTTGACGTCAACTTAAAATATTTTTTAATTTAAAAAAAGAATTAATATTTATACAAGTAAAATTTGATAGTATCATAAGATTCTTCTCACGTAAGTGCAAGATATAAATAAAGATATAAATAGAATTTATAAAACTATCACTTTTATCGATAAAAATATCAATTCACTTTTAAAAAAATGGCCCACAGATTTGTTATCCTTTACCTTCTGTCATGTCAACCTTTCTTCCTCTTTTCTTATATTTTCTAAATGAAACTTATATTTTCTGATTAGACTCGGTCACTATTTATGTGAAAAAAATCATGTAAAATATCAAATTTTTATATGAAACTATTTCATTTATAAATTGATTGAAAAAACTATTTTCACATATGTTTTTGATATTTTGAGATCAGTTTCATTTATAATTGATGGGACCCCTCTCACATTAAGATGTTACTCACTTTCTTTGTATGTGAGAGAAAATTATCTGAAAATATCAAAAATACATGTAAAAATATCACCCGACAATGATTCGCCAACCTTTGCGTAGAAAAGGCCCACAGATTTCTAACGGTCACTTCACCAAACTCGACTCAATGCTAAAGAAGCATTAACACAATTCACGTGGATCATCCAACAAAAACTAAAAATAATAATAATACAAAGAATAAATAAATAAATAATACCCCCAAAGTTCAGTATTTAAAGAATTTGATCCGATAGAGGTGGAAGTCGCCGGAAAAAGTTGATCGGAACAGATGGCATGTCATCACGGAACCTAGGATGGCGCAAGTAATAGAATCCTGAGCCCAACACAAATGCCTTAAAGGGCACAACATAAAACATCAAGGAAGCTAATAGGCAGACCACCACAAATATCCCAGTAGCCCTGGGATCCCTCCAATTGAACAATGCTTCCACACGCTCTCCCTGTGCTGCCACGTCACCTAAAAGTGTCTGGGCCCGTCCCGCCAGGGCCCGCAACCGATCATACCGGATGCGAACATGATCCACTGATCGTGTGGTCGGAAACCCATCAAATTCCTCATCAAGTTCATCTGGTCCCACAGCTTCCACATGGGACAGACGCGGGTCCATTGTTATTGGGACCCGCTGGCGATAACGGAACCGCAGTGCTATGATCAAGAAGGCGTACATGCAAATTGTGGGTAGCACTAGGTGCGGGCATAACACAATAGCCACTAGCAGCACATGGACTAATATTGTAGTTGGTGGGTGCACCCAGGTGCGGATTCCATCTAGCCATCGCTCCAATGTGGCTGCTCTTGACAAACACCCAATCACTCGGAACCAATTAGCCTTGCTACGCCTCATACTCCACATATGTGTGTCCGAGTCCAACATGAACTGAACCACCTCCTGCCCCAATGCAGGCTCCGACCGGGCCAGTCTAGCGGTGACAATCCTCATGGCCGTGTGGCGTAAAAGGTCTTGTTGAGCAGGACCCAATGGGCGCACATAGTGCATTCTAGGCAGCATTGGGCTAGTGTAAGCTTGAATTAGACTGAGCCATGATGAACATGAAAATCTCACAGCAATTTCAATCTCACCCATTTTCTTGGCCCCACTAGGAAGCAACACAGTAAGATAGTATGAGCCCATATACACACGATTCGTATCCAGCGTGGACAACCGTACACGTAGCTTCCCTAAACGTACATCTTTGCCCGGCTTTCCTGCTTCATCATGCTTGTACCTTCCATTATCAAATACCCCTATGGTGAGTACGGTGCAGGGATCATATACATCCCAAGTGTATTGCTCATTCCATCGCGGATTAAATCGATCCACGATCGTACGAGTGCGAACCCACTTGGGCCCATACTTTGCCACAACATATGCATCTGTGGTCCCGCGCGTACCATCAGCTGTTTTAACCGGAAGAAGATTAGTAGCCCCGCGGATCCCCACTTCTAGTAACCCAATGGATGGTTTGGACAATTGCTTTGCCGTTGCTCGGACATCACTGGTCACGTGAGCAGCCTCGTCAAGCACGTGATAGCCACCCTCAAGGCAAACTCGGACATGGATTCTCCCTGTATAGGGTCGATTCTCATCGCCAACCAAATTGAACCATCTTGATCTTGGCTCTGACTGGTCATCCGTACGCCTGTCTACGCTTGCCACGTGTACCTTAGCCTGGCCCACAGTTTGTCCGTTAGATACATCTTCCACATTAATCACCAAAAACGGCTCAAACGGCTCGGCTGCCACGAAAATAAGGTCTTCATTCCACGTGGGATTAGAAGACGAGCTGGATGAGCTGACCGTGCGGCTCGTTTTAAACAGCTGCGGCCCCAGTTGAGCCTTAACGTATAGCTCCGGATTCTTGACTTTAGGCTCGGAACCCGAACCTAACTGCAAATCCTGGGTCTGGATGACCGTTAGCCTCAAATACCACAGATTCGGAGACAAGTAAACTTTGGCTCGCGTCTCCGGTATCAACCCGCCGGAATCTGATTGCCAGGCCTCCTGAAAAGCCTCGTCGGCCTGAGTACCGATCCAAACGGCGAGCATGACCTCAGTCGAACCGTCCGGCGAGCCACCTTCTAGAGTGTACCATTGCGGTGCCAATGGACTGTCCGGTGGAACTCGCTTAGGAATTTCCTGTAAATCAAACGACACCATTCCCAAGCTGCTCTCAGTAGAGTTATTATCCCCACCTTTCTTCTCAACCCAGACTGAAACTTCCAGTGAGGTTGAATTGAGACCATCTTTATCAAATGCGAAAACTTGGTCCCAATCTTTGTTATCTGTTTGATTCTTAGTTTTGATACTGTGTGTGCCAATCAGGAGCTTGGCATATACAGAAGTGCCGGCCTGATCTTTATCGCCTCTTTTCGCCTTCAGAACTCGGACATAGAGAAATGGCATCCGATCAACGAGATCGTACGCCATGCGGCCTCGATCGCCTGCAAGTGACCGGAGTTCTAGATCATTTACATTTAGATTCGGTCCTTTTCCGGTCACCGGCTTTTCTTCCAGTTTTGGTTTCTTTGCATAAGCTGCCGGAGGATTCTCGACCACCGCTGCAGGAGGTCCAGGCGGTGGTGGCGTGGCTTCTGCCGCCTGTACGGTAGCCTTCTCTGGTTTTGGAGCTTCAGGCGGATTAGGATCCTCCTCCTTTTTAGCTTCCTCGGCTGGTTTTTTATCTTCTTCTTTCTTCTCTTCCTCTGGTTTTTTCTCTTCTGGTTTCTCCACCGGCTTCTCCACCGCTGCAGGCGGCTGAGGAGCCTCCAATTTTTGTTCACCTTCCGC
Organism: Panax quinquefolius; assembly: GCA_020205615.1. Classification (NCBI taxonomy): domain Eukaryota; kingdom Viridiplantae; phylum Streptophyta; class Magnoliopsida; order Apiales; family Araliaceae; genus Panax; species Panax quinquefolius. The sequence goes on along the minus strand of JAINUW010000226.1, from coordinate 91,540 downwards.
CGGAGGTGGAGGCGGCGGTTGCTCTTCGTCTACGTACCAGATCTTCAATCCGATTTCGCCTTTGATCTGAGAAAAAACACTTCTCTTTTCCAGTGGATAGTAAACCAATGTCTCAGAACCTGATTTCGGAAAAGTACTTCCGGCGATTTTAACTTTACCGAGAAATGTGCTTCTTTTGCCGGTCTTTTTATCGTTGTAGACATTCAGCTCGAGTATTTCGGTAGGCGTAGATTCAGTATCATGAACTAAGAACTCCAACTTTTCGTCCCATTGGGGATTCAGATCTCTGGTTATGGTCTTTGTTCTTCGTCTTTGGCCGTCGAAATCGACGATTACATAAGCACTTGCAGTTCCTTGACCGTCTTTAGGCATTAAGTTCTTTGCGTTGGAAACTTCTACATAGAGCTTTCGGCTGCAATTCTCCGCCATTTTTATCAGCTCCAATTTACAGTATGAGATTTACAAAATGATGAGATGAAATGGAGAGAGATAGATGAAGCTCAGGACTTTGGTATGAAATACAAGTGTATAAAGTTGAGAGAGAGCGTAATGGGATGTTAAAACGAAGAAGTGGGGGATGCTTTAAAAGGGTAAAGTGGGGAGTGGTGCCACGTCAGGGAGGACACGTAAGACAGGTGTAGGCCACGTGGTGCATTGGACATTGTGGTATCGGCTGGAGCTGTGTGCCTGTGCAGCGTGCTTGGTGCTGACTTGTAGATTTCTGGTGCGTGTTTGTTTCCGTTTCAGGTTATCAAAGATTTGAAATGAGACATGGTTGCCACAATATCTACTAAGATGCCACTAAAGAGTGGAATCTGAAGTCATGGAATAATAATTAGCGTCCTTCCTTTTTTTTTTTCAGTACTCATGATAAACATACGGAAGGAATCCGAAGAATGAAAATTGAGTTGGTTGCTGCTACCCGTACTTGACTTTTCCAGAAAATCATAACTCCAGTGTTTTAAGTAAACTGTTGGTAGTATAATCCTTTTTTTTTTTTATTGGTAAAAAAATTATTGGCCTCTCTCCCTGGATCACATTATCTTAAAATCGTGGTTGGATCTCATTACTTGGGTCATTCTTATTATTTGAGAACTAGTCGTTATATTGGCCCATTATACAAATTATCACTTAATCCCAATTTTGATCGATGTCATTATCTTAAATGACGTTTGATTATTATGGTTCGCCACTTTCTTTGCATGGCATTAATGAGGATAGGACTCGGATAATGACCGTGATGTGCAAATAAATGATGAGAGGGGGTGAAGGTAGATCATTACTTTCTACCGTGAGTGATGGGAAGTAAGGGGAAAAAAGGTGTCGGGGAGGTGGTGGGTGGCACGATGGCCTGATAGTGGAGTATGCGTGGGACTAAGATCACATAAGAGGGTAAATGAATACGACATTTTTCATTAGAATTCTTATTCTATCCTCTCGACACAGATAATATTTTCTCTCCATTGTTGACCTTGTGATCGCTTCAGATTGACTCTCACGCCGAAAGCTATCCTCGACGGTCGGTAGTCGAGCTTTTGGTGTTGACTTGTTGAATCTATGCGGGATATCGGACGCGTCTTGGTGATTGGGACGTGGAGAAAGATCTTGGCGTTAACATTGGTATGCCAAGAAGGAGGGTGAGTTCTAGTGTCCTGAATATTTTTCAATCACAAACTGTGTGTTTGTTCTACGTCGATATTCATGGTGAAGAGTAGAACACCTACACTGGCGAAGCGCGTAGGGTCGCCAATGAATCGACACCAGAGTGTATGCATTAAGGATCGTTTGGGGCCGTGATAAGTGTTCAATGCGCAACACGGCGTCCAAACGATCCTTGAAGATTTTCGATTGAAGAAGATGGGTAAGGTTAAGCGTAGGTTAGTCTACCCTATCGATAAAGCTTCCGCCCACGATCGAGAAGCGAGTAGAAGGCACTTCGCCAGAACTCGATCTGAGAAGACCAAGATGAAAAGGCTTCACGACTAGCCAAGATGGTGATGAAGCGGATAGAGCTATGGAAATACTTGTGAAGCAACGACGGGATATAGGTGAAAGCGGATGGCCCGAATAATGAGTTGAGAGATGAAGAACTCGGTTATAATCGGCCCAAGAAGAGCAAGGACACCAAGTGGAAAAGAACACATTCATTCGGGACGAGAGTCTCGAGGTAGAAATCGAGAAAGAAGAAGATCGAAGCTCTACTCCTCAAAGATCGAGGAGGGTACATCACCACCGTCGATTCTAAGGAGCGGTGGTCGGAGGAACGAAGAGGTCGATCCGGAGATCGTACCCACAGAAACCACAAAGAGAGCCCTTGTTGTTGCACATTCTCGCCTCGATGCCCGGCACAAAGACGAAGCATATCTAGAGATTTTACTCCCGAGAGTCTCACCGAGGGTACACCACCTGTAGACACTCTCATCATCGAAGAAGCCCTTCTAGAGTTGAAGGTTACATTGTAAGAAACCTATCTACTCATGGGAGAAAGGAGTCATCGGAAAAGGAAGCATCGTCTCAACCGGAAGGAGTAGATTATTTGGTTAAAGAGTTAAAAGAACTTGAGCGACTTGCCGCAAGTCGAAAAAGACGAAGGACACTTGGGAAAGAAGGAATCCCTTTTCCATGGAGATTCTTAGAGAAAAAGCCGATCCCACCAAGAAGTCGCCCCATATGGAGAGTTATGATGGATCGGGGATCCTATGACCAACGAGCGTTCAATCGATGATGGATTATTATGACTTTAATGATCTTCATAAGTGTCACACTTTCGTCCACAACACTTAGAAAGATGCCCGCGGCGGTGGATGGGGACCTTGCCCTCAAATTCAATTTCATCTTGGGTAGACGTGTGCGATAAATTTCATGCTCGCTTTAGGGAGCAACAAAGAAGGGAAAACCAACCGGTTCATTGGCTCAGGTTCGACAGTTTTTGAATGAGTCTTTGGGACAATATGTGAAGAGATTCCGTGAAGCAGTAGGCCAGGTGACAGACTTGAATGATCTACAAGCCGTTGGACTATTTCAGAATGGGTTAGATCTGGTCAAATCGAAAAAGTTAGTGAAGAAGTTGATGTTTCATCACCAAAGAGTCTTCTTTGAGGCCTTTGACAAAGTCAAGGTTATATCGTGGTAGAGGAAGCTATGGATGACCTTTAAACGTCCGCTTGAATGCCACCTGAGGAGACAGATCGGGATGAAGCCGACAAAGATCGGAGAAAGAATGAGGGTAATAAAGACCGATTATGAGGCGGATCGAAAAAGTTTAATAATTGGAGATGAGGGTGGAGGACGTTAAATCCGCTCCAAAGACTGAAAGTGAATAGAACGTACACAACACTTAATACAGACATAGTACATTATCTTGGATCAAATTAAGAATCAACCTATTTTCGAACCACCTCGAGATAACATTAAGCTGGAAAAGGGAATTCTCGTAAAGTATTGTGATTATCATCAAGCTTGGTCATGATCTCTGACGATTGTGCTAGTTTGAAGGACTTTATTGAAAGGAAGGTACAAGCGGAGCTTTAATTCATATGTGGTCTGCGTAACCAATCAACAAGCAGGACAAAGGCTGTTCGTAGCTCAACCAGTCAAATGAGTGTTACCCGCTCCCAACGACTGCGCAAGGCATGTGATAGATGTCATCACCGGGGTACTTACGGCAAACTCGTTGGAAAAAAGCGCCAAAACTACTTGGATTCTTGGCCACGATGATGGCGGTACCCTCCTCAAGACCGATGACCTTATCCGGGAGTTCGGTAATCTCTTTCTTGATGAAGACTACCTTCGGAAGTTATCGAACCGCACGAGGGATCATTGGTGTTGATTTGCATGAAGTGGGTTCTTGAGATATAAACGGATGATGGTGGATAATGGATCTTCCATGTAGATATTACAGTATGCCCACGCTTATCGTAGAATGCACTTTAGATGGGCGAAAAGATGGAATTGGGACGAGAAGCTCCTTTATATGGTTTTAGTAATGACCCAGTTAAGGTGGTTGGAACTATTGAACTGCCATCATCTTCTTGAACTACCCAACGGTATAAATTATTTGCAAATTTTATGTTGTAAATGTAGATTCGCTTATAATGCTATTTTTGGGAAGGCTCGCTTTAATTGCTTTACAAAAGTTGTGACCTCTATTCCTCATTTCAAAATTAAATTTCCTACGGCTCATGGGGTCATGAGGTGAAGGGGATTTGGATCTGGCGAAAGATGTTATAGAAATCATGATCACTTGAGGAGTGGGAATATCAAAGCGAAGCATGCTATGGCAATAGAGATCGAACCTTTCACGGAAAGTAGTTACGAACCATTGGTCATTCCAAATTTGAAGAAACGGAGGAGATAGAGCTCATCCCGGGCAAGCAAACAAAAGCAATGAAAATAGGTTGGTCTGCGGAACCTCTCCGGATGAACCTCATAGAGCTCTTGCAAGCTATGTTGATATTTTCTACCGGGAGCCTCGGGGATATCCGGGAGTAGCGAGGGATATTCTTGAGCATCGGTTGGAGATAGACCCGTCGAAGAAGCCATCAAGCCGAAGAGGAGGATTTTCGCACTGAACGCGTCGTGAATAATTGATGAAGAGATTACAAAAATCTGTTGGCGTGATTTCATCTTGAGATTGACTACCCGCAGATGGATGGCGAATGTGGTGTCGATGTACGAAGCAAAATGGTAAATGGCGAGTCTGCATCGACTATACCGATTTAAATAAGGCTTGTCCGGATTTCTACCCTCTACCCACATTGACCAACTAATCGATGCCACTTGGGTATGCTTTATTAAGTTTCATGGACGCATTCTCCGGATATCATCAAATTTCCATGTAAAGAGGATATACCAAGACGGCGTTCATTACGCATCGTCGGGTATATGCTTATAAGAAAATGACCTTCTACCTCATCAATGCCGAGACCCACATATCGAGAGGATGATGAACCATGTTTTCCGATATCAATTGGGGTGAATATGGAGGTGTCGTGAGGCGATATGATTGTCAAAAGTATGTTGGTACATAAACATCTGGATGATTTGGAAGAATGTTTTCGAATAATTCACAAGACAATTTGAGATTGAATCCCACTAAATGCTTCTTCGATGGCCTAGGCGGGCAAATTTACGGGATATCTTGTCGATCGAGAGAGAATCGAAGCCAATCTTGAGAAGATTCAAGCGATCCACGAACATGAAGACTCTCGGTCATTTAAAGATGTTCAACGTCGACTAGAAGGATTGCAGCTTTAAGGAGGTTCATGTCCAAGTCGGCAGAAAGATGTCTACCGTTCTTTGATACATTGAAAGGGCCGAAGAATGCAAAGACGTTTCAATGGACTTCGGAGTGTGAAGACGCCTTTCAGAGCATCAAGTCCTATTTATCTTCGGCGCCTTTGTTGGTAAAGCCCGTTCCTGCTGAACCTTTATATTTGTACTTAGCAGCTAGTTCATTGGCAGTAGGAGCAGTTTTGGTGCGTGAAGTCGGGGGTAAGCAGCACCCGGTTTATTATATAAGCCATGTCCTTCGGATCTTTGAAACAAGGTACGAATATTGAAAAGTTTGCTTTCGCTTTAATAACCGCTAATCGAAAGCTTAGTGCAATACTTCCGGGGTAGATTGGTAATAGTATATCTGAGATCGACCTTTAAAGAAGATTATGGGCAAACCTGAGGTATCGGGGAGATTAGCTGCATGGACGATGGAGTTGTCACAATTTTTCATTGAATATCATCCCCGAACTACCATCAAAGGGCAAGCCTTGGCTGATTTTGTTGTTGAATGCTCGTTTTAAGAAGGCGATGAAGTTATAGCGAAGGTTTGAAGGATCGGACGAAGCGATTCTGAGTTCTTCAATGAGGCGAGTTCGTGGATGAATGATTTATGCAGATGGGTCTTCTACCACGGACATCGATGGAGCGAGGTATTATTCGACGAGTCCGGAGGATTCAAGGTACAACGAGCCATCGATTTTAGTTCAAAGCGACAAACAACGAAGCTGAGTATGAAGCGGTACTTGCAGGGTTACGGTTGGTAAAAAGTCTTGAAGTACAACGCATAATTATCTTTAATGATTCTCAGTTAATCGTTAAACAACTTTCTGGGGAATATGAAGCTCGAGGCCCAAAAATGATCAAATATCTAACAGAATTGAAGGAGCAACTTCAGTATTTCCAATCTTATGAGTTTCAAGGGATCGAGCGTAATAACAATTCAATAGCCGATGCATTCTCCAAATTAGCCACTACGGATGTTAACGTTTTTGATGGATCGGTTTATTTATAAACTTTGCAACATCCTAGTGTCTATTATGAATCGGTAATGTGCATTGACCAAACCAATTGCTGGTTGACTCCATATATAGAATATCTGGCAGATGGCGTCTTACCTTCGGATCGGATGCTCGCTAAAAAAGTTAAGTATAAAAGTGCTAATTTTGTTCTAATTGATGGAGATCTGTTCCGAAGAGCTTTCTCATCTCCACTATTGAAATGCTTGACTCCATCTGAAGCTGACTATGCTCTTCGGGAGGTACATGAAGGTATTTGTGGTGACCATATGGCGGCTAAGTCATTAGCCTATAAAGTACTTCGCCAGGGATACTATTGGCCTACCATCTTTAAAGAAGCAATCGAGTACGCTCGAAGAAGTGCGAGAAATGTCACCAACGGTCCGATCCCACATCGACCACGGAAGAGCTATACTCGATCTTATCTCCTATACCCTTCACCGTGCTGGGGTTGATATCTCGGTCCACTACCGAAAGCTAAAGGTCGTCAAACCTTCATAGTTGCTTATTGATTATATGACTAAGTGGGTGGAGGCAAAACCACTTGATCAATAACGGAACAGAGTGCCTAAAGTTTATCAAGGAGTGCTGTGGTGTTTCGTTTGGGATTCCTAAGGTGTTGGTATCGGACAACGGGCGCGATTTATGGGATCGAAATTTGAGGCATTCTTGAAAGAACTAGGGATTCAACACGAAAGACCTCGATGGCTCATCCACGGTCAAATGGACAAGTTGAAGTGACCAATGAAGCAGCTGAATGGGATCAAGCCTTGATTGAATGAAGCCAGGGGCAGATGGTCGGAGGAGCTACTAAGCGTGTTGTGGGCTTATCGAACTACTCCGAGGACTACTGAACGAGGATTCGCCTTTTAGATTGGCTTATGGTACTGATGCCTTAGTTCCTGTTGAAATTGGATCTCCCAGTCTTCGGGTCAGCCAATTCAGAGAAATTTACAATGAGGAAGGGCTTAAGGCCAACCTTGATTTACTTGAAGAAGTAAGAGAAACAAATTTGTCGAGTTTGGCGACTTATCGTGAAGGGTGGCTAAGCATTATAATAAGAGAGTAAAATGTCGAAGGTTCGAACTGGGAGATTTTGTCCTCAGAGAAGCCGAAGCATCTACACCTCAGAATATAGGAAAGTTGATGCCAAATCGGGAAGGATCGTATGAAATAATCAAGTCTTAAAGCCGGAACTTATCGATTGAAAGCATTAGATGGGTCGTGATTAATAATACTTGGCATCTTTGGCGAGGCTTAGAAAATACTTTCGAGAAATGATGTATGTACATGGGAAGGCTGTAAATATTTATGTCATCATCAATAAAAGTTCCCTTTTTCTCGAACAAATTTTGTCTTCATTCTTTGATCGACCGGTCAGTGTTTAGGAGGTTCGGGTGGACTCATTGGCCATTCGATGGCAGCCCTTTCGGCAGGTGGTCACTTAGACCTTGTCAGGCCCTTCGTGGTAGGCAAGTGTCATCTTTATGAGTTTGTCAGGCCCTTCGTGGTAGGCAAACGTCATTGGTGTTAGGATGTTCGGGTGGACTCACCGCCCATTCGATGGCGACCTTTTGCGGTGTGGTCCTTATGAGTTTGTTAGGCCCTTCCGTGGTAGGCAAACGTCATTGGTGTTAGGAGGTTCGGTGGACTCATTGGCCATTCGATGGCGACCTTTTGGCGTGGTCCTTATGAGTTTGTCGGGGCCCTTCGTGGTAGGCAAACGTCATTGGTGTTAGGAGGTTCGGGTGGACTCGGCGGCCATTCGATGGCGACCTCTTCGGCAGGTGGTCACTTAGACCTTGTCAGGCCCTTCGTGGTAGGCAAGTGTCATCTTTAAGACGTTGTCAAGCCCTATGTGGTAGGCAATTGTCGACACTTAGACCTTGTCGGCCCTTCGTGGTAGGCAAGTGTCATCTTTAAGACGTTGTCAGGCCCTACGTGGTAGGCAATTGTCGACACTTAGACCTTGTCAGGCCCTACGTGGTAGACAAGTGTCATCTTTAAGACGTTGTCAGGCCCTACGTGGTAGGCAAACGTCATTGGTGTTAGGAGGTTCGGGTGGACTCGCTGCCCATTCGATGGCGACCTTTTCGGCGGTGGTCATTATGAGTTTGTCGGGCCCCTTCGTGGTAAGCAAACGTCATTGTGTTAGGAGGTTCCGGGTGGACTCACCGGCCATTCGATGGCGACCTTTTCTATAGTGGTCCTTATGAGTTTGTCGGGCCCTTCGTGGTAAATGACGTCATTGGTGTTAGGAGGTTCGGTGGACTCGCTAGCCATTCGATGGCGACCTTTTCGGTGGTCCTTATGAGTTTGTCGGGCCCTTAAGTGGTAGATAAACGTCATTGGTGTTAGGAGGTTCGTTGGACTCACGGGCCATTTGATGGCGACCCTTTTCGGCCAGTGGTCACTTAGACCTTATCGGGCCCTTCGGGTAGGCAAAGTGTCATCCTTCGAGACTTTATCGAAATACCCTCGGGGTAAGCAAATGTCATCTTTTGGTTTTATTAGGCCTTTAGGGGTAAACAAATTCCTAACGAAGCAAATATGTCTCACACTTCAGTAACTAATAAGTATCCCTTTACTTTATTACTTAAAATTTTTCTAAGTGTTGAGTTTAGAAAGCTTCATTCTTACACTTCATCTTATCTGTTATATGGCATATTTAGTTGTTACCAGCAGTTCGGGTTCAACCCATGAAGGGATTGATACATCTTTTCACTTAAATAAATATTGAATTATTGGTAGAAAATAAATATACCGAAGTCATAAGGAATGAAGCCATTTTCATTAAATATTTAATTTAATTACACTATTGACAATTTTTACGAGATCTTTTGTAAATTAAAAGGCGGAAAGCCGTAAAAAGAACATCGACGAGCGTCATCTTACGTCTGAAGAATCAATGAGGATGGGTCCAGTTAGGCTGCGGGCGACTTTTCCTTTGCCACGATTTCGTGGCTTCGTAACTCTCGGAGTATATCTTCATTATTTCTCCATTGATCTCGTCCGGAGTTCCGGTGTCTTCGTATATCTGTTAAGGTCGTCGGTTAATGGAGGCCCAAGGTCCCGAAGAGCCTTGAGTTCTCGGATTTCTCTTTGAGTTTGAGCGCTTTACTCTCATGTGACGAGTTTACGATGCCTCCGACTTATGGATAGTCTTGGTCAAGATCTTCGCGACGACTTTTAGCTCCTCGATCTTTTCCATCCTTATCTCGCTCTCTCCAACCAAGTCAACGTTCATTTTCACGATCTCTTCGTGCTGTGCTTTGGTTGACTTGAGTTCTTCCTTGGAGGCCTTCACATCTCCTTTGGCTTGGGCTAACTCTTTTTGAAGACCTTCATTTGTATGAAGAAGGCATTCACGTTGAGTTTTCTCCTTCGCTAAGGCAGACTTCAACATGGCATTCTCCTTCCTCAAGATCTCTTCTTCTTTTGACTTTCTTAGAGACCTTGGACGAAGACGTCCCCGAACAACGCATTGGCACATGTATTTCCAATATCATTTGATCGGTTTTTCGAGATATATAAGTATACAGATAAATTCAGAATTAAAGAAGATACTCGTTTACCTTCGCCAAGTAGCTCATGCCTTCACTGAGTAAATCTCCATTCGAACTATTCCCGAACCGATGATCGTCGGTTTCACGAACAAAGGTGTTGAACAGTTGGAATGGAAAATGAGCATTGAGTTGGGGCCACATTGTTGGAGAGGCCATGGCTTCTCGATCAATCTCGGTGGTTGATTCTCTTGGTGGAGAAGGTGGAGGTTCTTCGCGAAGAGGTGAGGGGTCTACGTGTATGGTTTCGGGAGAAGGAGATCGGGCAGGTGTGCGTTCAGGAGTTGGCGAGGGAACAGGAGATGAACCAGGGTGAATGTCTGATGGTTGTTTTCTTTTTCGGGAAGGAGTGCGGATTGACCCGGTTGGTTCATTGTCAGGGGTTTCTGTGGATGTGGTCGGAGGAATGACAACCGAAGAGGTAGGGATCCGAAGTTCTTCGGCAGTCAGGGGAGTTATTTTGGTTCTTATTTTCTTTACACGAAGGACCTTAGCCCGATCGTGCAAAGGAATGTCGAGAAGGCTTCTCCAAACCGGGATAGGTTCAGAGGTTGGGGGATTGAGATTTGTTGAGGTTGTTTGGGGGGTTGCTTGAGGATTGTTTGGGATCACCGCTCGGGGTTTATTTCTAGTTGGGTGGTTTTGGTTCGTTTTGGCGGATCTCTTTCTTGGCGAGTCGAAGGTTTTCTTCGGAATAATGGGATCGTCGGTTTGAGGTTCGTCGGTTTGAAGGAAGAAGTTGGAGGGTCGGCGTTAGAAGGTTAACTGGAAGATCCTTGGTAGGATGCTCTTCACTTGCATCTGCATTCTCCCCTTGAAAAAATCTTCCAGTCTCTCACCTCCGTAGAGAAGTCGGTTTGATCAGAGATACTGCAAAAAACCACACATCAGAACATGTATCACTTATAGAGCTCAAAAATTATGTTACAGAATTAATCAAAACTTATATTTGTGGTTATATAACCAGGCTTGTTTGGTCAGTAGTGTGAAGCTCCATTCTTTTGGAGGAATTTTCCTCAAGAAATCTGCCATCTCCCTCACCCGTTCATCAGATATATCTCCAAAATCAGCAGAGACTTGGTCAGAGGTGGTCCAGTCTGGAAGAGAAGAAATCTCAGGTCCCGTAATGAAAAACCACTTCTCATGCCAACCTTTGTTCTTTGGAAGGAGTGTTCATCGAGAGTCTCCTCTCGAACCTTGTGTTGGTAGGGAGATTGCTTCTTCAACACTTTGAAGCCCCGCTCGAGACCTACCAAAGGAGAAAAAGGGTGAAGAAGATGTCAACAAAGGGAGTAATCCCAAGTTCATGGCGAGAAGGCAATAAATGCCAAGATGTGGATGTAGGAGTTGGGCACTAGTTGAGTGAAGCCCACTCCTATAAACCCCTAAAAGGGTAATGATGAAGACATGCAGAGAGAGGCGAACTCCCTTTTAGAAGAGTGACGTATGGCGACCAATAGTCCGTCCCACGATACATCGCTCTTCGAGGCGGCGGGGGCCCTTATTGCATACATGTCGGAATCGATAACGACTCGAGCGAGCATGCGTATTTCCGATTCGATGGATCAAGAACGAATGTTGGCGTTAGGAAATTGTTCCCCGTCTTTGAAGAAATCAGAAGTAGAGGAGGTCAGAGAAGGGTTTCCCCCCATGGTGGATGATTGAGGGTTGGAACTTGAACCCTCTTGGTTAGGGTTTGGGTTGGGAGAAAGCGATCTTTAATGGGAGTTGCACGAAGAGAGAGTTCGGCTAGAGGTTTGATGGCCACCATTGTTTTCGATTTTGTGAAGCGAGAGAAAGAAATTTGCGAGAGAAGAAGAAAGCTTTAAGGTTCAAATTTTGAATTAGCGAGTAAAACCGCTCGAAATTGGTAAAGTTTACCTTTTATCTTGACATTACCACAGTAATTAAAGGCGACACATTTAATTCAATTGCAATGATGATGAATGGGAAGGGTTTCGTCCGTTTTAGACCTAAATATCTTCACTTTCGTGGGCTTGCATCTATTGGGTTTCTCACTTTTGTACCTGATGACAATTTGGGCTTTGGCAAGTTTTACTCTGGATCTCTTATGATTTTTTACAGATGGTTACATCCTGGGCCTATATTGTTTATAGTCTTTCATTAAACATCCTGTTTAATATAAGACTAGGGGGTAATGTTGGGCCATAATCCTTTTCTTTATTGGGCCGAAATTATTGGGCTCCTCCCTTGGATCATGTTATGCTAAATCATGGTTGGATCTGGTCACTTGGGTCATTCTTATTATTTGGGCTTAGTCATTATATTGGCCCATTATACAAATTATCACTTAATCCCAATTTTGACCAGTAATCATTATGCCAAATGACGTTTGACTATTGTGTCTGCCACTTTGCTGCATGGCATTAATGAGGATGGGACTCGGATATTGCGGCGGTGGCAAACAAGTGTGAGAGGGGGTGAAGGTAGACTGCTTATTTTCTAATTTGAAGTGGACCCAAGTAAGGGGAAAAGGTGTCGGGAGGTGGTGGGTGTACGCAGAACCTGGGATAGTGGAGTATGCATGGGACTAAGATCACATAAGAGGGTAAATAATACGACATTTTTCATTAGAATTCTTATTCTATCCTCTCGACACTAGATAATATTTTCTCTCCATTGTTGACCTTGTGATCGCATGTCTTGACTCTCACGCCGAGTTTATCCCTCGACGGTCGGTAGTCAAAAGCTTTTGGTGTTGACTTATTGAACTGTGCAGGATATTGGACGCGTCTTGGTGATTAGGACGTGGAGAAAGATCTTGGCGTTAACATAAACTAAAAATAAAATCACAGAATTTTAATGATTTTTCCTTTTTCATTGTAATGGACCAATTTCTATCAAGTCGCAAATAGTGTGCGATGTCATTCTGGTAATTACGTTGACTTGTAGAGGGTAAAACTAAAATGTTCACTACATCATCCGCATATGCCTAGCTATATGAAAAAAGATACAGGATAGTGGTGGTATATAAATAAAAAAAATAAATAATATACAGATATAGATGAAGATGCTCGTAGAATTCAGTTCATTTGGCTTCATGCTAATTAATCAGTCGTAAATGCAAGGCCACTTGGAGATGGATCTCTGCAAATATGAACGTTACAGTATACATATATATATATATATATATATATATATATATATATATATATAAGGTATAAAGTTGATTTAAAAAAATAATCTTATACCAAATACATAAAAAATAAAAAAAATTATAATTGTGTCCAAATACTTTAATTATCCTCTAAATAGTTAATATATAAATATGAGTTTAAACTATTTAAAAAATCTCTAAATACAAAAATATGTATTGTTAAAATACATTAAGAGATGAACTATTAAAATATATTAATATGTAATTAAACACTCGCTTAATTAATATTACATTAATAAGTAAGGATATATTTTTGAATATATATATATATATATATAGATATATTTAAAAACGTGGTCCTACACATGTATTATACTATTATATTTGATTGTAAGTATCATTATGGATTGTAGTGACAAATTGAATAGCAGTAATAATACTAAATTTAAAATTTCCTCAAAGTAGTACTCTTGTTGTGGGCACTAGGCACTATTAGGACTGATCATTCGGTTATAACAAGATCGAAATAAATGATAGATTATAACCGAATCTTTAAATATTTTATTTTTAATATCCGAATTAATAACCAATTTTGGTAATAACAAGAATAACCGAATAATAATTATTCTTGAATTGTAAATTCGATATTTCGTAATAACCGAATTCTTTATTATTCTCTAGCATAATCCTTCACATGACTTGCCGGATTGCTCAGCATAATCAACCCAAATCAGAACCGAATAGGATGTAACCCACAGTAATACCTATAAATCCAAGACACAAGAGCATAAAGATCTGACTCCAAATCCACAAATCCACAAAAAATCGGAGACATCAACGAAAAGAAGTAAAGAACGGTTCCGATCATGACCCAAATCGACCGGAGACATCAATGGAGTTGGATTTGCTTTGGAATTCGATCGATCATTTTAGAGAGAAATGAGGAGATAGAATGGAGTGTGACTCTGTGAGGCCGAGAGAGAGCGAGGTTGAGTGTGAGGAGAGAGGAGGTTGAGTGTGATTGTGAGAGAGAGCGAGAGGGACGTTGAGTCATGAGTGTGGTTGTGAGTCTGTGGTGTTGTGAGAGAGAGAGAGAGAGGGAGGTTGAGTCTTGAGTGTGAGGTTAGAAACTTAGACATGAGTGGTTGAGTCGTGGTGGCATGGGGCCGCAATGTATGGGGGTTTGAGGGGAGTGATTTTTTTAAGGGAACTGTGAATGGCATGGGTGAAGAAGAATGTATAAAATTTGAGTTGAAGAATGGGTCGCAAAAATTATTATTTTTGAATGTAATAAATTGATGAATTTATATATCAAGAATAATCTATTTTTAAAACCGAATCCAAACCGAATAATTAAACAATAAATCGGATATAATCGAAATTAGAAAAAAAAACCGAAAAACCGAAATAATTCGGTTAAAAAAATTCGGTTGTGTTCGGTTATTCGGTTTTATCCGTTTTTTGCTCACTCCTAGGCACCATATTTTTTTTTAGAATAATACTAGAGATAAAAACTATTTTATAAATATTTTATAAATTACTGATGTGGTATATTCTATCTCAATTTTTTATGTGAGGTCAAATATTACATTGAAGTAATTTGTTGATCAATATGGTGAGGTGGGATATGTCACATCAGCAATTTATAAAATATTTGTAGAATAGTTTATGTTTGTAGCATTTTTTTTTTTAACGTGCTTACTGCGTAATAGTTATATTGATGCAGTGCGCACGTGTGACGCCCCCAAAATTAGGTATACATCACCCATCTTAGGTAGTCAGATACATGGTACAGAATTTAAATACAACTTACTAATATAAGCGTAGCTATGCAATCTGACATAAACTGTGAGTTTGAATACAAATATTGTCTACTAGATATTATACAAACTCAAAAGGAGTCCACGTTACAATTATTTTCACACTATTTCACAGAATAGTGAGGACTACAAATGCTATCCTCTGGACCATTACTCTGTTCCCCGACTCGTCCCAGCAATATTCTCATTTCTTGAAGAGAACAGTGAAAGAAAGGGTGAGCTCAACTAGCTCAGTAAGAAATATTATGACTAAGATAATGCGTAATAAATTATCATTAGCCTATATAAAGATGTTAAACCGATAAAATATAATGAACATCAAGTTTAACTACAAAAATGAACCAAAGAATCCATTAAAAGAGTCAAATAGAAAATAAAATCTCTGTCTTTTATGATTTTAAAGGTTTTTTCATCATTTATTATAGTTTGAGACTCGACTTTAATAAATATTCCACATCATCGAATCACCCCTCGCACTACTGCCAGGATATTCTTTAGTATCACGACCACAATTATTCATGCACTACGGGCGAGAATATTTGTGTATTCATTAATAATCGTGATCATGACAACAACGTCCATCAATGCACTACGGACATGAGGATTTTTACCACATCATTTGTAACATTACGGTAAGTGATTACAAGAATAGTCTCTCGTGTCATAATCATACCAAGTCCATCTACGCACTACAGGCCCACGAGATGACTTTCAACATAATATAAACATGAGGATGATGATGACATGATATAAGAATTCAATAAAACAAGTTCAAGAATTAATTTATCTAGGAACCATAACATCCAAACTGTCGACATGATCTTTGCTTTGTAGAGTAAAATTCAAGAATCTTGAGAAGAATATTTCCATGAAAGGATCTTTGGATGAAGCGCAAATATCGAGGATATTCCACTAATTTCATGGAGTATAGAAGTCAAAGTTTTAACCAATTTGGGTATAAAAAAAATGGAATAACAAAAGAAATCACCATGCATGCGATAGGCCGCACGAGGCGTTATTCCAACAGAATAATAATAATAAAGATTTTAACCAGTCCTGTAAAACACACACACGCATGATGTTCCAAATGAATAATAAAGAATGGAACCAGTCCGACGTAAAAGCGCATGCAGACGAGGATATTCCAACGTAATAATAAAGAATGGAACCAGTCCAACGTAAAACACACAGCATGATGTTCCAACGAATAATAATAAAAAGCGGAACCAGTCCTTGTAAAACACACGCATGTAATGCTCCAACGTAATAATAATAAAAAGCGGAACCCAGTCCGGTGTAAAATACACGCACGGATGTTCCAATGAATAATAGAAGAATGTCACCAAGTATAGGATAAACCACGTATCTGAGTTATTCCAATGAAATAATAAGCGATGGAATAACAACAGTTCTCTTCATGAATAAGAAAGAATAACACCCCTTACTTTTAGTAGGAGATTGAATCTTTACAGATAGTGTAGTAACAAAATACTCTTCTTCTTTCTCTCTTATTCTCTATATACTTCTCTCTATATATAGCTTGAATGTATTAAATGAAAAATAATGAAGCACTAGGCCTCTATTTATAGAAGATTTCTAAACTTAAAGACTTTTGCCGTATGAAAAGGCAAGTGGCTGACGACCGGTGATGTGAAAAAAAAAAGTGGTTTGGCGCTTTGTAATGTGAAACGACAAGTGGTTCGGCCTTTTATAATATGAAACGACAAATGGTTCGGCGCTTTTGTAATGTGAAACGACAGAGTGGTTCGACGTCGTAATATGAAACGGCAAGTGGTTTGACGTCTGGTAAAGGTAATTACTATTGACGAAGGTAATTACTATTCACAAAGGTAATTTCTATTGACGAAGGTAATTCTTATTGACGAAGAGACTCTTAGATGATGACATATGGGCCCCCATAAAATAATCAAACTTACCACAAACGTTTACATATGAGACTCTTTATATCATCAAGGATTGAATAAATATTACCACAAATCATTTTATTTTAATCAACACATATTTAATCTTTCAACAATTATTAATCATTTATAACTTGTCGTCTCAATTATTGATTTAATACTATAACATATTATCTGAGATGATCTTGTGACAATAATTGAATCAATAACATAAGAGATATGATGTACGCCCCCAAAATAGGTATACATCACCCATTCCGAGTTGTCAATACATAGATGCACGAAACAACTACAACTTTATTATTACAACAAGAAAAGCTGTGAGTTTAAATACAAATATTATCTTCTGACAATATCTATACTCAAATAAATCCTCATCACATTTATTGATACATTATTTTACAAAAATGGTGAGGACTACTAAACAACTCTCTCTAGAACCTTCATTCCATACCACGACTTCGTACTTTCATATATATTCTCGCCTCACGAGAAAAATGGAACAAAAAGGAAAAGGGTGAGCTCAACTAGCTCGATAAAGAATATTATGACTAAGATAATATACAACAAATTACCGTTAATCTTCAACGGGAAAAATCTAATAGAATCTGATAGACAACAAATTTTAAATCAATATTCGCAATGAAATAATAATTCATTAGAAGAGTTAAGTAGAGAATACAAACTACTATCTTCCATGTATGAATTTAAAAGTTCATCGTCTATCTTTTATCCCCGTAACATCAATCAATATATATCTGGAATCACATATTCATCTTTACACTACTGAGGCCAAAGATATTCATCACCGTTCATGTTATTAAATACAACACACTGTTCATCTTTGCACTACTGAGGCCAAAGATATTCTTCAAAATCATTCATCTTTGCACTACTGGGCAAAGATATTCCATAATATCATCATTTAAGGCCAAGATGATGAAAATATTTTTAAAGAAACGAATCCAAAGAAACAAAATGACAAGGATTAAGGATTAAGGATTAGTACTTTGTTTTATTCACGTCCAAAATACCTCAAAAATAATCGCGATTGGTGTAAAATTCAAGAATGATCAAAACATGGATACAATCAAAGCTATTATCCGGGATAGATATTTTGGACGAAAAGAAAAATTTTCATTTTTCGATGAATAGTCTTAGTAGATTCAGTAAATAGTGTATAAGTATCGTGAATAGTCTTGAGTATCGTGAATAAGTAACTCCGATACTAAAAGTTCCAAATTTGATAAAAAAACTTTAGATCAATATTTCAACATAATGATATTGAAGAAATAATATCATTACTGAAAAAAAATAATATCCCTTACCTCGAAAGATTAGTACTTACAAATTGGAATCTTTGGGTATAGTCTTTGAAGAACTTGCCGCCTAACAATACTCAAAGTATACTCAAAATACTCACAAGAATACGCTCGATAATATAGAGAGAAAAACTTGGATTTAAGGTGTAATTTTCAATTCTAACCTAAGCACCTATTTATAGAAAATTGCTTAGAACACCACAAGAAAAATTTAATAAAATATTAATATATATTATAAATTTCCCACGCCAACCTTCCAAGAACTGAATTCAGCTCATTCAACACACATGTGTAACACACCATAATGAAAAAACGTTTTTGTTATTTAAAATATTTTAAACTTCCAAAATCAATTATTTGAAGTTTGAACTTCAATAATTCATAATAAATAGCCCTTTTATCAGAAAATTCAAATCTCGCGAGTTTTTATAGGAAATTCAATTCTCTACAACTTTACGGAAGAAAGATTTTCCGAATTCCAAATGAAATTGACCGAAAATCCACAAGCAGGCGATTTTACGCTATAATCAAATTTCGATCGATAAATGGGGTCCACCGACATGTTTAACATGTTTTAAATATTTATTGCAACAAAATATACTCTTCCTCCTCGTATACTCATATATCCCACATTAGTTGTAAAAATATCACCATTATTATATTATTAAAATATAATAATATATTTAAATGAATTATTTTATCGAGAAAAAGATAAAATTTCAATTTTCAACAATTGTCACAATAAAAATTTTCTCCATCTATATCCACATAAAATCAATATTTTTCTCATCATATGAATCAATAATTAATTATTCACAAATAATATTACGAAATCACAATATTGACAACCGTGCGGTTCCTGGAAAGAGGGGCTTTCCAATAAAATTTTTCCTTCTTGGCGCGCAGATTATTAGGTGACCAAACCTCTCCTTAGACGAGAACTTCTAGACATTGCCAATAATGTTATCTAATAATATTATTCGGATAATATGAATTATTGTTTCGATAATGAAAAATCTTGTGTAATGACAATTATTGGAACAATGACAATATAAAATATCAACGCAAAGAATTATTAAATCAATAAAATCTTGAGCGATTATTCTGTAACCATTATTGAGTAGTGCCTTCTTTACGTAAGAATCAATAATTGGTTCAATACCATGTAATCTTCTTGTGTTTTAACCATAGGGGTAATTTAACGATATTAATCAGTATATAACTACTGTGATTATTTTTAAACCACTTATATTTGTCGTTTTCTTCATCCAATCGCTTTTTCCATTATGGGGCCCACACATGGTATGCCATTGTACGTCATACAAATATTCTCACAAGCGATTTAATATTCCACGACCAAATGAATATTCCCAAACAACAATGAATATTTTATAACCACTTAACTTATTTTGAAATAGTTGCAGTATCTTACCCTAACTATCCACATTAATTAAATCAACCCTTACTATTTCAAAATAATAAATAGAAAATTAAATTTCATTAATAATAAGTTGGGGTCTTACGTATGATGCAATTCTTGTAGCGATAATTGAGCGTAAATGAGTGACTTCTCACGTAAGCATCAATAATCAATATCGTGTATTACTTATACAACTACGGCGATTCTTTGTACTTTTACTACTTAAGGTAGTTCAACGGTTTTAACGATAACACCTCGCCATTATTTTTATAGAAAGATAATTTTGTCGTTTTTCTAACTACGACAATACTTAGTTAATGGGGTCCACTTAATGATTGGTAGCCAGTCGTCTAAATATTCCCTACAAAAAAATAATATTCCCAGAAAACGAATATTTTATAACAACTTGCTTACTTTGCAAAATTTATAAATATTACCCACAACTATAACATTATATTAAATTTATTCCATAATATTCAAAAATAATATTTATAGAAAATTCATCTTTATTTATAAAAGTTGGGGTCTTACAACCTCCCTTCTTATGAAATTTCGCCCTCGAAATTAGAATGCGTACACTGGTATGTCGAAGAGGTAAGGATACCTTGATTTCATTTCGATTCTAACTCCCAAGTCATTTCCTCAACATCGTGGTTCCTCCACAAAAAACTTTGACTTGAGGTATAACCTTGGAAGCGTAGAATATGTTCCTTCTTATCCAAGATTTGAGCAGGAACCTCTTCATACGTCAAATCTTCCGCTATTTCGTCCGGTTCTAACTTCAATAATGTGGTTCGGGTCTTTCACATATTTACGTAACATGGATATGTAAAAAGCGTTATGAACACGAGACATACTTGGCGGTAAAAGCGAGTCTATAGGCCACGTTCCTACTTTCGATCGAGGATTAAAATGGACCGATGAATCGAGGATTGAGTTTTCCTCTCTTTCCAAATCTTGTAACTCCTTTCCATGGAAGCAACTCTTAACAACACATGATCTCCTATATCGAATTCCACGTCCTTTCGATGAAGATCGGCATAACTCTTTTATCGATTTTGTGAGGTTTTTATCGTTGTCGGATCGTTTGAATATTTTCCGTAGTCATACGTACTCAACTCCGGGTCCCAACAACGTTGCTTCACCCACCTCATCCCAATCTTTGAGAACGACACTTTCTTCCATACAACGCTTGAATGGAGCCATGCGATACTTGCTTTGATAAGCATTGTTGTAGGAAAACTCCACCATGGTAAGAACTTGTCCCAACTTCCTTGACATCAAGGACACAGAGTCTTAATAGATCTTGAAGAGTTTGAATAGTCCTCTCCATTGTCAAAATCCGTCACGAGGATGATATCTTGAAGCTAAATCGTGAAATCTGTGCCCATAGATTTTTGCAAACTAACCCAAAATCGTGAAGTGAATCTTGGGTCTCGATCGGAAACTATGGATCTGCAAGCATACTTATGAAGTCTTACAATCTCGTTTATGTACATCTGAGCAAGGCGTTCAAGTGTATAAGTTTCTCGTGTCGGTAAGAAATGAGCGCGACTTGGTCAATCTATCAACAATGACCCAAATCGCATCTATGCCTTGAGAATCCTTAGGAAGGCCGTGCGAAATCCATGGTAATGTGCTCCCACTTCCATTCCGGAATTTCAAGTGGTTGCAATGGACCTTTTGGTACTTGATGCTCGCTTTAACTTCGTTGACAAGTTAGACACCTTGAGATAAACAGTCTATATCTCTCTCTTCATATTGCTCCACCAAAATGTATGGCCGAATATCATGATACATTTGGTACTCCCGAGATGGATTGCAAATGGTGTGTTGTGCACCTCCATCATGATATTATACTTTAAATCGAGGTCGTTAGAACACAAAGTCCGGAGTTGACTCGAAGTATTCCTTCTTCATCGATTCTTGCTTGGGCGTAGCACCTTCTTGCACTTTCTTCCTCATACGCATCGGCTCCAGTGCAGTAGCTTGGCGACTTTAACTTTATCGATTAAAGTCGGTTCTACTCGTATATTCGCTATCATCACATGCGTCCACAGAGTCTTTAACTCTATCTCCATCCTTTGCAAGTCACACAAAATGGGCCTTTATTGACAATAACGCACTCGTGCTTGCATATGATCTTACTACTCAATCGTCGGCTTACCACGTTCGCTTTTCGGGATGGTATTGGATGGTATGATCATAATCTTTCAGCAGTTCAAGCCAACGTCGTTGTCGCGTGTTGAGTTCCTTTTGAGTGAAGAAATATTTGAGGCTTTTATGATCCGTAAAGATTTCCACTTTCTCCCATACAAGTAATGCCTCCAAATTTTAAGTGCAAAAGAACATTTGCTAACTCCGGATCATGAGTAGGATAATTCCTCTCATATTCTTTGAGTTATCACGAGGCATAAAGGCTATAACTTTTCCATGTTGCATGAGAACACATCCCAACCCTTTGCCGAAGCATCATTTGTAGATGACAAATCCTCTCAGAGCGGATGGTATTGTCGAACAGTCTTTGAAATAAGTCTCCTCTTGAGTTCTTGAAAACTCTTCTCACATTCTTCGCTCCAACCAACTCAGATCTTTTCGAGTCACCGTGAGTCGATGGAGTAGCGATTCGAGAAAATCCTTCCACGAATCTCCGATAATAACCAATTAAACCGAAAAGCTACGTTACTTGATCATCGATTTAGGTTGTTCCCGACTTTGAATAGCTTCAATCTTTCTTTGGGTCAGCGGATATTCCATGACTTGATACCACGTGCCCAAGGAATGCTACTTCTTGAGCGAACTCGCATTTCTTCAACTTGGAATAAAGCTTATATTCACGAAGCTTTTGGAGTGTCGACCTCGAGTGTTGCTCATGATCTTCACGGCTTTTGGAATAAATAAGGATGTCATCAATAAAGACGACCACAAAGTGATCTAAATATTCCTTGAATACTCGGTTCATCATATCCATGAAAAGCGGCGGGAGCATTAGTCGATCCAAAGGACATGACTAGGAATTCATAATGCCGTGTCGAGTTACGGCCGTCTTTGGAATGTCGGTGGTTCTAATCTTCAATTGGTGATATCCTAACGAAGATCTATCTTTGAAAAGAATTTGGCTCCTTACGGTTTGGTCAAACAGTCATCAATACGTGGCAATGGATACCTATTTTTGATGGTGACATGATTTGACTCCAGATAATCAATACAAAGTCGCATACTCCCATCTTTCTTCTTCACGAATAGAGCAGGAGCACCCCGAGGAGAAGTACTAGGGGCGAATAAAGCCAATGTCTAACAATTCACGTAGTTGGGTCTTTAACTCCCACGAAGTTCAATAGAGCCATTCGATATGGGGCTTTGGAAATAGGTTTTGTCTTAGGGTTCAAGGTCGATACAAAATTCAATTTCACGCTCTGGGGTAGGCCAGAAGTTCTTGAGAATCGTCGGAAATTTATTAACAATAGAAATATCGTTCAAAACCCGGCGTATTTTTGTTTAAATCATGACATGAGCTAAGAAAGCTTGACATCCGTTTTTCAATAAGCGAATAGCTTTATGGCTTGAGATGATCGTGATTGATTTTAATGGTTTGGTCGTTTGAATTAGCATAATAGGTTGATTAGGAATATGAAAGCTAACAACCTTACGAAAACAATCAATTTTTGCATGATAAGTAGTTAACCAATCAATCCTAGAATCACGTCAAATGCAAGTATTTTTAATGAAATAAGATCGACCCGGTAATGTGAGGTCTGGATTTGAACCAAACAAGACTTATAAGCGATGGATGTAATGAAGGTTTCTCCCAACGGAGTTTCCACAGATAAGTCAAAGTCTAATTTCTCCTGAGTCAAATTTAATCGATAAGCGCAAGTAGGAGAAATAAAAGAATGGGTAGAACCGGTATCAAATAAAGTATAGACTTCATTAGAGTTTATGATAAAACTTACCCGTGATGACCTCATTCGGGTTCCTTGTTCTCTGGGAGGTCACAACAAACGCTCTCCCTTGCACTTCTAGGTTTGACTTTTCTAGAATGACCTTTGGTGCCTCCTCTGGCTGAATTTGTCTTGATGGCGACAAAATCGAGCTAAGTGACCTTCTCTTCCACAATTATAACATGCTTTGAATGACGTGGCGCATGATTTGGGTGATGTGTCCCTCTCCTCCGCATTTGAAGCATATGATAGGTGGTCTTTCTCCTTCCTTAACAAC
The DNA here is from genome assembly GCA_020205615.1 of Panax quinquefolius. NCBI lineage: Eukaryota > Viridiplantae > Streptophyta > Magnoliopsida > Apiales > Araliaceae > Panax > Panax quinquefolius. Next base: position 67,864 of record JAINUW010000226.1, on the reverse strand, counting down.
GGTGTTGGTCTTGACGTCTTTCCATCATTGTTGAATCTCCTTTTCTTGAAATGTCCATTCTTATTGTTTTGTACGATTACCATGAAGTGGTTACCATATCGCTTTTATTGATTCCCTCCACGCTTGTTGTCACCGCTTGATGATGACTCTCTACCATTTGGTATTATAATTTTGCTTAGCATTTTCTCTCTTTTAGTTGTGTTGACTGACGTTATCGCGCTCCACTAATCGAGCCCTATTTACAACATCCTGAATACAAACCACGGTTTATGAGAAATAAGATGTTGGCGTATCTCCCGCTTTCAACCTCTTAAAAACATTAGCGTCATTCTCTCTTCATTATCCACCAGTGGGGACGCAAAACCATGTTAACTCATGAAATTTTTCCTCGTATTTCCTCATAGTGCGTGAATAATGAATAGTGTCGTATCGTGAATAGTCTTGAGTATCGTAAATAGTAACTCAAACACCAAAAAGATAGAAATTCCACAAAAAAACATCTTCACGCTTAATGAATAGTACTCGTGAATAGTAACTCGTGAATAGTAACTCATGAATAGTAACTTCGTGAATAGTAACTCATGAATAAGTAACCCGAAACATGAAAAAGTTCCAAATTTGATAAAAAGTTTCAACTAATATTTCAAAGATAATGATATTGAAGAAATAATATCATTTGAGAAGAAAATAACATCCACTTACCTCGAAAGATTAGTACTTACATTTGGAATCTAAGATATAGTCTTTGAAGGAACTTCTGCACTGCCTAACAATACTCAAAGTATACTCAAAATACTCACAAGAATACGCTCGATAATATAGAGAGAAAAACTTGATTTAACGGTGTGATTTTCAATTCTAACTAAGCACCTATTTATAGGAAAATCTTTAGAACACAAAGCGAGAAAATTTAATATAATATTAATATATATATTAAAATTTCTACGCCCACCTTCCTAGATCTGATCTCAGCTCATTATGCACATGTTGTAGCCCACAAAACAAACAAAAAACGTTTTTATTATTTAAAATATTTTAAACTTCCAAAATCAATTATTTTGAGACTTGAACTTCAATAATTCATAATAAATAGCCTTTCTATCAGAAAATTCGAATCTCGCGAGTTTTTATAGGAAATTCAATTCTCTACAACTTTGCAGAAGAAAGTTTTTCCAAATTCCAAACATAAATTGGCCCAAATCCACAAGCAGGGATTTTACAATTTATAATCAAATTTGATCGATAAATGGGGTCCATTGACATGTTTAACATGTTTTAAACATTTATTGCAACAAAATACTCTTCCTCCTCAGATACTCATATATCCCACATTCGTTGTAAAAATATCACCATTATTATATTATTAAAATATATATAATATATTTAAAAGAATTATTTTATCGAGAAAAAGATAAAATTTCAATTTTCAACAATTGTCACATTAAAATTTTTCTCCATCTATATCCACATAAAATCAATATTTTCCTCATCATATGAATCAATAATTAATTATTCACAAATAATATTACGAGAATCACAATATTGTGACCAGGCGGTTCAAGGAAGAGGGGGCTTTCAATAAAATTTCTTCTTCTTGGTAGCGATTAGGTGACCAAACCTCTCCTTAGATGCGAACTTTCTAGACATTGCCAATAATGTTATCTAATAATATTATTCAGATAATATGAATTATTGCTTCGATAATGAAAAATCTTGTGTAATGACAATTATTGAAAACAATGAATAATATAAAATATCAACGCGAATAATTCTGAATTATTAACTCAATAAAATAATTTGAACAAAGAATTATTTGTAACCATTATTGAGTAATGACTTCTTCCATCACGTAAGAATCAACAATTGGTGCAATACTGGTAAAAGCAAGCCAATTGAATATTCTTGTGTTTTAACCATAAGAATTATTTTAACAATATATTACGGAATTAATAAATTTCATAATAACTACGTTTGTTTATTTTTAAACCACTTATATTTGAAGACCAAAATAATAAATAAAAATTTTTTAAATAAAAGGAATTTCCTTTATTTATTATTTTGAAATAGTAAGGGTTGATTTGATTAATGTGGATAGTTAAGGGTTAAATCATAAATATTTCAAAATAAGCAAGTGGTTATAAAATATTCATTTTTTTCGGGAATATTAGTTTGGTGCGTGGAATATTAAATCTTTGTCCAGGGAATATTATGTTTGGTGGTGGAATATTAATATGTCGTCCCGTAAAACACACGAGGAATATTAATAAAGACGGAACCGTGTAGCGACCGTGTAATGAGGCCCATGTGAAAGCGATTGGATGAGGAAAAAAGCGATTATCTTGAGTTTGGGTGGTTATAAATACTAAATATTTCGTAGTTATTCTGAATTAAAATTTGTTGGAATACGGTGGTTAAAATCTGATGTCTGGCGTGGTTGCCGCGATGGCACGTTATTTATTAATACGGTGATATTGTTGAATTATTGATCCTTGATCCTTCGTGAAGAAGGCTTTTACTCGATAATTTTCCACGATGAATTCTTTATTCGATATTTTATTTTATTGATTGATAATTGTTTGCGTTGATATTTTATATTATTATTGTTTGATAATTGTCAACACCTTGATATTTCCCATTATCGGATCGATAATTCATATTATTTGAATAATATTATTAGATAACATTATTGGCGATGTCTAGAAAGTTACATCAAGGAGAGGTTTGGTCACTAATTGCGCGCCCGATGAGGAGAGATCCTTATTGGAAGCCCCTCTTTCTGAGGAGCGACTGGTTGTCATAAATGTGATTACTGTAATATTATTTGTGAATAATTAATTATTGATTCATATGATAAAGAAATATTTATTTTATATGAATATAAATGATGGATTTATTTATGTGGTTATTAATGAAGGAATTAATGTTGAGGTGTTTTATCGGTATTTTTATCGGATTGGAGGTATTAAAAATCAAATCGGGGTTTTGAGATATATTGCAGGGGTTATAATTTTTAATCAAATAGTTGGATTGTGGTAATTTTTGGGTATATTATACATACATAAGTTGAGTATATGTCCACAAATTTTGAGCCGTTAAAAATGCACGAATGATTTGTTGTGAATTTTAAGAGGTGTCGGATTAGGAAATTAGGTTTATAATTGATTTTGGTGGAAAATTCTAGAATTGAGTGGGCCCCACTTGTGGTTGGTGAAAAAATGTGCTGAATTTTATTTCAAATGTGGTGGGTGGCAATAGTAGCGAGTAAAAGCCATCGGTGGCGGTCGAAATGCTTTGGTAATTAACATTTTCTATAAATAGAGGGCTTAAGTTAGAATTGAAAATCACACGAAAACAAAGTTTTCTCTCTTTCTCTCTATATTATTGGCGTATTTTGTGAGTATTTAGATACTTTGAGAGTTCTTTGTTCGATCTGAAGTTTCATTCGACATCACTTGAGCCTTTCCTTAGAAATCTTGATTCTTTGAGGTAAGGGATGTTATTTTCTTCTCGAATGATATTAATTCTTGATATCATTATCTTTGAAATATTGGTTGGTACTTTTTATCAAATTTGGAACTTTTTCATGTCGGGGTTCTTATTCATGAGTTCTTATTCACGAGTTCTTATTCATGAGTTCTTATTCACGATTCTTATTCACGAGTCTTATTAAGTGAGGCGTGAAGATGTTTTTTGTGGAATTTACATCTTTTGGTGTCGATTCTTATTCACTTTATTCACGTATACGACCTTTATTCACGTATCTGACCTTATTCACGAATCTGGCACTATTCATAGAAAAATGAAAATTTTTCTTTTAAATCTAAAATATCTATTACGGATACTAGCTTTGATTGTATCCATGTTTTGATCATTCTTGAATTTTACTTCACTATGATTATTTTTGAGGTATTTTTGGGCGTGGATAAAACCAAAATCTGAATCCTTAATCCTTAATCCTTGTCATTTTGTTTCACTTGGATTCGTTTCTTTAAAAATATTTTCATCATCCTCGGTCTTAAATGATGATATTATTGAATATCTTTGGCACGTAGTGCAAGATGAATGATTCTGAAGAATATCTTTGGCACATGGTGCAGAGATGAGCAGTGTTTAAATGAACATGCCGTGATGAATATCTTTGGCCTTTAGTGCAATGAGCAGTGTTTAGATGAACATGACCAGATTGATGAATATCTTTGGCCTTTAGTGCAAAGATGAGCAGTGTTGAGATGAACATGGCCAGATGATGAATATCTTTGGCACATGGTGCAAAAGATGAATATTTGATTTGAGATGAATATTGATTGATGTTCTGAGGGATAAAATATTGATGATGGGTTTATTAAATTCATAGATTATAGTAGATTTCATTCTCTACGTAACTCTTACATGAATTATTATTTCAGCTATGAATATTGATGCGAAACTTGTTGTACATTGTATTACATCAGTTTTTCCTGTTGGAGACTAACGATAATTTGTTGTATATTATCTTAGTCGTAACATTCTTCTTTGGGCTAGTTGAGCTCACCCTTTTCCTTGTTGTTCCATTTTTCTTCTCGGGGAGGCGAGAATGTAGCGAGTCTTAGTCGGGGTATGGAATGAAGGTTACAGAGAGAGTTGTTTAGTAGTCCTCACCATTATTGTAAAATAATGTATCGATAAATGTGATGAGGATTTATTTGAGTATAAATATTATCTAGAAGATAATATTTGTATTTAAACTCACGATTTTATTGTTGTGATAATAAAGTTGTAGTTGTTTACATACCATGTATTTAGCGACTCGAGAATGGGTTGGATGGAATGGACCTATTTTGGGGTTAAATCACGGTTAATATCGAGCTTAGGGATATGATCTCTGGCGGAGATCGGGAATAGAACTAGGAGGGAGGCAGAGTAAATCCTTTGCTAGTGTGTCTACTAAAAGCTTATTTGTTAGTTGGTGATATATAGGGATATTATGTGATTGATTTCCTTAATTAACCCTTGTTTTATGGCGATGGTTGAGAATGTCGTGAGAATATTAATAGTGGTGTAAATGAGGCCAGTGGAGATGCTGTACTTACCAGCGAGGAGAGCGTCTGCAGCAGTGGCAATGTTCCTCCTGTGAATAACACCAGCTGGCGAGATGATGAGCGAGGGGATGTTTAGAAGTTTTTGCGATTCATGCAAAAATCGAGACGAGGAGACTTCGTGTTCAAAATCTGAGGAGGAGATGATAGCGATTCACGGGTGGTCACGAATGACGATTCGAAAGAAGTTGGGACCACGAGAATGCAGGGAAGCGGATCCGATCATGGCGGAAACATGGGTTAAACAAATTACAAGATATTCGATGTCTTGGGATGCGCGAAAAGAAAAGTTCCATTCGCTTTACTTTATGTTAAAAGTGGCGAAATGCGATTCTTGGTGGGAATCGTGAAGCGTACCCATTCATTTACCTTTCGGCGTGTCGTGGGAGAGCGTTTGAAAGCAGTTCAATAACAAGTACTTCCACAAAAGTATTAAATCGTATGAAGGAAGTGGAGTTTATTAGATTGGGCGAAATAACATGGCGGTGTCGATCTGGCGAAGTTTGCGGAGTTATCGAGGTTTGCACCTCATTTGGTGGAGAATGAGGAGCGTATGTGCGGATGTTTACGAGAGGTTTGAAACCGGCGTCGTCGATATCTCATTTCTCATAAATTTTCTCTCTATTCGATGTTGTAAGCGAGGCTCGATTGTTAGGCGAGATAACGAAATACGTTCAATGAGGACCATAACGAGGATCGTACAAAAGATAGCGATCATCGAATAACGATAACCGGTGGAGAAAGAAGAATACGGACAAAGCGGTAACCACTACGGTGGTAATCGTGGCCATGAAAATAGAAGAAGCGAGTTGGGAGGAGATTTTAAAGAGGATTCAACAACGACCATTGAAGGCGTCGGCGCCCGATGTGGCTAGTTCGAGGAGGAGAAAGACCATCGATCGTATGTTACAAATCTTGGGAAAGAGGACATATCATCATTGCCCCTACAGCAGTTTAAGGTATCTTATAATTGTGGAAAGAAGGACATATCGCTCGAGTTATGCGATATCGAAACCTAGTCCGGTGAGGCGGTGACTCGAAAGGATGTCCCGGAAAAAAAGTCAAAGTCAGCGATTCACGGAAGGCGTTTGTCGTGGCCAGTCAAAATCTGAGGAACCCGAGCGAAGTTATACAGGTTAGTTAATTATAAATTCTTGCGAAGTTTATACCTTACTTGATATCTCGGTTCTACCCATTCTTTTATCTCTCTTGCTTTATTTCAGCGTTTGAACTTGACTACGGAGAAATTAGACTTTGACTTTATTTATGGAGACTCAGTTTGGAGAAACTTTCATTACATCAGTTGTTTAAAAATCTTGCTTGATTCAGAGGCACTATCACATTACACATTAACCTTATTTCTATAGAGATATTTGCTTTTGATGTGATTTTAAGGTTAACTACTCATCGTGCCAAATTGATTGCTTTTGTAAGGTTGTTAGTTTTCATATTCTAAGCAACTGTTATTGAATTCAAACAATCAAACCATTGTAATCAAACATTTTCATATCAAGCCATGAAGTCGTTCGTTTATTACGGATGTCGAGTTTTCTTAGTCCGTGTTATGGATTTGAATAAAGACACGTCGATTTGAATAATATTCTTGTTGTTATTGATTTTTCTGACGTATTTCTGAAGAATTTATTGGCTTACTCCCAAAGTGATATTAAATTTTGTATCGACTTTGAACGGTCTGAAAACTCATTTCTAAAATCTCATATCGAATGGCTCTATTGAACTTGAGGAGTTAAAAATTCAACTATAAAATTTGGTACATGAGCCTTTATCTTGTGACTTCATTTGTGGAATTCACTAAGCGAGACTCTCTGTAAGGGGCGTCGTATTAGATGCGATAGTAAAGCGATAGGTGTCATTGTGACGTCTTATCGAAGGTTGGGATATGAGTCGCGATTGAGAACAACCTAAATCGATGTCGAAATCGTAGTTTTCTAGGCTTAGTTGGTTATTATCGGAGATTCGTTGAAGGATATTCTCGAATCGCTATTCCATTAACGTAGCTGACTTCGTAGAGATACAAAATTCGAATGGAAGCGAGGAATGTGGGAAGAGCTTGAAGAACTCGAGAGGAGACTCATTTAAACACGTGTTACGACCATGCCATCTGGAAAAGCGAGCGTGGTAGGCGGCGTGTTGAGTAGAAGATCGTTATCTGATCTGAGTCGATGTTGTCAAAGACTAATTTAAGTATAATATACAAATAATAGAGATGGAGATGAAAACTCTAGGTACCCGCGTGATGATATCTGATGCGTGATGATATCTGAGTATAATCGACTTTAATCGATAAAGTTAAAATTTGTTCAAGCTACACACGGGATGATGAATTTGAAGAAGGAGGTCGAAAGTTGTTATTTTAAAAGCGAGAATCGGTGAGGTGAGAAAGCTCGAACCTTGATTTATTAATCCATTTGAAATTCTCGATCGAATAGGAGCTGTGGCCTATAGACTCGTTTTACCACCAAGTATGGCGGCGTGTTCATAACGTTTTTCACGTGTCGATGTTACGTAAATATGTGGGCGACCGAAACCGTCATTGAGTTAGAACCGGGACGAGATAGCCAGAAGACTTAACGTCTGAGGAGGAGGTACTGTCGAGATTTTGTAGAGGAAAGAACATGACCTATGTCTGGGGTTATACCATAAGTTAAAGTTTTGTGGAGAAACCATCTTATTGAGGAAATGACACAGGAATTGGAAGCGAAAATGAAAGCGAGTATCTTTACCTTTTGAAACACACCGAATGCGTCGTCGTCGATTTAGAGGACGAAATTTCATAAGGAGGGAGGTTGTAAGACCCCAAAATTTTTTTAAATAAAAGGAATTTCCTTTATTTATTATTTGAAATAGTAAGGGTTGATTTGATTAATGTGGATAGTTAAGGGTTAAATCATGAATATTTCAAAATAAGCAGTGGTTATAAAATATTCATTTTTGTCGGGGAATATTAGTTTGGTGGTGGAATATTAAATGCTTTGGGGAATATTAGTTTGGTGGTGGAATAATATTAAATGTGTCGGGGAATATTAAATGCGACGGTAGCGACCGTGTGTGGGCCCCATAACGAAGCGATTGGATGAGGAAAAGCGACAAAGTTTGGGTGGTTATAAATAACAGGCGTAGTTATTCTGAATTAAGGCATTGGAATACCGGTGGTTAAAATCTGATGTCTGGCGTGGTTGCCGCGATGGCACACGGTATTGCCGCGATATTGTTGAATTATTGATCCTTACGTGAAAGGCCTTTCTCGATAATTTTCACGATGAATTCTTGTTCGATATTTTATTTTATTGATTCGATAATTGTTGCGTTGATATTTTATATTATTATTGTTTTGATAATTGTCATTTGCTTGATATTTCCCATTATCGGATCGATAATTCATATTATTTGAATAATATTATTAGATAACATTATTGGCAATGTCTAGAAAGTTACATCAGGGAGGTTTGGTCACTAATTGCGGCGCCCGATGGAGAGATCCTTATTGGAAAGCCCCTCTTTCACAGGAGCGACTGGTTGTCGTAAATGTGATTACGTAATATTATTTGTGAATAATTAATTATTGATTCATATGATAAGGAAATATTTATTTTATATGAATATAAATGATGGATTTATTTATGTGGTTATTAATGAAGGAATTAATGTTGAGGTGTTTTATCGGTATTTTATCGGATTGGAGGTATTAAAAATCAAATCGGGGTTTTGAGATATATTAAGGGGTTATAATTTTTAATCAAATAGTTGGATTGTAGTAATTTTTGGGTATGTTATACATACATAAGTTGAGTATATGTCCACAAATTTTGAGCAGTTAAAAATGCACGAATGATTTGTTGTGAATTTTAAGAGGTGTCGGATTAGGAAATTAGGTTTATAATTGATTTTGGTGGAAAATTCTAGAATTGAGTGGGCCCCACTTGTGGTTGGTGAAGAAATGTGCTGAATTTTATTTCAAATGTGGTGGGTGGCAATAGTAGCGAGTAAAAGCCATCGGTGTGCGAGTCGAAATGCCTTGGTGAGTAATTAACATTTTCTATAAATAGAAATTTAAGTTAGAATTGAAAATCACACGAAACAAAGTTTTCTCTCTTTCTCTCTATATATTATTGGCGTATTTTGTGAGTATTTAGATACTTTGAGAGTTCTTTATTGAATCTGAGTTTCATTCGACATCACTTGAGCCTTTCCTTAGAAATCTTGATTCTTTGAGGTAAGGGATGTTATTTTCTTCTCGAATGATATTAATTCTTGATATCATTATCTTTGAAATATTGGTTGGTACTTTTTATCAAATTTGGAACTTTTTCATATCGGGGTTCTTATTCATGAGTTCTTATTCACGAGTTCTTATTATTCATGAGTTCTTATTCACGATTTCTTATTCACGAGTACTATTAATGAAAGCGTGAAGATGTTTTTTGTGGAATTTCATCTTTGGGTGTCGAGTTTCTTATTCACGTATCTGGCCCTTTATTCACGTATCTGACACTTATTCACGAATCTGCACTATTCATAGAAAAATGAAAATTTTTCTTTTAAATCTAAAATATCTATTACGGATACTAGCTTTGATTGTATCCATGTTTTGATCATTCTTGAATTTTACTTCACTATGATTATTTTTGAGGTATTTTTGGGCGTGGATAAAACCAAATCTGAATCCTTAATCCTTAATCCTTGTCATTTTTTGTTTCCTTTGGATTCGTTTCTTTAAAAATATTTTCATCATCCTCGGTCTTAAATGATGATATTATTGAATATCTTTGGCACATGAGTGCGAAGATGAATGATTTCTGAAGAATATCTTTGGCTTTATAAAGATGAATGAAGATGAAGCAGAATATTTTGGCACTGCTGCAAATGAATGATATTTGGCTTTGTTGAACATGTGATGATGAATATCTTTGGCCTTTAGTGCAAAGATGAGCAGTGTTGAGATGAACATGGCCAGTGATGATGAATATCTTTGGCCTTTAGTGCAAAGATGAGCAGTGTTGAGATGAACATGATGGATTGATGAATATCTTTGGCACATGGTGCAAAGATGAATATTTGATTTGAGATGAATATTGATTGATGTTCTGAGGATAAAATATTGATGATGGGTATTAAATTCATAGATTATAGTAGATTTCATTCTCTACGTAACTCTTACATGAATTATTATTTCCATTGCGAATATTGATCTGAAACTTGTTATACATTGTATTACTATCGAGTTTTTCCTGTTGGAGACTAACGATAATTTGTTGTATATTATCTTAGTCGTAACATTCTTCTTTTGGGCTAGTTGAGCTCACCCTTTTCCTTGTTGTTCCATTTTTCTTCTCGGGAGGCGAGAATGTAGCGAGTCTTAGTCGGGGTATGGAATGAAGGTTACAGAGAGAGTTGTTTAGTAGTCCTCACCATTATTGTAAAATAATGTATCGATAAATGTGATGAGGATTTATTTGAGTATAATGGATATTATCAGAAGATAATATTTGTATTTAAACTCATTCAGATTTTATTGTTGAATAAGAAAGAATAATAAAGTTGTAGTTGTTTACGTACCTTGTATTTGGCTTTCTCTCTATATAGGGGTTGGATGGAATGGACTCTATTTTGTGGATTTGATTAATGTGGATAGTTATGGGTAAAATCATGCAAATATTTGAATAAGCGATTGGTTATAAAATATTCATTTGGTCGTGGAATATTAAATGCTTATCGGGAATATTAAATGCAATGGTATGATCTTTGAGGTCCCATAACGGAAAACGATTGGATGAAGAAAGCGACAAATATAAGTTGTTTATAAATAACGGCGTAGTTATTCTGATTATCTTGTTGGAATACCCGTTGGTTAAAAACACCTTATCTGGCGTTGTTGTTGAGCGATGGCACTCAGTATTGCACCAATTATTGATTCTTACGTGAAGGCACTACTCGATAATTATTCACGGTAATTCTTGTTCGATATTTAATTTTATTGATTCAATAATTGTTGCGTTGATATTTTATATTGCTATTGTTTCATAATTGTCATTACACGATATTTTTTATTATCGAAGCAATAATTCATATTATCTGAATAATTCAAATTTTTTACCGAAATTCAAATCGAGGAACCCGACGAAGTTAGCACGAGTTAGTTAATTATTAATTCTTGTGAAGTTTATACCTTACTGAATCTGGGTTCTACCCATTCTTTTATCTCTCTTTGCTTTACGCTCAACGTTTGAACTTGACTACGGAGAAATTAGACTTTGACTATTTATGGAGACTCAGTTAGGAAAAAACTTTCATTACATCCGTTGTTTAGAAATTTTGCTTGATTCAGTTTGGCACTATCACATTACACAGTAACCTTATTTCTATAGAGATATTTGCTTTTGATGTGATTTTAAGGTTAACTACTCATCAATAAATGCAAAATTGATTACTTTAGTAAGGTTGTTAATTTTCATATTCCTAAGCAACTTTGTTATTGAATTCAAGCAATCAAACCATGGTAATCAAACATTTTCATATCAAGCCATGAAGTCATTCGTTTTCTTAGTCCATGTTATGGATTTGAATAAAGACACGTCGATTTGAATAATATTCTGTTGTTATTGATTTTTCTGGCGTATTTCTGAAGAATTTCTTGGCTTACTCCCAAAAGACCGATATTAAATTTTGTATCGACTTTGAACCCGTTACAAAACTCATTTCTAAAATCTCATATCGAATGGCTCTATTGAACTTGAGAGTTAAAAATTCAACTATAAATTTGGTACTGAGCCTTTATCTGGTGACTTCCTTTTGTGGAATGCACCAAGTCGAACTCTCTCGTAGGGGACACCATATTAAATGCGATAGTAAAGGCGATAGGTGTCATTGTAACGTCTTATCCAAGGTTGGGATATGAGTCACGATTGAGAACAACCTAAGTCGATAATCGAAATCGTAGCTTTACAGGCTTAGTTGGTTATTATCGGAGATTCGTTGAAGGATATTCTCAAATCTCTATTCCATTAACGCGGTGACTCGTAGAGATACAAAATTCGAATGGAGCGAGGAATGTGGGAAGAGCTTGAAGAACTCGAGAGGAGACTCATTTAAAGACATGTTACGACCATGCCATCCTGGAAAAGCGAGCGTGGTAGGCGGCGTGTTGAGTAGAAGATCGTATATCAAATCTGAGTCGATATTATCAAAGACTCATTTGAATAATTTACAAATAATAGAGATGGAGATGAAAACTCTAGTTACCCACGTGATGATATCTGAGTATAATCGACTTTAATCGATAAAGTTAAAGTTGTTGAAGCTACACACGAGGTGATGAATTTGAAGAAGAAGATCACGAAGTTGTTATTTCAAAAGCGAGAATCGGTGAGGTGAGGAAAGCTCAAACCTTGATTTATTAATCCATTTGAAATTCTCGATCGAATAGGAACCGTGGCCTATAGACTCGTTTTACCACCAAGTATGACGGCGTGTTCATAACGTTTTTCACGTATCGATGTTACGTAAATATGTGGGACGACCCAACTCGTCGTTGAGTTAGAACCGGACGAGATAGCCAAGACTTAACGTGTCGAGGAGGTACTGTCGAAGATCTTGGATAGGAAAGAACATGTCCTATGTCTGGGGTTATACCACAAGTTAAAGTTTTGTGGAGAAACCATGCTTTATTGAGAAATGACACGGGAGTTGGAAGCGAAAATGAAAGCGAGGTATTCTCATCTTTTTGAAACACCAGAATGCGTCACGTCAATTTAGAGGACGAAATTTCATAAGGAGGGAGGTTGTAAGACCCCAAAATTTTTTAAATAAAAAGGAATTTCCTTTATTTATTATTTTGAAATAGTAAGGGTGGATTTGATTAATGTGGATAGTTATGGGTAAAATCATAAAATATTTGAATAAGCGAATTGGTTATAAAATATTCATTTAGTCGTGGAATATTAAATGACTGTCGGGGAATATTAAATGCGACAACCTTGATCTTTATTGGGTTCCATAACTAAAAGCTATTGGATGAAGAAAACGACAAATATAAGTTGTTTATAAATAACAGGCGTAGTTATTACCAATTATCTTTGTTGGAATACCCGTTGGTTAAAACACACTAATCTGGCGTTGTTGAGCAGTGGCACACGGTATTGCACCAATTATTGATTCTTACGTAAAAGGCCTTTACTCGATAATTATTACGATAATTAATGTTCGATATTTTAATTTTATTGTTTCAATAATTGTTGCGTTGATATTTTATATTCTTATTGTTTTGATAATTGTCATTACACACTGGCGATTTTTATTATCGAAGCAATAATTCATATTATCTGAATAATATTATTAGATAACATTATTGGCAATGTCTAGAAAGTTACATCTAAGGAGAGGTTTGGTCACCTAATTGCGTGGCGCCATGAAGAAATTCTTATTTGAAAGCCCTCTTTCCTGAGGAACCTGCACGGTTTGTCGATATTGTGATTACATAATATTATTTGTGAATAATTAATTATTGATTTATATGATGAGGAAAATATTGATTTTATGTGGATATAGATGGAGAAAATTTTTAATGTGACAATTGTTGAAAATTAATATTTTATCTTTTTACGATAAAATAATTCGTTTAAATATATTATTTTAATAATATATTAACGGTGATATTTTACAACGAAAGTGGGATATATGAGTATCTGAGGAGGAAGTGTATTTTTGTTGTAATAAATGTTTAAAACATGTTAAACATGTCGGTTGGACCCCATTTATTATTTGAAATTTGATTATAGCTTTATAAAATCGTCTGTTTGTGGATTTCGGTCAATTTCTGTTTGGAATTTGGAAAAACTTTCTTCTGCAAAGTTGTAGAGAATTGGATTTCCTATAAAAACTCGCGTGATTCGAATTTTTCTGATAAAAGAGCTATTTATTATGAATTATTGAAGTTAGAAACTCAAAATAATTAATTTTTGGAAGTTTTAATTATTTATATCAACAAAAACGTTTTTATTGTTTTGTTGGCCCCCATGTGTTGTAAACATGCTGATTTTAGGAGTCTTGGTTGGCGTAGGAATATATATATAATATATTATTATTATATTAAATTTTTACTGCTTTGGTGTTACTAAGAATTTCTATAAATAGGGTCTTGGGTTAGAATTAAAAATCACACCGAAGCTGAAGTTTTCTCTCTATATTATCGGCGTATTCTTGTGAGTATTTTGAGTATACTTTGAGTATTGTTATACGGTGCAAGTTCAAGTCATAGCCTATATGTCAAGGTGTTTATTTAGAAATCTTGTCTTTCGAGGTAAGGGATAGTAAGGGATTTTAAGGGGTTATTATGTTTTAGTTTGAAATTTTTCTGAACCTTCAAAATTCTGGAAAAATTTGAAATGTTATTTGATGAGTTTTAGAGTGTGTCCAAAAATGGCGATTTTTGGATGTATAGATTAGGAGTTATTGATTTTATGAGAAAGACTATTTTAAAAGTAACAATTATAACTCCTTGTGATTAACTCCAAAATTGATAAAATTTTTTATTGGGAGTACATCTATATAATATCGATATCTTAGTGTAACTTTCAGAATTTTGGATAAAAGTATAATTTATGATAAATGTTTAAATATTAAATTGGTTTTGGCCATATGAAAAATAGTAAATAAATTTTAAAAATCTGAGAAAATATATATTCAATATGGGACTATGTTATTCTAAATTCCAGAAAATAAATATTTTTGGAACTGATTTGGTATTTTTCATGAAAATGTTCTAGTTATGAGTAAATGAATTAAATATGTTATGTGAAGTAAGAAAATTGGAAATTATGATTTATTGGCTTGAGAATCATATATGAGGTATATCTGATTTTTATGAGGGTTTTGGTTAATAATGATGAAATCTTATGAGGTTGGCATTTTAGATGATTAAATGCATTAATTATTAAAGTGTAAATAATTAGATTTAATTATTTATAAGTTTTAGAAATGATTAAAATATTATTATAATATTAATAATATTAGATTATGAGATTTCTAAGTGATTTATAACATTTGGATTAAGGTGTTATAAATATGGATATGAATTTTATTATGAAACTTTATCTTTTAGGTATAGAGGTTCTTATGCATTATCGGTCTTATGTCTACTGAATACGAAGTCTTATTCACGACAAATTGGTTTCTTCTTTGACCAAATTATCGTTGATTTATGAATCTTACTCTTGAAATTAAAACTATGTTTTGATTATATTATTTTATATAACATTCTTATAACCTTAATGATGATATTTAAACTTTTGACTTGAGTGTAAAGATGGGTAGATTATTGGTATGATCGTGACCATGTAGGTTCTCTTTGGCCATGGTGCAAAAGTTGAATTGTTGGTTGGTATGATCGCGACCATTGAATTTACAATTGAATATTTTTAGCTTAAGTGAAAAGGTGAATTGATCAACGTGGTTATAATTATTGTTATATAACTTCGAAATGATTATGTATTTCTTTGATATATGAATATCTTTGGCTCGTGGTGCAAAGATGACACATTGATGAATATCTTAGCTTTGTAATGCAAAGATGAATTATTGATGAATATCTTTTTGCTCGTGTCTGAAGATGACTGTTGTTGAATATCTTTGCTTTGTAGTGCAAAGATGAATTATTGATGAATATCTTTGGCTCGTAATCTGAAGATGACTGTTGAAGAATATCTTTGGCACATAGTGCAAAGATGAATGATTTACTGAAGAATATCTTTGGCCCGTAGTGCAAAGATGAGCAGTGTTTAGATGAACATGACCAATCGATGAATATCTTTGGCACATGGTGCAAAGATGAATATTTGATTCAGGATGTATATTGATTGATGTTACGGGGATAAAATATCGACGATGAACTTTTAAATTCATATATAGAAGATAGTAGTTTGCATTCTCTACTTAACTCTTCTAATGAATTATTATTTCATTGCGAATATTGATTTAAAATTTGTTGTCTATTGTATTACATTAGATTTTTCCTGTTGAAGACTAACGATAATTTGTTGTATATTATCTTAGTCATAATATTCTTCTTTGAGCTAGTTGAGCTCACCCTTTTCCTTGTTGTTCCATTTTTCTTCTCGGGAGAGCGAGAGAATGTAGCGAAAGTCTTAGTCGGGGTATGGAATGAAGGTTACAGAGAGAGTTGTTTAGTAGTCCTCACCATTTTGTAAAATAATGTATCAATAATTATGATGGGGATTTATTTGCGTGTGGATGTTGTCTAGATGGCAATATCGTATTTAAACTCACATTTTATATGTTGTAATAATAAAGTTGTAGTTATTTACATACCATGTATTTGGCGACTCAAAATGGGTTGGATGAAATGGACCTATTTTGGGGGCGTCACAGCTTGGTATCGAGCTTAGGATATGATCTACTGGCGGAGATCGGGAATAGAACTAGGAGGGGAGGCAGGTAAAAATCCTTCGCTAAAGTGTCCTCTACCTAAGCTTATTTGTTAGTTGGTTAGTATATAGGGATATTATGTGATATATTGATTTCCTTAATTAACCTTTGTTTTATGGCGATGTTTGAGAATGTCGTTGAGAATATTAACGATGGAGTAAATGAGGCCGTGGAGATGCTGTCTTTACCAACGAGGAGAAACGTCTGAACAGGTGACAATGTACCTCCATGAAAACAACACCATGAAGCGAGATGATGAGCGAGGGGATGTTTAGAAGCTTTTTGCGGTTCATGCAAAATCGAATGAAGAGTTGACTCGTGTTCAAAATCTGAGGAGAAAATGATAGCAATTCACGGGTGGTCACGACTGGCAGATTCGAAGTTGGGACCACGAGTTACAGGCGATTAAAGCGGAGACGTGGGTCAAACAAATTACCAAGATATTCGATGTCTTGGGATGCGGGAGGAACGAAGGTTCCATTCGCTACTTTATGTTCCATAACGAGGCGATTCTTGGTGGGAATCGTGAAGCGTACCCATCAAATTTGCACTTTCGGCGTATCGTGGGAGATGTTTGAAAGCAGTTCGATGACAAGTACTTCCCACGAAAGTATTCGTTATATGAAGGAAGTGGAGTTTATTAGGCTTGGAGCGAATAACATGGCGGTGTCCCGATGTGAGGCGATGTTAGCGGAGTTATCGAGTTTGCACCTCATTTGGTAGAGAATGAGGAGCGTATGGCGGATGTTTACGAGAGGTTTGAAACCCGGCGTCGTCGATATCTCATTTCTCATAAATTTTCTCTCTATTCGGATGTTGTCAGCGAGGCTCGGTTGTTAGAAGCGAGATAACGAAATACGTTCAACCGAGGGTCCATAACGAGGATTATCTGAAGATATAGCGATCATCGAATAATGATAACCAATGTAGAAGAAAGAAGAATACTGACAAAGCGGTAACCACTCCGGTGGTAATCGTGTGCCCGTGAAAATAGAAGAAGCGAGTCGGAGAGATTTTAAAAAGAGAGATTTAACAACGACCATGTGAAGGCGATAAATGCGTGACAATTGGTTCGAGGAGGAGAAAGACCACCGGTCGTATGTTCTACAAATCTTTGGAAGAGGACATATCATTGGCCCGCCCTGACAGTTTAAGGTATGCTATAATTGTGGAAAAGAAGACATATCGCTCGAGATATGCGATATCGAAACCAGTCCAGTGAATGGTGACTCGAAAGGATGTCCCGAAAAAGTCAAAGTCAGCGGTTCTTGGAAGGCGTTTGTCGTGGCCGGTCAAAATCACGAGGAACCCGAACGAAGTTATACAGGTTAGTTAATTATTAATTCTTGTGAAGTTTATACCTTACTGAATCTTGGTTCTACCCATTCTTTTATCTCTCTTGCTTTACGCTCAACGTTTGAACTTGACTACGGAGAAATTAGACTTTGACCTATTTATGGAGACTCAGTTAGGAGAAACTTTCATTACATCCGTTGTTTAGAAATTTTGCTTGATTCGAGTTTGCCTTTATCACATTACACATTAACCTTATTTCTATAGAGATATTTGCTTTTGATGTGATTTTAAGGTTAACTACTCATCATGCAAAATTGATTACTTTAGTAAGGTTGTTAATTTTCATATTCTAAGCAACTCATTATTGAATTCAAGCAATCAAACCATGGTAATCAAACATTTTCATATCAAGCCATGAAGTCATTCGTTTTCTTAGTCCATGTTATGGATTTGAATAAAGACACGTCAGATTTGAATAATATTTCTGTTGTTATTGATTTTTCCTGATGTATTTCCTGAAGAATTTCTTGGCTTACTCCCAAAGACTGATATTAAATTTTGTATCGACTTTGAACCCGGTACAAAACTCATTTCTAAAATCTCATATCGAATGGCTCCTATTGAACTTCAGGAGTTAAAAATTCAACTATAAATTTGGTACACGAGCCTTTATCTGGTGACTTCCTTTGTGGAATGCAAAGTCGAGACTCTCGTAGGGACACCATATTAAATGCGATAGTAAAGCGATAGGTGTCATTGTAACGTCTTATCCAAGGTTGGGATATAAGTCAGATTGAAAACAACCTAAGTCGATAATCGAAATCGTAGCTTTACAGGCTTAGTTGGTTATTATCGGAGATTCGTTGAAGGATATTCTCAAATCTCTATTCCATTAACGCGGTGACTCGTAGAGATACAAAATTCGAATGGAAGCGAGGAATGTGGGAAGAGCTTGAAGAACTCGATGGGAGACTCATTTAAAGACACGTGTTACGACCATGCCATCCTGGAAAAGCGAGCGTGGTAGGCGGCGTGTTGAGTAGAAGATCGTATACAAATCTGAGTACGATATTATCAAAGACTCATTTGAATAATTTACAAATAATAGAGATGGAGATGAAAACTCTAGTTACCCACGTGATGATATCTGAGTATAATCGACTTTAATCGATAAAGTTAAAGTTGTTCAAGCTACACAACCGGGTGATGAATTTGAAGAAGAAGATCACGAAGTTGTTATTTCAAAAGCGAGAATCGGTGAGGTGAGGAAAGCTCGAACCTTGATTTATTAATCCATTTGAAATTCTCGATCGAATAGGAGCGTGGCCTATAGACTCGTTTTACCACCAAGTATGGCGCGTGTTCATAACGTTTTTCACGTATCGATGTTACGTAAATATGTGGAGACGAACTACGTCGTTGAGTTAGAAGCCCGGACGAGATAGCCAGAAGACTTAACGTCATTTGGAGGAGGTACTGTCGAAGATCTTGGATAGGAAAGAACATGTCCCATGTCTGGGGGTTATACCACAAGTTAAAGTTTTGTGGAGAAACCATGCTTTATTCGAGGAAATGATGTGAGACCCCAGTTTTATCGATAAAGATTTAAATTTTGTCGAAATAATTTTTAATATTATGGTGTGAATTTGAGATAAATATTATAGTTGTGGGTAGTATTTATAAATTTTGCAAAGTATCAAGTGGTTATATTATATTCGATTGTTCGGGAATATTCGGTTTAGCGAGGAATATTAAATACAACTGGCTCAATCATTGGTGGACCCCAGCAGAAAATTATTGTTGGATTGAAAAGCGACAAAAATATTTTATTGAAATAACGGCGGAAGTTTTCTGGTAGTTCTTGTTGAACTACTTTCGGTAGTAAAAATGCGATGTCGTGTGGTTTCATAGTAGCATACGGTATTGATTATTGATGCTTATGTGAGAAGTCACTTTCGGTTTGATTCCATTATTGTCGATTAATAATATGAATTATTATAAGCGATAATGGCGTTTTGTTTTATTCATTATTATTAACGTAATAAAATGCGAAACATCTTTTATATAAAATAGAATACTTTATTAAAGTTATTACATAAATAGAATATATTATATTTTATTATGCGTATAGTTTGCGTAGTGTTTTGTTTTGCATAGTATTTTGCATAGTATTGCATAGTGTTTGCATAGTAAAATGTTTTTATATAAATAGAATATATTATATTTTATTTAAAAGATTTTTCTTTAAATATGGAATGAGTCAGTTAAAGTAAATCAATCGATACGGGCCGTTCATGGATTAATTCTTATGCATTCCATTTTCTATAAATATGAAGCTCGTTCCTTCATTATTTTCTTACGAATTCATTGAAACTACTGAGAGAAATTATAGAGAGAAGCTATAGAGAAAAGTTATAGAAAGAAGAAGAGTATTACCTTACTTCACTACTTCTATATTTAGGTTCTTTTTACGGTGAGGGGTGTTATTCTTTCTTCTTGAAGAGAACTTACATTATTCCATTCATTATTATTACATTGGAATAACTTTGTAAAAAGTGGCATACCTATACATAACTTTGTATATCATGGCGTACCTATACTTGGTGAAATCCTTATGTTATTCCATTCTTATTATTACATTGGAATAACTTTGTGTCATGCTGTGATTTACCTATACTTGGTGACATTCTTACATTATTACATTGGAACATCCTATGCATGTGTTTTACAGGATGCAGTTCCGTTTTTATTATTCTGTTTGGAACATCACATGCATGTGTTTTACAGGAATACTGTTCCGTCTTTATCATTCTGTTGGAACATCACGCACAGTCGGTGTGAATTTCACGACTTGGTTCCGTTATTATTATTACATTGGAATAACTTTTCTACATCTGAATCTGCGCGTGCGTGGTGATTTCTTTTGTTATTCCATTCTTTATTATACCCGGTTGGTTAAAACTTTGACTTATATACTCCATGAAATTAGTAGAATATCCTTGATATTTGCGTTTCATCGATATCTTTTCATGGAAATATTCTTACGATCATTATTAAATTTTACTCTCTGAAAAAGAGATTATCATGTTGACAATTTGGGCGTTAATAATTCATGGATTAAATAATTCTTGAACTTGTTTTATTGAATTACTTATGTCATTGTCATCATCCTCGTGTTATATATATGTTATCTTTGGCTTTTACGTGCGTAGATGAACTTAGTATGATTATGACCGGGATCATTCGGTATAATCATGACTTGATATAAATGATGTGACAAAAGTCCTCGATGGCTTTTGTAATGCGATGATGGATAGTTTTTGGTATGATTATGACCGGGGGGTGATTCGGTATAGTCATGACCATTGATAATTTGATGAAAATCCTTGGCCAGTAGTGCGGGGATGATTAGATGTGGTGGTTTTATTATTAAAATTTGAGTCTCGTGATAAAAATTGATGAAAACCTTTTAAAACCTAAAAGATAGTAGACTTTATTCTCTCTTGACTCTTTTAATGGATTGCTTATTCCATTTGCGATTAAAGCTGGTTGTCTATTGTATTTTATCGGTTTAACTTTGTTGAAGGCTAATGATAATTTATTACGCATTATCTTAGTCATAATATTTCTTCTTGGGCTAGTTGAGCTCACCCTTTCTTTCACTTTATTCTCTTGAAATGAGAACATAAATTTGAGACGAGTCGGGGAGCGAAGTAATGGTCGGAGGATAGCATTAGTAGTCCTCACTATTACGTGAAATAGTGTGATAATAGTTGTAATGAGGACTCCTTTTGAGTTTGTATAATATCTAGTAGACAATATTTGTATTCAAACTCACGATTTATATCGTATTATACCACGCCGATTAGGTTAGTAAGTTGTATTTGAATTTATACCCATGTAAGTGGCGACCCAAGTTTTTTTAAATAAAAGGAATTTCCTTTATTTATTATTTTGAAATAGTAAGGTTGATTTGATTAATGTGGATAGTTAAGGGTTAAATATGCAAATATTTCAAAATAAGCAGTGGTTATAAAATATTCATTATTGTCGGGAATATTAGTTTTGGTAAATGGAATATTAAATGCTTTGTCGGGAATATTAAATGCAACCAGTAGCGACCATGTGTGGGCCCATGTGAAAAGCGATTGGATGAAGAAAGCGACAAATATAAGTTGTTTTTAAATAGCGGCGTAGTTATTCTGAATTATCTTTGTTGGAATACCCGGTGGTTAAAACACTGATGTCTGGCGTTGTTGAGCGATGGCACACAGTATTGCACCAATTATTGATTCTTACGTGAAGGCCTTTACTCGATAATGGTTCTGATAATTCTTTATTCGATATTTTATTGAGTTAATAATTCTTTGCGTTGATATTTTATATTCTTTGTTGTTTGATAATTGTCATTACGATTATCTTTCATTATCGAAGCAATAATTCATATTATCTGAATAATATTATTAGATAACATTATTGGCAATGTCTAGAAAGTTACATCTAAGGAGAGGTTTGGTCACTTAATTGCTTGGCGCGATGAAGAAATTCTTATTGGAAGCCCCTGCTTTCTGAGAGGCTGCACAGTTGTCGATATTGTGATTACGTAATATTATTTGTGAATAATTAATTATTGATTTATATGATGAGGAAAATATTGATTTTATGTGGATATAGATGGAAAAATTTTTAAATGACAATTGTTGAAAATTAATATTTTATCTTTTACGATAAAATAATTCGTTTAAATATATTATTTTAATAATATATTAACGGTGATATTTTTACAACGAATGTGGGATATATGAGTATCTGAGGAGGAAGAGTATTTTTGTTGCAATAAATGTTTAAAACATGTTAAACATGTCGGTGGACCCCATTTATTGGTGAAATTTGATTATAGCTTTATAAAATTGCTTGGTTTGTGGATTTGGTCAATTTCTATTTGGAATTTGGAAAAACTTTCTTACTGCAAAGTTGTAGAAATTGAATTTCCTATAAAAACTCATGAGATTCAAATTTTCTGATGAAAGGGCTATTTATTATGAATTATTGAAGTTACGAAGCTCAAAATAATTAATTTTTGGAAGTTTTAATTATGTTTTTAAGAAAAACGTTTTTTATCAAATGTTGTTGGCCATCTTTAACATGTGTTTTGATGGCTGATATCAGATTGTCTAGATGGGCGTGAAATTTATTAAATATATTAATATTATATATTAAATTTTACTGCTTTGGTGTTAGCGATTTCTATAAATAGGGTCTTGGGTTAGAATTGAAAATCACACCGAAAGCGAAGTTTTCTCTCTATATATATCGGCGTATTCTTGTGAGTATTTTGAGTATACTTTGAGTATTGCTATATCTGATTGCAAGTCAAGTCATAGCTTTATGTCAGGTGTTTAAATTTAGAAATCTTGATCTTTCGAGGTAAGGGATATTATTTTTTTTATAATGATATTATTTCTTGATATCATTATCTTTGAAATGTTGATCTGAAGTTTTTATCAAATTTGGAACTTTTTCATATCGGGTTACTATTAATGGGTTCTTATTCATGAGTTCTTATTCACGATTCTTATTAAGCGAGTTCTTATTCACGATTCTTATTCACGAGTACTTATTAATGAAGCGTGAAGATGTTTTTGTGGAATTTCTATCTTTTGGTGTCGGATTCTTATTCATTATCTGGCCTTTATTCACGTATCTGACCTTATTCACGTATCTGACCTTATTCATAGAAAAATAAAATTTCTTCTTTTTGTCAAAATATCTATTACGGATCTTAACTTTCTGATTGTATCCATGTTTTGATCATTCTTGAATTTTACACCACTATGATTATTTTTGAGGTATTTTTTTGGTGGATGGATAAAACCAAATCTGAATCCTTAATCCTTAATCCTTGTCATTTTGTTTCCTTTGGATTCGTTTCTTTAAAAATATTTTTCATCATCCTCGGTCTTAAATGATGATATTATTGAATATCTTTGGCTGTGTGTGCAAATGAATGATTTCTGAAGAATATCTTTGGCTTTATGGTGCAAAGATGAGCAGTGTTGAGATGAACATGGCCAGATTGATTAATATCTTTGGCACATAGTGCAAAGATGAGCAGTGTTTAAATGAACATGACCAGTGATGAATATCTTTGGCTGTAGTGCAAAGATGAATATTTGATTCGGATGTATATTGATTGATGTTACGGATAAAATATTGATGATGGGTATTAAATTCATAGATTATAGTAGATTTCATTCTCTACGTAACTCTTACATGAATTATTATTTCATTTCTATGAATATTGATCTGAAACTTGTTGTACATTGTATTACATCAGATTTTCCTGTTGAAGACTAACGATAATTTGTTGTATATTATCTTAGTCGTAATATTCTTCTTTGGGCTAGTTGAGCTCACCCTTTTCCTTGTTGTTCCATTTTTCTTCTCGGGGGGCGAGAATGTAGCGAGTCTTAGTCGGGGTATGGAATGAAGGTTACAGAGAGAGTTGTTTAGTAGTCCTCACCATTTTTGTAAAATAATGAATCAATAATTATGATGGGGATTTATTTGCGTGTGGATATTGTCTAGAAGACAATATTATATTTAAACTAAACTTCATATATATATATTGTATTAATGAGTATTTCACCACGACATTTGTATTATTGAAGTTGTAGTTTGCTTTTTGTACCATGTATTTGGCGACTCGGAATGGAATGGGTGTTGTGTATACTATTTTTTGGGCGCGTCACGATTAATATCGAGCTTAGGGATATGATCTCTGGCGGAGATCGGGGAATAAAACTAGGAGGAGAGGCGAGTAAATCCTTAGCTAGTGTGTCTACTAAGCTTATTTGTTAGTTGGTCGATATATATAGGGATATTATGTGATATATTGATTTCCTTAATTAACCCTTATTTTATGGCGGTATTTGAGAATGTCGTTGAGAATATTAACGATGGAGTAAATGAGGCCAGTGGAGATGCTGTTTTACAGCGAGGAGAGCGTCTGACAGTGGTAATGTTCCTCTGTGAAACAACACCAGCTGGCGAGATGATGAGCGAGGGATGTTTAGAAGCTTTTTGCGATTCATGCAAAATCGAGACGAGGAGACTTCGTGTTCAAAATCTGAGGAGAAATGATAGCAATTCACGGGTGGTCACGACCAAGCGATTCGAAGTTGGGACCACGAGTGCAGGAAGCGGGATCCGATTAAAGGCGGAGGCGTGGGTCAAACAAATTACAAGATATTCGATGTCTTGGGATGCGGAGAAGACGAAAGTTCCATTCGCCACCTTTATGTTAAATGGCGGCGATTCTTGGTGGGAATCGTGAAGCGTACCCATCCATTTTGCACTCGGCGTATGTCGTGGGAGCGTTTGAAGCAGTTCAATAACAAGTACTTCCACAAAAGTATTAAATCGTATGAAGGAAGTGGAGTTTATTAGACTAGAAGCGAGAATAACATGGCGGTGTCGATGTGAGGCGAAGTTCGCGGAGTTATCGAGTTTACACCTCATTTGGTGGAGAATGAGGAGCGTGGCGCGGATGTTTACGAGAGGTTTGAAACAGACATCGTCGATATCTCATTTCTCGTAAATTTTCTCTCTATTAGGATGTTGTCAGCGAGGGCTCGGTTGTTAGGCGAGATAACGAAAATACGTTCAATGAGGACCATAACCGAGGATCATCTAGAAGATAGCGATCATCGAATATACTTGATAACCCGGTGGAGAAAGAAGAATCTGAGACAAAAGCGGTAACCACTCTGGTGGTAATCGTGGCCGTGAAAATAGAAGAAGCGAGTCGGGAGGAGATTTTAAAAGAGGAGATTCAACAACGACCATGTGAAGGCGTCGGCGCCGATGTGAACTAGTTTTAAGGGAGGAGAAGCGACCACCGGTCGTATCTTTACAAATCACGGAAAGAGGACATATCATTGGCGCCCCTGACAGATTTAAGGTATCTTATAATTGTGGAAAAGAAGGACATATCGCTCGAGATTATGCGATGGCGAAACCTAGTTCGTGAGGAATGGTGACTCGAAAATGTCCCGAAAAAGTCAAAAGTCAGCGATTAGGGGAGGCGTTTGTTGTGGTTGGTCAAAATCGAGGACCGACGACGAAGTTAGCACGGGTTAGTTAATTATAAATTCTTGCGAAGTATATACCTTACTAGATATTGGTTACTACCCATTCTTTTATCTCTCTTACTTGCGCTCAGCGTTTGAACTTGACTCACGGAGAAATTAAACTTTGACTGTCTGTGGAGACTCCATTAGGAGAAACTTTCATTACATCCGTTGTTTAAAAATCTTGCTTGATTCAAGTTGGCACTATCACATTACACATTAACCTTATTTACATAGAGATATTTGCTTTTGATGTGATTTTAAGGTTAACTACTCATCATACGCCAAATTGATTGCTTTTGTAAGGTTGTTAGTTTTCATATTCTAAGCAACTTTGTTATTGAATTCAAGCAATCAAACCATTGTAGTCAAACATTTTCATATCAAGCCATGAAGTCGTTCGTTTATTACGGATGTCAAATTTTCTTAGTCCGTGTTATGGATTTGAATAAAGACACGTCGATTTGAATAATATTCTGTTGTTATTGATTTTTCTGGCGTATTTCTGAAGAATTTCTTGGCTTACTCCCAAAGCTTTGATATTAAATTTTGTATCGACTTTGAACGGTACAAAACTCATTTCTAAAATCTCATGTCGAATGGCTCTATTGAACTTGAGTTAAAAATTCAACTATAAATTTGGTACACGAGCCTTTATCTTGTGACTTCCTTTGTGGAATTCACTAAGCGAAACTCTCTGTGGGGGCGTCGTATTAAATGCGATAGTAAAGCGATAGGTGTCATTGTGACGTCTTTATCCAAGATTGGGATATGAGTCGCGATTGAGAAGCAACCTAAATCGATTATCGAAATCGTAGCTTTACAGAAGCTTAGTTGGTTATTATCGGAGATTAGTTGAAGGATATTCTCGAATCGCTATTCCATTAACGGTGACTCGTAGAGATACAAAATTCGAATGGAAGCGAGGAATGTGGGAAGATTTGAAGAACTCGAGGAGACTCATTTAACACGTATTACGATCGTACCATCTGGAAGCGAGCGTGGTAGGTGGCGATGAGTAGAAGATCATATATCGAGGGAGCAGAGTGCGATGATGTCAAGTATCGCGTAGAGCCAACTTTAATAGAAAAAGTTAAGATTGCTCGAGCCATGGCGGGGTTGATGCGTATGAAGAAGAAAGTCTGAAGGAGCTATTAGGGCGAGAATTGATGAAGAAGGAATACTTGAGTCCACTCTAGACTTTGTGTTCTAACGACTCGATTTGAAGTCTGAGATTATGATGGAGCACCTGATCATTGTTTGCAATCCATCACAGGAGTACTAAAATGTATTATGATCTTGACATACATTTTGGTGGAACAATATGAGGAGAGAGATTGCGTGGTTTATCTCGATGTGTTTAACTTGTCAGCGTGTAAAGGCGGAGCATCTTGTACCTAAGGGTCCATTCTGCAACCACTTGAGATTAGGAATGGAAGTGGGAACACATTACTATATGGATTTACGTTCTGGGTCTTCCTGCGGTTTCTCGAGGCATCAATCTTATTTGGGTTATTGTTGATAGATTAACCAAGTCTGCTCATTTCTTCTGCCGTCGAGAAACTTATTCCTTGAGCGTCTTTCTCGTATATGCGTAAATGAGATTGTGAGATTGCATGGCATGCCGGTATCCATAGTTTTAGATCGTGACCCAAGATTCACTTCATGATTTTGGGTTAGCTTGTAAAAAGCTATGGACGCAATTTACGATTGATTTGGCATACCATCCTCGAAGCGGATGGGCAATCGAAAGGACTACTCGAACTCTTGAAGATATATTAAAACTACTGTGTCCTAGATTTCAAAGGAAGTTGGGATAAGTACTTGCCATTTGGTGGAATTCTCATACAACAATAGTTATTAAACAAATATAGGCATGGTTCCATTGAAGCATTATATGGGCCGAAAATGTAGTTCTCGATATGTTGGGATGAGGTGGGTGAAGCAACATTGTTGGGACCCGAGGATTAATGCGTTAATCTAGAAAATGACTAATGATTAACAAGCGTATACAAGCGGCACAAGATCGACAAAAGAGTTATCACGGATCTTCATCGAAAGGGCGTGGAATTTAATGTAGGGGATCATGTATTGTTGCGAGTTGCTCCGTGGAAGGGAGTTCTGAAGATTTGGGAAGAGAAAAGCTCGATCCACGATTTATCGGTCCATTTCAAATTCTTGGCCAGAAGTAGGAAATGTAGCTATAGACTTGCGTTACCTCAAAGTATGTCTACGTGTTCATAATGTGTTTCACATATCATACTTAAATAAATATGTGAAAGACCGAACCACGTTATTGAGTTAGAAGCAGGACGAGATAGCCAGAAGACTTAACGTATGAGGAGGTACTGTCGAAGATTTTGGATAGGAAGGAGCATGTCCTACTGTGCAAAGGTTATACCACAAGTTAAAGTTTTGTGGAGGAATCATGCTTTATAGAGGAAATGACACAGGAATTGGAAGCGGAAATGAAAGCGAGGTATCCTCACCTTTTGAAAACACCGAGTGTCGTCGTCGATTTAGAGGGCCGAAATTTCATAAGGAGGGAGGTTGTAAGACCAGAAATTTTTTAAATAAAAGGAATTTCCTTTATTTATTATTTTGAAATAGTAAGGTTTGATTTGATTAATGTGGATAGTTAAGGGTTAAATATGAAAATATTTGAAAATAAGCAGTGGTTATAAAATATTCATTATAAATGGGGAATATTAGTTTGGTGGTGGAATATTAAATGCTTTGTCGGGAATATTAAATGCAACTGACGGCCTTGACCATGTGTGGAGCCCATGTGAGCGATTGGATGAAGAAAGCAGCGAAAATAAGTGTTTTTTAAATAGCAGGCGTAGTTATTCAGATTAATCTTGTTGGAATACCGGTGGTTAAAACACACTATGTCTGGCGTTGTTGAGCGATGCACGCGGTATTGCACCAATTATTGATTATTGATCGTGAAGGCCTTTACTCGATAATGGTTCTGATAATTCTTTATTCGATATTTTATTGAGTTAATAATTCTTTGCGTTGATATTTTATATTCTTTGTTGTTTGATAATTGTCATTACGATATCTTTCATTATCGAAGCAATAATTCATATTATCTGAATAATATTATTAGATAACATTATTGGCAATGTCTAGAAAGTTACATCTAAGGAGAGGTTTGGTCACTAATTGCGGCGCGATGAAGAAATTCTTATTGGAAAGCCCCTGCTTTCAGGGAGCTGCACAGGTTGTCGATATTGTGATTACGTAATATTATTTGTGAATAATTAATTATTGATTTATATGATGAGAAAATATTGATTTTATGTGGATATAGATGGAAAAAATTTTTAAAATGACAATTGTTGAAAATTAATATTTTATCTTTTACGATAAAATAATTCGTTTAAATATATTATTTTAATAATATATTAGCGGTGATATTTTACAACGAATGTGGGATATATGAGTATCTGAGGAGGAAGAGTATTTTTGTTGCAATAAATGTTTAAAACATGTTAAACATGTCGGTGGACCCCATTTATTGGTGAAATTTGATTATAGCTTTAAAAATTGCCCGTTTGTGGATTTGGTCAATTTCTATTTGGAATTTGGAAAAACTTTCTTCTGCAAAGTTGTAGAAATTGAATTTCCTATAAAAACTCGCGAGATTCAAATTTTCTGATGAAAGGGCTATTTATTATGAATTATTGAAGTTACGAAGCTCAAAAATAATTAATTTTTGGAAGTTTTAATTATTTTTTTTAAGAAAAACGTTTTTCAAATGTTGTTGGCCATCTTTAACATGTGCTTGATGGCTGATATCAGATTGTCTAGAGATGGGCGTATAGAAAATTTATTAAATATATTAATATTATATTAAATTTTACTAACTTTTTGGTGTTCTAGCGATTTCTATAAATAGGGTCTTGGGTTAGAATTGAAAATCACACGAGCTGAAGTTTTCTCTCTCTATATTATCGGCGTATTCTTGTGAGTATTTTGAGTATACTTTGAGTATTGCTATCTGGTTGCAAGTCAAGTCATGCTTTATATCAGGTTTTAATTTAGAAATCTTGATCTTTTCGAGGTAAGGGATATTATTTTTTTTTGTAATGATATTATTTCTTCAATATCATTATCTTTGAAATGTTGATCTGAAGTTTTATCAAATTTGGAACTTTTTCATGTATCGGGTTTTACTATTAAGCTGGGTTCTTATTCATGAGTTCTTATTCACGATTCTTATTAAGCGAGTTCTTATTTCACGATTCTTATTCACGAGTCTTATTAAGCGAAAGCGTGAAGATGTTTTGTGGAATTTCTATCTTTTGGTGTCGAGTTACTATTCACGTATCGGCCTTATTCACGTATCTGACACTTATTCACGTATCTGATCTTATTCATAGAAAAATAAAATTTCTTCTTTTTGTCCAAAATATCTATTATGCGGATCTTAACTTTCGATTGTATCCATGTTTTGATCATTCTTGAATTTTACACCACTATGATTATTTTTGAGGTATTTTTGGGCGTGGATAAAACCAAATCTGAATCCTTAATCCTTAATCCTTGTCATTTTGTTTCCTTTGGATTCGTTTCTTTAAAAATATTTTTCATCATCCTCGATCTTAAATGATGATATTATTGAATATCTTTGGCTTTGTAGTCACAAAGATGAATGATTTCTGAAGAATATCTTTGGCTGTAGTGCAAAGATGAGCAGTGTTGAGATGAACATGGCCAGATTGATTAATATCTTTGGCTGTAGTGCAAAGATGAGCAGTGTTTAAATGAACATGACCAGTGATGAATATCTTTGGCTTTGTAGTGCAAAGATGAATATTTGATTCGGATGTATATTGATTGATGTTCTGAGGATAAAATATTGATGATGGTATTAAATTCATAGATTATAGTAGATTTCATTCTCTACGTAACTCTTACATGAATTATTATTTCATTTGCGAATATTGATCACGAAACTTGTTGTACATTGTATTACATCAGTTTTCCTGTTGAAGACTAACGATAATTTGTTGTATATTATCTTAGTCGTAATATTCTTCTTTGGGCTAGTTGAGCTCACCCTTTTCCTTGTTGTTCCATTTTTCTTCTCGGGAGGCGAGAATGTAGCGAGTCTTAGTCGGGGTATGGAATGAAGGTTCTAGAGAGTTGTTTAGTAGTCCTCACCATTTTTGTAAAATAATGAATCAATAATTATGATGGGGATTTATTTGCGTGTGGATATTATCTAGAAGACAATATTATATTTAAACTCACGGTATATATTGTAAGTATTTCACACGACATTTGTATTATTGAAGTTGTAGTTTGCTTTTTGTACCATGTATTTGGCGACTCGGAATGGGTGTTGTGTATACTATTTTGGGGGCACCACATTTGAAAATTCAATTGAGCACATTTCTCACCAACCAAAAGTGGGGCCCACCAATTCTAGAGTTTTCCACCAAAATCATTTATAACTTTAATTTACGAATCAGTCACCTCTTAAAATTCATAATAAATTATACGCTCATTTTAACGGTTCAAAATTTGTGGACATATACTCAACTTATATATATATAACATATCCAAAAATTACAACGATCCAACGGTTTGGATTAAATATTATAACTCACACAATAAAGTACATAATAACACCAATTTGATCTTTTAATACCTCGAATCCGACAAAATACAAATAAAACATCTCAAATTAATTCCTTCATTAATAACCACATAAATAAATCCATCATTTATATTCATATAAAATAAATATTTTCTTATCATATGAATCAATAATTAATTATTCACAAATAATATTACGAATCACATTTATAATGACGAGTACATTCTGGAAAGGGGGCTTTCGATAAGGATCTCTCGCTTACTTGGCGCACAATTAGGTGACGAAACCTCTCCTTAGATGTAACTTTCTAGACATTGCCAATAATGTTATCTAATAATATTATTCAAATAATATGAATTATTGATCCGATAATGGGAAATAGTAATGCGATGATAATTATTGAAACAACAATAATATAAAATACCAACGCAGACAATTATTGAATCAATAAAATAAACTATTGAGCGAAGAACTCATGTGAAAATTATTGAGTAGTGCCTTCTTACGTGAGGATCGATAATTCAACAATCATCGCGATAATAAGTGTAAAATGTGCGAACCACGCGTATTCATCGTATTTTAACCACCGGGTATTCAATGATCTTAATTCAACAACTACGCAGTTATTTATAACCACCCAAACTTTGTCGTTTTCCTCATCCAATCGCTTTCCAGTTATGGGGCCCACGCATGGTCTTGCGGCGTCGTACGAATATTCCCCGACGATCTGAATATTCCACGACCAAACGAATATTCTAGCGATCACGAATATTCCACGACCAAACGAATATTCCCAAACAAAAATGAATATTTTATAACCACTTGCTTATTTTGAAATATTTACGTATTTAACCCTTAACTATCCACATTAATCAAATCAACCCTTACTATTTCAAAATAATAAATAAAGGAAATTCCTTTTTATTTAAAAAAATTTGAGGTCTTCTGATCTTAGCTTTTATAATGCAAAGATGAATTATTAATGAATATCTTTTGCTCAAATGCAAAGATGACTTTGTTGTTGAATATCTTTAGCTTTTGTAGTGCAAAAGATGAATTATTGATGAATATCTTTGGCTCAGAATGCAAAGATGACTTGTTGAAGAATATCTTTGGCACATAGTGCGAAGATGAATAATTTCTGAAGAATATCTTTGGCCGTGTAGTGCAAAGATGAGCAGTGTTTAGATGAACATGACCCGGTGATGAATATCTTTGGCACATGTAGTGCAAAGATGAATATTTGATTCGGATGTATATTGATTGATGTTACGGGGATAAAATATCGACGATGAACTTTTAAATTCATATATAGAAGATAGTAGTTTGCATTCTCTACTTAACTCTTCTAATGAATTATTATTTCATTGCGAATATTGATTTAAAATTTGTTGTCTATTGTATTACATTAGATTTTTCCTGTTGAAGACTAACGATAATTTGTTGTATATTATCTTAGTCATAATATTCTTTACTTGGGCTAGTTGAGCTCACCCTTTTTCCTTGTTGTTCCATTTTTCTTCTCTCGGAGGCGAGAATGTAGCGAAGTCTTAGTCGGGGGTATGGAATGAAGGTTACAGAGAGTTGTTTAGTAGTCCTCACCATTTTTGTAAAATAATGTATCAATAATTATGATGGGAATTTATTTGCGTGTGGATATTGTGCTAGATGGCAATATCTCGTATTTAAACTCACGGTTTATATGTTGTAATAATAAAGTTGTAGTTATTTACGTACCATGTATTTGGCGACTTCGAATGGGTTGGATGAAATGGACCTATTTTGGGGCGTCACGGTTAATATCGAGCTTAGGATATGATCTACAGCGGAGATCGGGGAATAGAACTAGGAGGGAGGCGAGTAAATCCTTCGCTAGTGTGTCTACCTACTAAGCTTATTTGTTAGTTGGTTAGTATATAGGGATATTATGTGATATATTGATTTCCTTAATTAACCTTTGTTTTATGATGTTTGAGAATGTCGTGAGAATATTAATGATGGAGTAAATGAGGCCGTGGAGATGCTGTCTTTACCAACGAGGAGAACGTCTGCAGTGACAATGTACCTCTGTGAACAACACCACCGCTGAAGCGAGATGATGAGCGAGGGATGTTTATAAGCTTTTTGCGATTCATGCAAAATCGAGACGAAGAGACTTCGTGTTCAAAATACAAGAGGAAATGATAGCGATTCACGGGTGGTCACAAATGACAAGCGATTGAAAAGAGTTGGACCACGAGTGCAGGCGATTAAAGGCGGAGACATGGGTCGAACAAATTACCAAGATATTCGATGTCTTGGGATGCACGGAGGAAACGAAGGTTCCATTCGCTACTTTATGTTAAAATAACGAGGCGGATTCTTCGGTGGGAATCATGAAGCGTACCCATCCAAATTTCGCCTTCGGCGTGTCGTGGGAGACGTTTGAGAAGCAGTTCAATGACAAGTACTTCCTGAAAGTATTCGTTATATGAAGGAAGTGGAGTTTATTAGTGGAGCGAGAATAACATGGCGGTGTCCCAAAGATGAATGGCGAAGTTCAGCGGAGTTATCCGGTGTTTACCCTCATTTGGTGGAGAATGAGGAACGTGTATGACGCGGATGTTTACGAGAGGTTTGAAACCCAAGTCGTCGATATCTCATTTCTCATAAATTTTCTCTCTGATTCGGATGTTGTCAGCGGGGCTCGATTATTAGAAGCGAGATAACGAAATACGTTCAACCGAGGTCCATAACCGAGGATTATCTCAGAAGATAGCGATCGTCGAAATAATGATAACGGCGGAGAAAGAAGAATACGGACAAAGGCGGTAACCACTCGGTGGTAATCGTGGCCATGAAAATAGAAGAAGCGAGTCGGGAGGAGATTTTAAAAGAGGAGATTTAACAACGACCCGATAAAGTGGTTCGGCGCTTAATGTGAAAAACGACAAGTGGTTCGGCGTTGTAATATAAAACGACAAGTCGTTCGGCGCTTTGTAAATGTGAAACGACAAGTGGTTCGACGTCTGTAATATGAAGCAGCAAGTGGTTTGGCGTCTGGTAAAGGTAATTACTATTGACGAAGGTAATTACTATTCACAAAGGTAATTCTTATTAGACGAAGGTAATTCTTATTGACGAAGAGACTCTTAGATGATGACATATATTTACATAAAATAATCAAACTTACCACAAACGTCTCATAATGTACTCTCTTTATATACATTAAGGATTAAATAAATATTACCACAAATTATTTTATTTTTAATCAACACATATTTAATCTTTCAACAATTATTAATCATTTATAACTTGTCGATCAATTATTGATTTAATCTTATAACATATTATACTGAATGATATTGTGACAATAATTGAAACAATAATATAAGAGATATGATCACAAAGCGAATTCTTAGCGATAATAATTGGCGTAAATTTGTGACTTTCTCACGTAACCATCAATAATCGATATCGTGTCTTTCTTACAACTTCTGGCGTATTCTTTGTCTTTTTACAACCTAGTTCAATGGTTTTAACGATAACACCTCTAGTTATTTTTATAGAAAGATAATTTTGTGGTTTTCTAACTACGACAATACTTGGTTAATGTATTCAATTATGATTGATAAATCGTATTTAATATTCCAAACAAAAGAATATTCCCACCAAAAGCGAATATTTTATAACAACTTTAACTTTTTGCGAAAATTTATAAATATTACCTTATTATAATATTATATCAAATTTATTCCATAATATTTAAAAAATTCATATTTATTTATAAAAATTGGGGTCTCAGCACGTGCCTGACAAAGATTTCGTGAATATATAATACAGTCTAGCCTCTTGGCAGATTATAATGTGCAAGTTTTATACAATTGAAATAATAGTATATTTTGGAAAATAGTATACCTCACTTAAATATCATATATTTATTAAAATTATTTTATTTTAAAATATTTTTTTAAAAAAACAAATGAAAGACCGTGAGTGACATTTTTATGTGACGGTCAAAAAAGATATATACATAAACGACAATGTATATCAAGGCTAGGCTCGAATTTATTCAATTTTGCATTAATAAAATTGTAATAATATAAGTTCGAACTTATATAGTAAAAAGAAATCATTTATCTTTAGCATAAAATAGTCAAATTCTCATTGACACGACATTTTTAAGTTTAGTTCTTATCCGCATACTTGAGTTAAATGGTGTTTTAAATTGTTTATAATTACTTTAATAAACAGAAAATGTTTGGTAATTATTTTTTAAAACGGTTTGTAATTATTATTTATGAAACATAGAAATGCACAATTTAGAGTTTTGATTATTTGTCAAATTTAATTAATAATAAAGTTTGACATAATATATTATTAATCCATCTATGTTTATTTTAATAATTCTACATTTGCTCCTTTTATACTTCTCAAAATTTTCACTTTTAAATAATTTACAAATGAAATAAGTGATTTTTTTAGTATTGAGAACTTTTTACTTTTTTATTAGCTTAAGTATTTTTATTGACCAAACACAAATTGATTATAATAAATATACTAATCATATATTTTAAGCGATCCTAAATATAAAATTAAGCTCTTGTTGGACTACTTTAATTTTATCTCATATTAAAAAAAGTAAATACTTTTATAATAGAATTTGTGGACACCAAAAATTATTTTCAGACAAAAATTTAAATATTGTAATATATGACGATAAATTAATTTTTATATTAAATATCGTTTATGAATACAAGTACAAAAGAAGAATATATATTACTATTTTGTTTTATAGTAACTTGCTATTCACGATTTATATTTGACATAAAATTAACATATATAAAAATTATGTTTTTAGGAAGTGGTGGTGGATTCGCTACTACACGAGCCACAAGGGGTTAAAATTCAGGCATAAATTAATATATAACGTTTTAAAGTTTGAAGGATAATTTTAATTAATTATTGTAAATTATATTAAACGTTAAATAATTAAAAAATAATAAAATTATGTAAGACGTCATAAGCGGAGGAGGTAGTATTATTGATACTGGCAGTAGATACATAAACTACCGTCGATTTCTTCATATCTATGTTCAACATCCTAAACCCCCACACCCTCTCTCCTCTGCAACTGGGACGCCACTCTTCTATCGGTTTTGGAGCAATTCAATTGAACTCAACCGTCTCCTCAGCGTCGCCCCCACCACCATCCTCTCCCTCCCCCTCCCCCTCCCCCGACCGTCTACGTTACACCCTAGCTGCCCTCTTCATAGCCGACACCTCCTCGAAAACTTTCCCAATCAACATCTCCATTTCCATTCCCATGACCCGCTTCGGATCTTAAATTGCCCCCTAAACCCCCTTTCTATCTCCTCTTCCTCTTCGCCTTCCGATTGGGTTTTCTGTACGTCGTCATAATTGGAGTCGTCACTGGCGTAGATTTCGTCGGACTGGTGGAGTCACTGAGCGGTCATTTAGTGGCCTTTTTTCCTTTCCATTTACTCGGATCTCTTCCGTTTCATCGATTTTGTCCTAAAAAATTTATTCCAAAACCCTTCCCCCACACCCTCTCTCCTCCGCAACTGTTGGAGCAATTCAATTAAGCCTACCTCCTACCGACCCTCTCAATGGGGTATTTGCATATAAATTTATAACTGCATGCTTCTTTCTTTTATTTGATTACGGATTATGCAACTTTTGTTTTGATCATACAAATAGTTTGTGAAATTTCTGGTCCATTTTACCTCATTACAAATGTAAATTGTTTATATTCTATCCGAGCTACTGGAGTTGTTTTGGAAGTGTGTGTTTTTATAATCATTTTGTTGTGTAGTTGAATTTTGGTGGAAAATTATGAAACACAGGTTAATTTCAATATTTTTTTGACACTTTTAGTTTAGGACACCTGCAAATTGAGTGATTGAGTTTGTAATCTGATATATTTCAGGTCAAAAGGGTTATGGTGTCAAAGTTGTGCGGTACATATTGATCGTCCTGAAATTGCTGATGGCAAACTGTGAGGGACTCTTATCTGTTCTTGCTTGTGATTCTTTTTTATCCTCATAGAATTAATCTAAGCATAGTTTGGGTGTCTTAGTGTGTGTGTATATATACTCTTATATACGATGGAGACTATTTATTTTTAAATTGGGAGAGGTATGATTTTTTTGTGCATTAGTAACGCGAGCTATGATTGTATATTTTCTCAGATGCTGCTCTTTTTGCGGAAGGGTTGTTAGTGAGGACAATTGGTCAGAAGAAGTAACCTTTGGTAAAGATGCAGGGGGCCAGGTTTGCTATTGTTCTTGATTGTTATTGTCCTACATCTTTTATTCCATTGGCAAACATCACTGAAAGATTTTGTGTTTGAAAGAGGTTCACCTAGTATTTTTGAGCAAATACACACTTCCATAAACAAATTGTGGTAAAGAAATTATTAATTCTTTCATTTGACTATTGGAGAGCTTTTTTTGTGTAATTTCTGGTTGGGATCCCTTGTATA
Organism: Panax quinquefolius; assembly: GCA_020205615.1. Lineage (NCBI taxonomy): Eukaryota > Viridiplantae > Streptophyta > Magnoliopsida > Apiales > Araliaceae > Panax > Panax quinquefolius. The sequence goes on along the minus strand of JAINUW010000226.1, from coordinate 29,803 downwards.
TCAATTGGTTTCCTATTTGTTTTATTCATTTTGTGGAATCATTTGCTAACTCTCTAGAAAACAATTATCGGTGGGGATGTGAATGTCCTTCAAATCATCCTAGTGGTGGAAATATTTGAATTGAAAAATGAAGACAGTTCATTTATACATGCCTATTTCACACAAACTGATAATCTTATCGCTAAAATAAAGGGTTGTTCGTTGTGTTATGTAAGCACAGTTAGAAGGGCGTTTGCTGCTCACCTGTGTTCTTGAAAAGTTATGAATTATTCGGTTATCACAGGCTTATGAATTGTAGAGTTCGTAATTTAAAATTGAAATTTCTAGAGTTTTATTATAATTTGAACTAAATCTTCTAAATATTATCTTAAATTATATACTATGTATTTTTGTATTTACATATACAAATACATAGATTGTAACAAACCTAAAAAATTGACAAACCTAAAAAATAGTAGACAAGGCACTAATAACTTAAGATATTTAATAATTTATAATCCACAAATGTCGAATTAAAAACAATTCTCCAAAATTTTTCACAATAATCAAAACCTAAAATCAAATAAACCTATTAGGTCAAAGGTAGTTCTCATCACGCAAAGCCCTAAATCGCCCTACAAGAAAAAATACGATTGTGAGCTAAAATACGGATAAAGATATACAAAAGATGCACAACTAAAATACTGAGTTCAATCGAAAAAATCTTTGAACAAAGTCTTTAGCATAAATACCGATGATAATATAATCACTAAAGTATGAATAAAATATATCTAAATCAACAGAATTAACGAAAAAAGCCAGAAGGCTAAATCAAAGTGGCTAAGTGATTATTTCATACTGAGCTAAGAACAAAACATAAATATGACTTGCCACACAGACAAGTCAAAATAATGCCACACATGCAAATCATATATCGGATTGCGAATTCAAATGCATGCAAATCGGAAGGTGTCTCTAGCACAAATATCACCAATCTGCAAAACATAATAAAAAACTAGGGTCGACCCATACTCATCCTGAACAAACATATCAAATGGCCAAAGCTCACCCATAGCAAACATACAAATGATACACTGTGGATTGATCACACCGCCACAGAATGTCTCGAGACCAACTACCAAGAGGACATGCCGGTAGTATAGGTGGTTATAACTTGGATATCGCTTATTTTTCAAAGATACGATGTCACAACATATGCGACATAATAACAACAAAATGGTTCTAAACATACAAGTTGAACCAAATCAAATCATAGGCAAAATACCTCCAAAGTAATGAAACATGTACCGCTCTACAAAGATCAATAAAGTTCTATGCATGAAGAACAAATTTAAAAGATTATAAAATATGAAGTTCATAATATCTAGACCAAACCAAAGCAAAATAAGGAGAACAATTAAGCGAGTACCCAAATTCTGAACGATTAGCAGTACAAACATATCAACATAATGGTAGTATCGCTGAAGAAATATGAACTATGTTCAAATTATAATAGAAAGAAAATATTTCAAATTACAGAATAAAGTCGATGTATCAAATATCAAACTTCTATTCAAGAATGTGGAGTGCCAACAAAAATATAAAAGAAAAAAAGTAAAGAATGACGAAATATCACGAGATATATAAAATACAACAATAATCAAAGGAGTGGAGTACATAATCCGTACTTGATACTCAAAACCACTTATAGCACACTTCACAAAATTTTACCTTAAAATGCTAACGTTATCAAATACGAAATGTTATTCACCTCGAATTAAATATAATCCAGACTAATAAATTCAAAATAATTCATAATTCATTCAAGGTGCCTTTAATTATCGCCTTAGATCACTATTAATACTCCAAAACTTAAAGTTCAATAACAAAATTTAAGAAATCTTAAAATTTTAATATGACAATTTATTTTTAAGACCTTTGTCCATTGTATAACTCGTATCAATCTGATTTTATAATAATTTTTCAATTTAATTAATTTTAACAGAACTAGACTTCAAATATTCCAATTTACCCTCAAGAGTCACCCAAATTGGATTTAAAATCATTAAGTTATACTCCTTCCGTCCCGTATTAAACGTCTTAATTGGTTTTGGCACGCTAATTAATAATATAATTTTTTACCTAAATTGCCCCTTCTAAATTACTTGTTAATTGAAGTATGCATCCCCAACATTAATTATTCCTTACTAGTTCCCACATGAATTCTCTAAATCTTTTTATTGTTATTTTCACATTCCAATAAGTATATTTCTCTCTCCAAACCCACCCACTAATTACATCCACATGCCTATAAATGCAAACTCTCCACATTTGTTGGTATTAATTTCTAGCTACTATCATTCTTGTTGTTATTCTCACATTCTAATAAGTATATGAGAAAGAATGTAGTATAACAATACACCATTTCCCAATGTAATTTTTTTATCATTTCTTAAGTTTTCAACAAAAGTTGACTAAAAAGATTATGAGGGTATAAGTGGAAAAACAAGATAAAAATAGTTACTAATATAGAAATTTGACATTTATTTGGTAACGTCCTAAAAAGGAAATTAGTAAGTAATACGGGATGGAGGGAGTATATTTTTAAATATTAAAACTTGTTGAAAATTTGTTTGAAAAATCCAAGACCATCCACTTCTTAAAATTCATAACAAATCGTACGTTAATATTTAATTGTTCAAAATTGGTGAACATATTCTCAGGTTATATAACGATTCAGTGATTGGATTAAGAGATATAGCCCACGCAATAGACTTTAAAATATAGAAATTGATTTTCAGATTTTAACGTTTACATTCAATCAAATTATATTCCTTTATATAAATTCATCTTCTCTTTCGATTATCATGACATCTAATTCCATGCCTATATTTTATTTAAAAACAATCTTTAATTTAAAACACTCGTAATCGAACTTAAAATCAAAATACAAATTAATATTTACATTCCTATAAAGAATAAAGAATTTGATGGTCTTTTAGAGTCTTTAAAATCTTCATAAAATTTGTAACTCTCGAAAGATGCATGGAATAGGTTCAAGAATCAATCGATTCGGAGTTAATACGATTGAGTTATGAATTTATAAAATTATGGCTGAAAACCGTGACTGGAATTAGGACAAGTTGTGGTTTTCATCAATTTAAGGCAGGAACATGGTGTCAAATGACTTTTCTCCCTTTCTACAATTAAAGAAGAGATGAAAAATTGAATAAATAGGCTTTGGGTTCACTCAATTCCAACATCGGATGAATTAATTATGATTTTTCTAATGAATTGCGAACTTGGGAATTTAACTAATCAAATTAGAATAAAATTAGGGTTACATTTAACACTCCTTAAATATAACAAGAAAACAATAGGAGTTACCAAACCCTAATGGACTCCTCAATTTTAATTAAATTAATTATTTATAAAAGAATTTAACTTTCCAAATGAAATAAATTTTTTTAGCAACTTACATTTTTCAATTCAATTACGCTTGAAAGTCGATAATAATATAGGTAGGGGGGGTTGAATAGATTATTACCAATTAAAAATTATATTAGGCCTTTTGAATTTTTGGATAATTAATTTGCGATGTTAGAAATTAATATGTAAGACAAGTAAAATTCAATCACACATGCACGAGAGATTTATGCGGTTCACAACATACATCCGATTTAACTAATCAAATTAGAATAAAATTAGGGTTACATTTAACACTATATAAAAAGTATAACAAATAAATTATTTTAAGCTTTAAATCAAATATGCTTCTAATTAAGAAAACAATAGGAGTTACCAAAACCCTAATGGACTCCTCAATTTTAATTAAATTAATTATTTAATTATCTATTAAAAGAATTTAACTTTCCAAATGAAATAATTTTTTTAGCAACTTACATTTTAATTCAATTACGCTTTTAGGAAATAAGATTAATATTTAATTATGAACCAGATGGAACAAAATCCGGGTTATTACATAGATATAATATGTATGTTGACACTATATATATAACACACGCCTATATGTATACTATATATATATCATATCAAAAAAAAACATGCATGCATAAAAAAAACTGAACCTTCAATAAAATAATTTTACAAAAATAAAAATAATTTTTGAGATTTTTAAATAATAAAATTAATTTGAGAATAAATAAAATTGAAATTAGGTCAAACAAGCATTTGATAATCAACATATGACTTTTGTTCCACAATGCATGACCCAATTTATTTAACACAATTCAATTAAATAAGATTTAGAAAATATTTTTGATAAAAGTAAATAAGATAAATAAAACAATTATAATAAAAATCCTATGGAGAGGACCCATTTAATTAATTTATTTACTAATTATTGCGTTGGAGACCCAACAACGCTTTTAAATATAACCCCCTCATTAGGCTAAATATAACCCTCACTGGGTATCTATTAATTTACAAACCACGTACCCATACTTGGCATTTTGCCATGGGTCCTTTAGGGGCGTTTTTTGTGTTTGAGCTTTGTACAGATTGGAGAGCTACACTTTCTTGAATGTTGGCTTGTTATTTTCATATACTATAGGATTGGTAGACTCCTTGACCCCTCCCCCAATGTATTCTCTATAGTAATATTTTTTTCTGTTCAAAATAGTTGTATTTTGCAGGAGCTAATTTTTTTATGTGCAGAGCCGAGCACAAGGAACTCTAAATCACCTTGCTAGTGGCCAATCGGTTTCACGTGAAAGGACACTGCAGCGAGGTGAGAATTATGCTTCAGATGTACTACACATGAGAGTCTTAAAAAATACTTCATTATATTACAAAACTTTCAAGGTGGTTGATTAAGGTTCTCTAAGTTATAAATATTAATGTGATGACACTTGTGATAATTAGTCTACTAGCATACCAGTAACAGGGTAAAACAAAAATAGAGAGCGGACAAAAGAATTATGTGATTTGGCTTTTGAAAGTCAATGGGCAAGAAAAGATCAAATCAGTTTACTGAAATTGATTTAGTACAAGAACTGTGAAGAAACAATTGAAAGAATGTTTCTCTCCCTAGATTGCATCAAATATCTCTCACAATAACTTCGTTACTCTATTTTTAACTTTTTAATTTTTTAATTTAGTGATTGCATAGTTGAAACATTTTATTTTCAAAGTGAAAGCTTGAATCATTATTGTTATTATTATTTTCTATTTTCTTTCTTTCCTTTTGGAAAAAATAATAATGAAAGAAGAGCAAGATATGTGGAACAATCCAATCCACACGAGAATAATGGGGAAGAAGGAAACAAACGGCCGCAAGATATACATGCCCATTAATACATAAATGCCTTGGTTTCAAGTATATAGAGCCAGTATCAAATTCTTCATAGCTTAGCTTCAAACAGTCTTTTCATTATTGTCAAACCACTGACTCGACCACATAGTGGAAAGAGAATATATATTCACATTAATATCGTTAAAACTTTTGGTTGTGCAGCTTCTGAAGATATGGAATGGATATTTTTATCTGTGTGCAATGATGATGATCGTGAAGTTGTACTTGAACCAGCGCGACGCTTCTATACAGTAATGTTATGTTATATATTAGCTTTTTTAGCTGGCTATCTATCATAATGTCTGATAGTTTTAGTTTGTGTAATTTGAAGATAGCAGTTGAGCGGAATTTCACTAGAGGTCGTGAAAAGGAGCTAGTTGAGGCTGCTTGTCTTTACGTTGCTTGTCGGTAAGGGATCTTGGTTAGATGGTAAATGCCACTTAACCTTTTCACCTTAGATTAAAATTAAGAGCCAATTCTGAAGGTGGGCACAATATTTAATGAAATGCAATAGAGTGCGACCTTTTTATTCTTTGTATTTAAGAAAGCATAATGTATCAATGGGTAGCTTCCTTTGTCAATTTTGGCTTTAAGGTTCCCCTGATGAATCTGCATCTGCAAATGTCTCACGGGTAGCACAATGAGGTCTTCTCAGTAATAATTTATTTCTAATATCTTATTCAGTCCTATAACGATTCTAGTAGCAAACCATCTTATTGAATTTTTTAAAAAATGATTAAGCAAATTAAGGATTTGATATAAGAAGTACTTATGTATATTTCTTATAAAACGTATTTCATAAGGTATGCCTTGACATTTGATCTCTCTCTCTCTCTTATTGCCGATCACGGAATCAAATATGAAAAGTGAAGGAGGATTGCTTTTATTTAATTTATTTTTATGTTATTTTTATGGATAAAGTAGTTGTATATGAATTATATCTTTTTGTTATGGTAGGTATTTTTCTGTATCTTTTACTTGTACATCTATTTATAATATTATGTAAATATTTCTTGTAAAAAGCTATGCCTTGCCTTACATTTGATTTTCATTCTTTGGTGATAAATCTATCTTTTATGGTTGATGTGGAGGATATGTAACTAAAGGTTGATTGCTTAATTATTTTATATTATTATCGATGGATAAATTAGTTGTATCTAAATTGTATCTTTTAGTTATGGTAGGTGTTTTCCTGTATCTTTTACTTGTAGTAGATAATTATAGGAGTTTAGTTAAATTAAATTACCTTACATAGAGAGTTTTATGTCTATATAAGCTGATGTAATCCATGGTTGGAAATTTTGAGTACTTCAGGCATCCTTTCCTACTTTCTTACAGTCTGTCCTCCCTTTTATTCCTTAGCTACATCCTTACCTATACCGTTTAAGACCTTGTCGTGCATCAAATTTGCATCACTCATGCAGTCGGCATTGCTAGAGCCCAAGTTTCATGAAGAGAAAACTAAGGAAAACTTTGAAATGGGTCAAAATATGTGAAAATAAAAGCAAAACCCTAAGTGATAGAAGAATTCATGTTTTTAGGTTTCAACCCCTTTTGGCTTTTTTATTATTTTATTACATATAAAATTGAGAAAGGAGAACTCAAAAGCCAAAGGTATTAATGATTAGAAGTCCATTACAAAGCTGACATAACTACTATATATAAAAAAGAAAACTATATAAACCCTAATACCATTAAATCCTAGCCCTTGAAATAATCTACTATCGACCACATAATTTAACATAATAACTAAAAGAAGTAATAGGCTTTTCAGCCCCTAAATTTTAAAAGGCCGGAGTGTGAACAATATTGGCTACAGTGGAGTGAACGGTGCTGATATAGTGATGTGAATAATTCTGCATCAGTAATTTATATGTTTGAAATATTTTTCTTGCATCAACTGCTATCTATGTTTTCTCATTAGGCGGCATGTAGTTTCTCTAGTGAGGTAATAACTATTATTTAGCTAGCAAAAGTAGATAACAAATAGAAGATTATTTGTAGATAACCTGGAATAAAGAGGCGTGAGAGAAAGAAAAGAAAAAAAAAAGAATTGATTAATATATATATTTTGGTCTTGAAGAACTTGATATAGATGGTTAACTAAAGTTGTCTTTTGATAAGGTTTCTGCCTCCATTAAAACAGTTTCCTGAGGATCTTTCAAAAGCATGGTTGAAATATTTGTTGGATGGCTGGATGGGTTAATAATGATAATTGCTGACTGTATTTTCTCAATGATATTCAGATTGCTGATTAAAAATATGTGGATAGTACTCATGTTTGATCCATTTATTTGCAGGACGAAGAATAAACCGTATCTTCTAATTGATTTCATTGAGTTCTTGGGTAGAAATGTGTATGGATCTTTTCTTGAGGGTAGTAGAAAAATATATCAGTAATTTTGTTCTGACAGTTTGCTTGAAAAATTAAACTCAAAATTATCTTTTGAAGAGAGTTCGAGGGTGGAGAGTGAATTTTGAATTTGCAATGTTTTTTTTATTTTTTATATAAAAAATCTAAATTTTGTTTCAGATATGAGCTAGGTGCTGTATATTTGCTTCTTTGCAAACTACTAAGCCTTGTGGAGCACGAAAATGTTCAGAAACCAGTTGACCCTAGTCTTTTTATTCATCGATTTTCCCACAGTAAGTTTTTCGTTACTTTTACTCCCTCTACAGTGAAATATTTTAATGTAGTTTTGTTTTTTATTTTTAATTTTTACTTGATGGAGGTTTTATCTGACAAATCTCTTTGATGTACAAGTTCTTCTGAGACTCAACACTATGCTGGTATTTTCATAAAAATATATGCATGAATTACAATAATAACTTTTATGAAAGGAGAAAAACTTCAAAACCCAAAAATAACACACAGTTTTGGTGTACTAATCTCTTTTTGGAGGAATGGAGTTTGTGGATACCTTATATTATTTTTTACCTCTATATGTTAACCAGAGCTACGAGATACTTTCATATATCTAGCGAACCACGTATTGGTACTTGCGTACTCAAATACGGTTTTTTACATACCAATACTCTAAATTTAGCGCACCAAAAATTTGTTTGTTGTCTAACTATGTTTGCATAAGTATTAATATTATACCCTAGTATTGGATGTCAAACATTACATTTGTACTAAAATATTTATAAAACAATCTACTTGTTTGATTCAATTAAAATATTCTATAAAACTTAGTTTTATTACATTTAGATTCTAAGAGTTCCTAACTATAAGAACTTAATCACTTATATAAAAATACCTAATGTATCACTTTTTAGCTATGGAACGCATTACATGTACCTGTATTCTGTATTAAGTAACATACCACGTTTCAAGTAACATTGATGTTAACTAACAAAAGAATATTGCATACCAAAATTTATAATTGAAATGCAGTTATGTCCTTTGTGTCTATTAACCATGCAAGAAAAAGAGAAAATTAATGGAAAACTTCACTTTATTGACTGGAGTCGTTGAATGTTTTGATTTTCATGACATTTTGTTATCTGAATCATAAAAGTCCATAATAAATTGTGCATGTATTAAAATTTAACAACAGAAAAAAAAGGCTTTAAATACTAAATACTCTGTGAGATGAAAATAAATATTATGAAAACATTAAAAATCTTTAACTATGTGGTTCAATTGATCAACATCCAAAACACATGCTCACACCTTCTTCCTTAACCTTTAACTTTATAATATGTCCTTTACGCATTATTACATGGTAAATATTCTTCTCTTTTACCTTTTGAAATAATGGGCCAACCAACGCCAACTATTTTATTGTTAATAACTTCTGTCATTTCATATTTAAAGATTTATGGTTCCTTTTTTGTTTTGTAATCTCAGTCTATACTAAAACATGTGATGGACTGTCCTGCATATAAAGTCTCAACTCTACTACCATTTGTATTAATAGTTTGTCATGACTTTTGGGTGGTAGGCCAAGATGACCTTGTCAGTTAGGGACATTAGGTTGAGGATTGAGGCTTGATCCGGGCAGTGAACCCTCATGGTGTGGTGCGTCTGGTGCATACACATCTGGTGTAGGACTAAGTGCAAGAAGGAATAGTATCTATCTCTGTTGAGAATCAGTAGAGAAACACACAAAAGCACTGAGAATCAAATATTTATCTCTGAATAACAATTACTAAATTAACAACAAATTTCTCTTCTTTTTGACATCAACATCACCTGGGGATTGATTCTTGAATTTGACAGAGGATTGTGACTAGACTGCCCAGATAGATTGCCGAATGAGCCCTAACTAGGACGTCGAGTCTTAATTAGGAGATATTATAATACCCCATTCCCACATCGGAACATGTGGGATGGACTAGACTGTCATAACTTTTAGGTGGGCCTGTGGTGGACTAACTAGTGTTCTCGGGCTAGTGAATTGATACTTGATTTGTATTTTGGGTCTTGCCCAATTTCGTACAATTTTGTTTTTATGTTTTTAGTTTTTGTTGTGTGCATGTCCGGCAATGTTGCTAGTACATTCATATGCATTGAGTAGTTGATAGTGATCTTCTCATGTACTTGTGCACATTTCATCTTATTGGGAAAAAATCCTTTTGAATCTCTGTTATGTTCTTGATGTAAAGCATGATTAATTAAAGGTTTATCTGAATTAGTACAATTCATTAGTTTGTTCCTCTTTCTCATTTACTGCCGGGCTCATTGAAGCAAATTTTGACGAGGTTCTAATTAATTGGTATACAAGATTCCCTTACCCTACTTCTCTTTTATATTATATGTGAAGCCTTAATTGGCTTTTAGTTAGACTAGTAGCTGCAAAATGTGGCATATAATCTTGTTATGAGACCGAGTCTGAGGTGCAAAAACAGTACTTGAAGAGTGAAGACTCTGGAAAAGGCTGTTTGATAACTAAATGCGGACTACTTATTGATTAGGAAGTTCTGTGTACAGTTACAATCTGCTTGAACTTGATTATCCTGCAAATACATTGATTTATTGACTTGAGGTCTATGTTATTATATTCCTTACAGTTCATCTGTGGTCATTGTTTCTATATATTTCTTGCATTCCATGATTGTTTGGAGGGCCATATATCGGTGCATCTGAATTTGTAATTACATTCAACATTTAATCTTGCTTTCCATTAAAGTTATGGTAGTAGAGTTGGTAGTTCACGTAATCAGTTTTTGCACATAGCAACAAATTGGTAAAACCATGATTGGCAATGTAAAATACAGGGTTATTGGGACAGAAAAATGAAGATGTTACCAAGACGGCACTTAAAATTATTGCTAGCATGAAGCGAGACTGGATGCAGGTAATTACCTATATATATAGGTAACTGATCCATACCAAGGTTGGCTATGGATCTTTATCTGGCCAATTGATCTATGATCATTCATCCACAAATCATGCGGCTCAGGATACAAACTGTTTGACGGACAGATAAATGTCAAAATTGCCCCTGCATATATTATTTGTGTTGGTAACAATTGAAAATTTTCTATCACCTATATACTTTCACAACATTCACCACATTCAAAATTTAAACTGCCACATCCCCATTTCAAACTAAACACAATAAATTGGATTCAAAATAAATTATAACCAAACTTTGAATATGAAATTCATGTAATTAAATTGTAACCAAACCAGCTAAAATCCTCAATAATTGGTGCTTGTAGGAAAAATATGCTGGAGAAAATTGCAGCATTACTTCTGTCGATATGCTCCATCTAATTGGTCTGGAAACTATATCTAGTACTAGTGAGGCTAATTTTGAAGATCATGGTAAATAGTAATTAATATGTTGGTGATTTGAATCTTGACTGTTGTGAAAATATATAGGTGATGGGAAATTTTCAAGTGTTGCAGCTCTTTTTTTTTTTTTTAACCCATAACTTCCGAGGCTAGTAACACTTCCAAATTTTAAAAGTTTTGAAAGTTCAGATTTTCTGGTACAAAAGTACCATTTGCTACTGTTCAACTGATGGGTACTCCTTTTATTTATTTTTATTTTTATTTTTATTTATTTTTATTTTTACGCAGGGCAAATATGATTATTTACCCGTCGGTCAAACATTTTGTATCTGTCCTCCAAACTGTTTGAGGGACAGTTTAATTAGTTTTAATCCTGAGACATGATTTTGGATGAACAATCATAGATCAGTTGGCTAGATTAAGATCCATAGCCATTTGTGGTGTGAGGTGTAGTTATGCATTTGTGGTGTGAGGTGTTGGTAATCAATTGTTGCTCTGTCTTTCAATTGATTTTAAATGCTTTCAGACGGGGAGAAAACCTAGTGGGTTATGTGGTGCAGCATTATACATATCTGCGCTTTCACATGGTCACAAGTATACCAAGTCACACATTGTAAGCACAATTTATTCCTTCATTTGATGGTCAAAAATGTTGATGGCATCCCCTTCTATTCCTTCATTTGTTGTTCCTTATCACCTTAACCTGCTGCATGCAAACTTATTTGTCCACAATTGTAATAGTGCACAAGTAAATACCTTCACTACTTGCTGCTGAAATGGCCTGCACTTGTTCATGATTTTACCTTTTCAAGTATGATATTCATATTATCAATAATATTGTGAACAGGATTATGATGTTGTATGCATGAAATAGTGGCTCTATTCTATTTTCAGTAACTTTGATTTTATTTTTTGGGATGAGGTTACTTTCTCCTTGTATATCGGGTGATCTTTAGAATCAGATTCCATCCAATATTTAATTAAATCTTAATAGAGTTCCACTATTTGACATTAGTCCATTATTTGTGTGATTTTGTATTTAAATAATTTGAATTGTCTCAGGTAAAGATTGTACATATCTGTGAAGCAACATTGACAAAGCGGTTAATTGAGTTTGAGAATACAGAATCAGGGAGCCTGACGGTATGTTTTACTCCTCTTGGCATAGCCTCATAATATACAAATGTTGTTCATGTGAAAATTTGATTGCTAAAAGTTTGACCCTTGAGCATGAGTTAACATTTCAATAATTTTTTTTATAGAAAAAATAAGATTTATCAGAAAATAGAGGGAATATGAAACAGAGGGAGGAGAGGGAGGATAATGCATCCTCTATAAAAGCAATCAAGTGGAAAAGGGAAAAAGTACTTGGTCAAGGACACCAAATTCTCAAAATCCCAAAAAACAAATACAAATTTGATGTGTTGGCTACCATGTAATGATGTAAAAAAAGATGAGGATTATTCTCATTATCCTTGTTCATATTACACAAACATCCGGAGAAACGACATTGTAAGATCTACCCTCTGAAGCAAGTCATTAATGTTGAGTTTATTAAAGGCTAATTTCCAAATCAGCCTAATCTTAGAACGAGCCTTCACCTTTCAAATGTAAAAAGATTTTGGAAAACTAGATGGAAAACACTACTGAGATAAGAATCTTAAGATTTGGGAGGAAGAGTTTTCAGACAAGGTACTATTAGCAAAAGTAGAAAAGTGTGATGGAGCATGGGTTAAGGAGTGTGGACAAAATTCTTTGTGGGTGTGCGTTCATGGGTTAACCATTTAGGTCCCAAATTTTTTTCTAGAAAATGGAAATATCCATCATGAAAGGAAGAAAATAGCAAGCAGAACTAACAGGAAGAGAAGCGTATACCCTTTCTAAAATGACGGCCTTGTAAATTCAAAATTTCAACACCCACTTGATGGGCATGGGATCAAAATAAGTACTTCATTTATATATCGTATAAAATGGCAACAAAAAAATTTTGAAGGCTGATGAAAACACCCAAATTCCTTAATTAACACTTGCAACAATTATTCTTTAGAAATTATATTTAATGTTTTTACAGACGAAAAAATATTATGAGGTGCTTATTACAGAATTTGGATTTTGATAATGTTAAAATGAGAGGAAAAGCAAACTGAAGAACTGACTTCCCTTTTCCAGTCCTAAACATGGGCACCTTATAATTTTGTTTTTTTGGGAAATTTTAAGGTGAGCCCTTGTAAGTAAAAGAGGAGTGCGTACAGCAAAAAAGAGGGGCATGTGTGCTAATTATATATAAATTTTCATTTAATTATTAGACCCTAATAACCTGTAATTGAATCAAATTGCCCGAAAGATTCAACCTGGAGCAAAATTATCAAAACTGGGCCAAGTGTTGGAGATCCCTGAGATCGGCTGCCCTTAGCATTTGGCCACCTATGGGAGGATCACTTGAACTCCTTGATTCCTCTTCGATTTTTGAAGGTCGATCAACCAATGACAATGAGAGAAGTCGGAAAAAATTATCAAAATTTGCAAGGCATGGAAGGAACCCCATAAGGTTTGGTCACCTAGGGTTCTCCTTGATTCCTCCCCCCTGGGGGGTGATTTCCTCCACCTATTTGTTGCAGGCTCCTGCTCTTGTGGAAATCCAATGAAAGAGCAACCAAAAGAAGCAAACCAGACTAGGAAAACCCTTGGGGTTTAGCCACCCCAAGGGTTTGGCCACCTTTCAGGGCCTTGATTCCTTGCATGAATTTAGATTGATAAGGCACTTTTGATGGATTTCGGACACTCGAAGTTTGACCAATGAAGCATGGAGATTTAAGATAGAAGAGGCCTCTCTAAGTTCCACGACAGAAGATTTATGCACCTTTCCTTTGGGACTTGGTAGACGGTTTTGGCTTGGTGGGTAGGAAACCGAGGGGATTCAAGCTCCACAAAGGCATCATATAGAGTGGGGGACTCATTTGACCAAGTGCGTTAAAGTCACATGGCTTAGTCATCTGCCTAGCACCTGTCTACTTCCTAAAGAGAACCTCGCATCCATAAATACCCCTCTCATTTCTAGAGAGGGGACTTTTGATCTCTTGCTGTCAAAACTGTCCACACCATGAACCTGGAAGAGCTGCAACATTACCTTTTAAAGGAGTCTGACTGCTGCCAGCATGGCCACTACATGTGACACGAACAATTTTTCTAACACGTGACGCAACTAATTCTTCTAAGCGCACATAGATACTTTTTATGTGATTATTCAAACACGTGTGAAATGACCAAAACACTACATGATGCTCTCTAACAACTCTTGTGCATTTTAGTATACCTCTTGTGATATCGTTTTTGTTTGTGGCACTTTAATATTGATTTATTTTTCCTATAGTAAAAGACTTGGAGCAAGTTAAAGTTTTGACTTCTTACTTTGTCAAACCTTTTGGTAAAGCATTAATTAGATCTTGGAAATGGAAAATTAGAAGGTCAATCTAATATTTCAGCACAAAAGAGAGATAATTATGGGTTTGCCACCATGACACAATTTCGCAAGCCTATGGTACCCTACCTGGGTTGTCTTAAATTCAATGAGTCTCAAAGGATTATCATGCAGAACTATGTCCCACACGAGCTAGTCTAAGTTTGCTGTTCATCTGCAATGTCAAATATTTGCGTCTCAAATGTATCAAGTCAAACAGCCCACACTATCTTTGTGTTAGAAGATACAATCCTATAATTAGGGATCTTGTCCCATAAATTAAGGAAGCACTACCCGTGGAGCACTACCTATAAATTATGGGAGCACATAGCACTATCCATAAATTAAGGGAGTACTACATTGTGAAACTAATATACAAGTCAATTTAAATAAATGTAAACATATGAAAGTATTAATGAAGAAACCCAAAATCAATCTCTCTTTTCAACATGGTATCAAAACTACATTCCTTATTCTTCTTATTAGAAAACTAGCCCACTTATTCTTTAGTTTTTCGCTACCATTCTTATTTTATCTTAGAAAACTAGTTAAACAAATCTACACAAGGAAATTGAGATCATAATTATGTTACCCATAGTCAGGTGACAATCACATAGGTTTCGGACTTTTGACCCACCACCACATGCGCCCCCCCCACACGCCACTTCACTTGCGAATTAGTGCCGCGCTACGCGCCACCTTTAGCCTTCCTGTGAGACTTTTTCCAGCGATCTTTAGTCATAACTACTTCCATGTCGATCACCTCTCTCCAATACACTTCCATGGTGCTTTTACTCGCTAGCTTTCTAGCGCGTCGATTCCCTCTGTTATATGTTGTGTCTGGTTCAGGTTTCTCCAATTCTTTTTTACATCAGTCGGTTGCCTTGTGTAGCTTCATTTTCTTTGTTGTTACTGTAGTTGTTTAAAATTCTTATTGTTGCTTCTACATATATTTTGTTTCGAAATGTAGTGCAATCAATTGCTATTCTTGGTTAAATTTTTCCTCAGATATATATTGTATCTACCTTTTATATGGTGGAACAAAATGGTGCTAGCAGTGGGGTTTATAATAGTAATATGGGACAACAAGCTGTTAGAAGCCATACTCTTAATTCAACATTGGTTAAGCCCCTTCAAACTAGATGGAACCAACTATTTGGTTTGGTTTCAAGTGTGCCGCATGTCGATTGAGGCCAATCGTATGCAACATTTCATCCAGGGAACACCTACTATACCTGAAAAAGTTGGTATGGCCCAAGAGGAGTGGAAATATGATAATTCCATGGTGAAGACATGGAATTTTAATTCGATGGAACCTAGTATGAGGAGCAATTACATGTTCTTAGACACTGCCTATGAGCTTTGGGAGGCTATCTCTCAAACTATCTATATTTCTGGTGATATGTCTAAGGCATATGACATTCGTAAAAGAATTCGTGAAATTGGTGAAGGGGAGAAGACCGTGGCTCAGTATTTAGTGGAGATTAATGTATTTTGGTAGGAGTTTGATCCTTATCAACTTTTTTAAGCCAAATGTCACGGAAGATGCAACAACTTATCAAAAGTTTGTTGGTGAAGATATAGTTAGGATTTTTTGGTTTGGTTTAAATATGAGTATGATCAAGTTCGAGCATAGTTGATTGGTCGACACCATTTCCATCATTCACGAGAGGCTCGTGCGCCTTTGAGTCCAACAGAGGAAGAAAGTAAACGCGTCGGGTGATGGTTCTAATCTAAATCTCGTTGATCGATCGACCATGGTTCCTTTATATCCTAAACCGAAGCTTCTCCATTCAACCATCACACACTCGAACGCTTGAAGGAGAACGGCAAATGACTATTGTGGGTATGGGTGGGGGAGAAAAACATACCGAGATTGTCGTTTTAAGCTTCATGGGCGCCTCTAAAGGTCGTGGGGGTGATCGTGGGCGTCTCCTCGACTGATATGTCCGTACATTCTCTAAACATATGTCCATTACTACACTTCATGTTGATGCATCCAGTACGTCAGAAACTACCAAATCTATTTCTTCTCATTATGCACAATCAGGTATACACTTGTGCACTTAATGTCTCATCAACTTGCCCTAGTTGGATCATTGACACAAATGCTTTTGAGAATATGATTGGGTCCTCCAATCTCTTTACCTCATACACGCCTAGTTCTGGGAAAGACAAGGTTCGAGTAGCTGATGGTTCTCTTTCTCCTATCTCCGTGAGTGGTTCAGTAGTTTGTACTCCTTTATTAACATTATTATTTGTTCTTCAAATTCATTCATTTACTGCAAACTTTTTATCTATCCAACGTCTTATCGAATCCTTACATTGCTCGGTCATTTTCCCCCTAAGCTTATTGTGTTTTTAGGACTTGGTGACGGAATGAAAGATTGTAGTGGTAGATTGCGATTGGTGGTCTATATTATTTGGATGTTCCCACGTCTAACATACCTCTGATTACAGATGAGACTGCTACTCAGGCTCTTCAATCTACTTTTGAATCTCACCCAACTTCTCTTCATCAATGGCATCGACGTCTGGGACATCCTCCTTTATTAGTACTAGTCTTTATTTCCCTCTTTAGTTGAGCATTGTCACACAACTCAGTTTTTGTGTGAACCATGTGAATTAGGTAAACACAAACATTCTATTTATTCAGTTATTAACAATTGACATTCTTAACCATTTGCTGTTAGACATACTGATGTGTGCGGACCCTCTTGGGTTGTTGCTCGTTCTGGTTATAAATGGTTTGTTAGTTTTATTGATTGCTATTCTCATACAAATTGGATTTTCTTTATTCCAAAAATGAGGTGTTTGACTGTTTTCAAAAATTTCATAAGATGATCCTAACCCATTTTGAAGCTAAAGTCAAGATTCTCCATAGCGATAATGGTCGTGAATATAATAATAATAATACTTTTGCATCCTATGCCTCTCAAAATGACATCATACTTTAAACCTCCTGTGTCAAATTCCCAGAACAAAAATGGGGTGGCAGAAAGAAAAGGCCGACACTTCTAGAGGCTGCACACACTCTCATGTTCACTATGAACACCTAAATTTCTATGGGGAGATGTTTTGACTGCTGCATTTCTTATAAATTGGCTTCCTTCTTAAATTCTTTAGAATAGAAGTCACATTTCTTTCCTCTAACTCGACAAATCCTTCTCCTTCACATCGAGTTTTTGTTGTGTTATATTTCACGATAAATCTACCACTCGGGAAAAGTTTGATCCTAAGGCTCTTATGTGTGTTTTCATTAGGTATTCTCACCTTGAAAAGGTTGCAAATGTTATCACCTTCCTTCCTCACAAAGGTTTTGTCACTAGTGATGTCACTTTTTGGAGTCGAAACGTTTTTACTCTTTCTTACCTACTACTCAGGGGAAGGATTTTATTGATGATGAGAAGCTTTCTCATGAGGTTGGTATTACAAGTAGTACTACTTAACCTTATCCTATAAAATCTTCTCTTGTTCTTGTTGTCTCTGATAAACCTTCACAAGGGTAGTCACAAGAGTCGCATGCTAGACAGGATGATCATGGGTTAAGGACCCATGTTATGAAGAGACAAGAATAAAGTCATTATTTCTGCACTCTTGCAACAACTCTCTGCCCGAAAACTTAGTCTTGATAATGCTAATGGTAATGGTAATCGAATCCTAATCCTACTTGTTCTTCCGATGATATTGATCTTCCTATTGCCTTTAGAAAAGGGGTTAGATTCCAACATCCTATCTCTAATTTCTTAACCTATAATAAATTATGTGCATCCTACCATTCCTTTATTTATTCCTTGTCTTTTATATTTGTCACTTAGGGGTGGAGAGAAACAATTAGCGATGAGAACTGAAATGCAGCTATCATAAAAGAGATGAATGCCCTAAAAAGAATGATATATGGGAATGGGCCCGAGAGCGAAACCAAATTGGAATGAAACCGCACTAAAAAATCGCACAAACCGCACCAAATAAAATCGCACCAACGGCTCCGGTGTATGTGGCGGTTTTAGGTGGGTTGAAAAACCAAATTTACGGTTTCGGTTTGGTTACTAATCAAAACTGCACGCATAAAACCGAAACCGCACTAAATAATCATCATGTTTTTTAAATTTGCTACAAGTATATATAATTTCTCTATATAAAAATTTTTCTCATTTTATTTTATAAGACATATATTGTAGGGTTGAATGTAGAATAAATAGTATCAATTATGTTTGCAAATCAAGAGTGGCTTGATATTTCTTAAATCAAATGTGATAACATAATATTAATCAACCATATAATTGTTGATGTCTGGAATTATTTTGCTAAATTAGCTCCATGATTGTGTTCACTGCGTAATACATTTGCGTGGATGATTTTGCTAACTATTTTACGGGTTTGTTATTTTAATTGGTTTTGGAACCGAAACTGCACCAAATGAAACCAAACTGCACGGTTCAAAACTGCACCGTACTAATCACAAACGGTTTCATGTGCGGTTTTGGATTTGTCAAACCGCACCTAAGCGATTTCGTGTGCAGTTTGAGCTTCAAACCGCACTATGCTCACCTTTATATGGGAACTAGTTACTCTTCCTTACGAGATAAAATCAATTAGATGTAAGTGGACATATACAGTCAAACAAAAGTCTGATGGTACAGTTGAGAGACTCAAAGCTAGACTAGTTGCAAAAGGGTACACTCAAACCATGAGATTGATTATCGGAGAGATATACTCATGTATGAAGATGAATTTTGTTTGTACTATACCATAATCTCATATGCAACAAACTTCTATTGGGATCTTCAGCAATTAGACGTAAAAAATGCATTTCTTCATGATAACTTAGAGGAGGAAATGTATATGGAAATACTTGGTTTTGCTTCATCTGCCACTGAGGATAAGTTTTGTAAGTTGTGAAAGGCTCTGTATGGTTTGAAACAATCTCCTAGAGTGGTTTGGTAGATTCCATAAAGCAATGATAAGGTTTGAGTACAAGCAGAGTCGATTTGTCAAACAAATAAATGGTAAGATTATCATTCTTATTGTTTATATTGATGACATTGTGGTGACAGAGGATAATAGAGAAGAGATAGTTAATCTGAAAGTAATATTGGCAAGAGTTTGAAATCAAAGATCTTGGTCCTTTGAAATATTTTCTTGGAATTGAAGTTGCGAGATCTTCCGGTGGAATATTTCTATCTCAAAGGAAATATATACTTGATCTTCTAACAAAAACTGGCATGTTAGGATGTAAGCCTGTTGATTCTCCTATTAGGTGGCTCAGGACCTACGATTGATAAAGAAAGATGCCAACGTTTGGTGGGACGATTGATATATCTTTATCATAATAGACCTGATATATCTTATACTATGGAAATAGTAAGTCGGTATATATGTATTATCCTCGATATTGTCACGTGAAATTGTCTACAAAATTATGAGATATCTCAAGTTAGTTCCTGTGAAAGGTATATTGTTCGCAAGCGTTACATGAGAATTGAAGCATTCTCCGACTTCGGATTGGGCAATTTCTATAGATGATTGTCGTTCTACATCCGTTATCGCTCATTTGTTAGTGGCAATCTTGTTACTTGGCGCGATGAAACAATCCGTAGTGGTAAGATCCAATTACAAAGCAAAATATTGAGCTATCTCTTTGTGTATATGTGAACTAATGTAGTTTCAAACTTTGTTAGAAAATTTGGGTGTTGCAACTAAAAGGCCTATGCAATTATTTTGTGATAATAAAACAGCTATTAGTATTGCGAACGACCCGGTACAACATGATAGAACAAAGCACAATACATGCACTTCGTTAAAGAAAAGTTAACTAGTGGTCTTATTTGCTTACCTTTCGTCAAGAAAAGAATGTCAACTTGTTGATATTTTGACTATAGGTGTTACTAGTAAGTTGTTTCATTCATTCTGTTTCAAGTTGGGTATGCGAGACATTTATACACCAACTTGGGTGTAACTTGAGGGGGAGTGTTAGAAGATACAATGGTATAATTAGGGATCTTGTCCCATAAATTAAGGAAGCACTACCCATAAATTAAGGGAGCACTGCATTGTGAAACTAGTATATAAGTTGGTGTAAATCAATGTAAACATATGAAAGTATTAATGAAAGAAACCCAAAATCAGTTTCTCTCTTTCAACACTTTGCTTGTGGACTCCACCATTAAATTTATGATAATTTAAATTAACTTTTTTGCTATTGTGATCATATCTTATACTTTTAAGATTTATAAACCTGATTGGCGTGAGTAGTAGTTGTTCTGTGTTATCGTCCTTTCTCTGTTTTTGCCCCTTCAGAAAGAGTGCATGTGTTGAATTTATGTCTCCAAAGTTGTTTCCCCCCCTGTTTATTCCTTCCTTTTTCAAGTTTATTATAAATTTCTCAATGCAACCAGATTGAGGAGTTCACTAAAAAGGCAGTAGAGCTTGAAGTAGAGCGTAGGTCAACTAAACAATCAGCCGCTGGCTTGAAAGTCTCTGAAGGAAGTGAATTGCTTTGTGAACATAAGGGTGCATTAGCTTTTGCCCATGGGCTATGTGTGAAATGCTATGAAGAGGTAATTCCTGCTGCTTATTTTTAGTTGAACTTATGCTAAATATTTAGTTTTGACAATTGTTCTCCATGCCTATACTATTTGATACAGTTCATATCCATTTCTGGAGGACTGGATGGAGGATCAGAACCTCCAGCTTTTCAACGTGCACAGCAGGAGAGAATGGCGAAAGAGTATGCCGAGGAAAATTCTGATTCAAGTTATGATACTGAGGCTTTGCAGAGGCAAAACAACAGTAATTGTTTAAATGTACCTGACATAATTTCTTTTTTATTTTTGTATATTATTATTCCTTTTAATCTTACGACTAACTAGTTTTGTTGATCAGATAACAATCCTATTTAATGTGCCTCTATGATTGGCTGTTTCTGTGTAACTTTTTGGTTGGTGATTCATTATGTTTATAAGTTGAGTGTAGTTTTTTTTCTAAATAATCCTGAGTGTTCCCTGCATATACTTCAATTGCAAAAGCAAAATGTGGGGTGATTGGAGTAAATCCTTGAGCATTATCTGGTGGGTAATGTGGCCTCTTCATATTTGAACTTGTGTTTCATGCTTGCAAATGAGATTTTGGGATGAATCAGGAAACATGTCAGCTATTTAATAACATTTATGATTCTGCTGACTTTGTTTCAAATAAGATTTTGGCATGAATCAGAGAATATAATATGTCAGCTATTTAATCACATTAATGTTTCTTCTGAATTCTATTTATGTTTTGCAATGTTTAAGGTTTTTTATTATCAATAATTATTGCTTTCTGTTTACTTTATTAGTCTGAAAAAATTGGATAGCCTAGAGGCAAGCAGAGATGAAGATGTGCACTTAACAGAGGGTGACATTGGTAACCCGTCCTTCTTATCCCATTGAAGAAATAAGACTTTAAATATAATTACATATTTGCAATGCCATGGCTTCAGATTGTGGTATGCTTAAAATGTTTCTTCAAAATTTGAAGGGTCAGGGGTGCTACCAAGCTTGTGGCTAATGATGATGATGCTTTTGATAAAGTACATGACAGTGATGTTTTGAGTAATAAGGCATGTGATGAATCAGAAACTCTTTCTGATATTGATGATCTTGAGGTATGTAATGAAGTTGATATCCTCGTTGTTTGAGCTATATAGCACCAATTTCCCAATTTTTTTTGCAATTTTTCATGCATGAATTTTGTCTTTTTTTTTTTTGGGGGGATTGTGGTTTGTGCTTTCATACACTACATTTTGTATTTAATGAGTCTCTAAATGAATATATTTATATCTAGTAACCAAGAAATTTATTTTTTATTGTTGTTTTTATACAGTTTCCTTGGGTTACCACTTTCTCTAGTAGATGAATGTTTAATAACCAAATTCTTTTGATAGTATTATATTTGATGGTGTTATGTACGTTTCAAATTTTTGTTCGGGATCTGACTTGACCTCCCAAATTATTTTGTGTGGTGACCTGAAGGAAAAGAAAGACAGGTTGTGGTGGACAATGAACTTCGGTCGTATGAACCTGTTACGTTATTTGGGCCCGTTATGCTTTTAAGTCTTGCTATATATATGTTATTGTAGTTAGGGTTTCAATATTATTTTGTCCCTTAGTCTTGGGCTCTTTTTAACAGATTCACCGTGTGTATTTTTCATACTTTGATATAGTAATAATATCTTTTGCCTCTCGCCCAAAGGTTTTTCCCGATTTGGGTTTTTCACATAAATCTTGTGTTGTCTTTAATTTATCTTTGTTTTTTTCTGTGTTTGTCATAGTTTGTTCTAACAGATGGCATTCTCTTTCTAATCAAAATTTTATATGGGTGGTCTCCCTTTATACATGATATTAAGAGATGCACAAAATTTGATATGGGTGGCCCCCCTGCTCTGCATACATAATATTAAGTGATGTTCTGCATTGAAGTTGCATGGTATAGTACTTGTATGTTGAAGTTGCATGGTGTAGTACTTGGATGCTGGTAAGGAGGTATATAAAGTTATATACTTCCTATTATATTTAGGAAATTGAATGTCTCAAAAATGTCAATGTTGCATAGGTTGATGGCTACATTCACAATGAGGAGGAGCAGAATTACAAAAAGATAATTTGGGAAGAATTAAACAGAGAATATATTGAGGTGATTTTGCATAATTTTTGCTGTTATTTTCAAATTTTATTGAATGTATAATATGTACAAATACTCTAGCCTGATTATAGTTTTAGCTGTCAAACTTGTTGCAAGAATAATCAGACATGTTTAAGAAAGCATTTGCAAGAATCTTTGTTATCTTAAAATCTCCCCAAGGCCATGTTTGTTTGCAAAGATTATAATCCGAGGGTTATATTCTCATGGATTATAATTCTAAAACTATTAATCCTAGGATTAAATAGTCATAGCTACATGTTTTTTTAGTATGAGATTATTTATGGATAACTTAAAATAATCCACGTTAGGTTTGTTTTGTCTATAGGATTATTTAAAGAATTGGATATCGTTTAAACTATTACACCTTTGCCAGTAATAACAAAAAAAATCGTCTTCTGAGTATAGATGAGTATAATAGGATACAACGGTCATTTTCAAAAAAGATTAAGGTTAATTTTGTTCTCAAATTTTTAATCCTAGTATGAATTATAATACACAGTTGGACATGATATTAAATAGTCCCTCATTCCAAGTCATTTTATTATTCCTAGACTAATAGTCCCGAGTCCAATTTTAAAACAAACAAGTTTTAATAGTCCAATCTAAGTATTATCTTTGTAAACAAACATGGCCCGAGTGTATTAGCATCTGTTAATAATATATCCACTCAGCACTGTTGTGGCTCATGACAATAGAAGATTAAATATTCTTACTTGGTATTTTATACTAGTTAAAGAAAAAAAACATGTACTTGAAATAATGGTATCAGAAATACAATAATTAAACTATTGTAGATGTTTAATTACAGTAGTAAAAATCATGAAAATTCCAATAAGATCCTCCACCAAATCCAACCAATTTGATAGCAAGTCATGGTAAAACTGTTTGGACCAAGCACCTTCTTTCTGTCAAACTCAATCAAAACACTCTTAATCTCTTCCTCTTCAAAAGGCACCATCAACCTAGCAGTCATCTCCTTCGAAATGGGGGACTAGTTAAACACCTCAACGGTCTAATCTCCACCTCCCCCCAAAATGCTTCCTGTAGAACCTCATAATTTCATCAGTAATAAGACCTGCATTTGCTCAATATTCTTAATGAAACTCTACATTTCGTCCTGCTAGCAAATTTATGAAAAAGTCTAGTTACATTCCCCATCCCTTCACCCACCCCACTTAATCCTAGTCTTATGTCCAATTTGTCTCCTCCTGTCCTCCCTCAAGCCCCCTCCTTAAACTCATTACACAACAGTCCACTTGCCTTCTAAAATCTCATACAGCACACTATCCTCTTCAATGTTCTAAAGGCGGGCCTGGGGCCTAGAGCCTAGGGGGCATGGGCATGGGCGTGGCCTAAGCGAGATTTTTTTATTCTAAGTCAATTTTAATATTTTATCTTATATTTATCCAAACAAAACAATAATATAAAGCAAAACAATCTATAATAAAGATAATAAAAATCTTTGCTTAAAGTTCAAACACACATCCATATTGATAATGTCAAAGTTCAAACACAAGCGCAATTGTTCAAAGTTCAAACATATTTTTAACGTATTAGTTTTATTCATAAACAAGATTACTATTAAATAATAAAATTTAAAATTTTAAGAATTTAATGCAATATTAAAACTTAAGAAACTAAACATAAATTTAAGAATTATATTGAATTAAACTAAATATTACAAATGTATCATCATTTATATAATTTGAAGTTGACACAAGTTCAAAAAATTACAACTATAATAAAATTATCCATTTTGAGTTTGACTTGATATTGTTCACTTCTTGTTGTGATGTGATATGTTACAACCTCGTATCATGAATATGAAAATGGTAAATCATTAGAAAAATAAATATATCAAGATTTGTTTTGGGTAGTTATTAAAATAAATAAAAACTCTCTACCTAGACCCCTAATTTTCCTTGAGGGATTTTTTTTTTTTCACCTTGAGCCTAGGTGAGACGCCATGGGGGCCTAACGCCTGGCGAGGCATCAAGGGGCCTAGGCGGACTTAAGCGATGATTTTAGAACACCGATCCTCTTCCAGCCTATCAATCTACTTCACCTCCCTTAGTATCATATTCTTCTTTGCCCCCCAAATTCCCAAACACCTTCGTGTTCCACTCCTTCAACTTAAGCTTCACATGCTGCATCTTTTTCCACATTCTGAGATAGAAAGGCGTCAGACCCATTTAAAGAGCTGGACTCTAAACAATTGAAACATGGTCAAAAACTACCCAAGGAAGAACCTCCTATCCTAATTTAATGAATGGATTCTCCTATTCATTATTTAACAAGAAAGAAAATGGAAAAATCAACCTACAATTGATGAAACCACATCACTTAAATTTCAAATTTCCCCATTCTTTTCTCATTCCTCTTAGGATGAATTCCTTGTCTTCGCTTTGTACTTTCTCTCATGTTTCTCCACCTTATCCCATAGAGTATGCTATTTGCAGAGGCGGAACCAAATTGGGCAGGGGGCACCTTCCCCAGTAGGTCAAGGTTATTATTATTCTTTGATTTCATCGTTTTACGTAATTTTTTTTATAGGTCCTACATCTCAATGCGAGTGAGAAACGTAAATTTGAATTGCCTAAATAATGACAAAATGTTTGCAAATAAAAATCATAAAGAGGCGATTTTGTTTTGTTCAATATAAAATTATTATGAACTTTTTAAAATCAAATTAAGATATTTTTAAACTCTAAATTAATATAATTTTTTTAATTTTAAAAATTCCGAGACACATGCTCTCAATAGTCAAAATCAATTAAAAGTCGCATGAAAACGCAATTCATTTCTTATTTGAAGCATTAGAAACTCCAAATTAGCCTTTAATTTAATTAATGGGTGATATAATAAGCATCTCAATTTTTAAATGCATTCTTCATCGGAGAAACTCCAAATTAACCTTTAGTTAATATGTAATCAAGAAATCTTTGTGAAGAGATTCAATCAAATATGCTCATTTCTATATTTTCACAATTTTTACAAACACATTGAATTATTATATTTTTCAACAATTGAAAATGAACAAATTTTGAGACGCTTTTCAAACTGCATGACAGATTCACGGTGATATACAGCTTGTCTCCTCTTAGTTGTACAACCGAAAGAAAACACTTCAAGCGTCCAATAAATAAAAAAAAATTCTTGATGTATTTTGATCCCCTATGAAAACCTTTCCGATTCCGCCAACTGGCTATTTGTGTTATTAGTCTCTTGCATGTTGATAACTTTTTAGTTTTTGGTCGCCTATCTTGATCTAGTGCTATGTATTCACTGAATTTGGTCCATGCTAATGTATATTTCTGCGAAATGATGCACAGGAACAATTAGCTAAGGCAGCTGCTGCAAAGGCAGCTTATGAGGCAAATTTGCGCAATTGCCCAGAGGGCATGGAGGATGCTCAGAAGCTTGCTGCAGATGCTGCAGCAGCTGCGGCAAAATTAAGAAAGGTAATTTTCATGACCATATAAGTTGCACTTTTCATTTTGGTTAATAGTTTAGTGCTCTTCACTTTCATTGCTGCATAGGCATTTGGCTATGTTTTGAAATCCCATAGTCAGGTGTGAACCATTATAACCATGTTCTTCCCTTGTAAGTTATAATACATGATTTTTCTATGAGACTTCATTTGGTGGAAATGATCTTAGTTTGTTGGTTTTATGCAAACACGTAAGCCCTTGCTATTTGTTATTATGAACAATTTAGTGTTTACAGATCTGAAGTAGCAAACCAAATTTGGGGATGCTTAGGGCTATTACAAATTGCAACTCAGTGTTATATTATTATATTATGACATGTTGTTGTGTGTACCTAACTGATCAAAATAGTGACAAGTAAAAATTGGATTATCCTTTTTAATATATGGTACTCACACAATTTTTTACTTGGTAATTGTTTTTCCATTTCAGCTAGTGATCATGTGCACTAAATTGGTTCATCAAACACTTGTATAAGATTGTGTTGGTCAACTTCTTGCTCTTCCTCTTCCTCTTGATGTCCTTTATATCCACAGAATGATGCCTGTGTCATTGTGGTGGTGTTGTTCTTATATTGTGCTAAATACACCCCTACTGTGCCACCTTAATGAGCACTTTTTGATGTCTCAAGTGTATTTTTAAAATTAATCAAAAGTTAAGTATGATTATTTTGTAACTCAAAATGATGTAATAAGCCACATCAACTGGTGCACAAGATGTACAAGTTAGGTATACATAGCGTTGCTCTATTGTTATTGATTTCTTCCCATGAATCTTCACTTGCAGGAAAGACAACAAAAACGAGCAGCTGAGGCTAGAAACTCAACTCCTCCTCAAACTGCTGCAGAGGCTACTCGTCAAATGCTAGCTAAGAAGGTATGATATTCGACCAAGTACTTGGAAACTAGTTACGTCAGATTCTACTCGAGTTTCAGTTACAATTTTTCAAGGTGCGATCATAGCACTCGTACTAATCAACACTGATTTCAGAGACGTACAAATTATAAATACTATTATAACCTCATTATATATACACACGCATACACACACGCATATCCCCTTATAGTAATGCAAATTTCAAAATATCAATAAACTGAGTTATATTATTAAGTTCTCTGCACTTGCATGCTATCCCCATCTAGTAATACTTATTAGCGTGGTTTCTTCCTGCAGAAACTCGACTCAAAAATCAATTATGCGGTGCTGGACGATCTTTTTGAAGAATCTGTATGTTAATCATGATCTGTTTTTCTTAAGTTGCATCCTTTATTGGATTATTTATTTACCTATTCAATTGTAATATAGTAGTTGTTTTTCCCATGCATAAGCCATACCTGTTTAGGTTGGTTAGGGTACTTGAGTTTTATATATATATATATATATATATATATATATATATATATATATATAACTGGTCTCTTAGTTGGTAGACTTGTCTCATCACATTATAACAAGGAAAGTAATGACAAAACGAGGATGTTTGTTATTTAACATAAACTGAAAAAGTGACAGCCGATTAAGCATGCACGATGATAAAGGATACAAGACATTGTAGATTTCTTTGAACATCAAATGCTCTGATAATTCTGTTATCTAAACCAGGTCCAATTTCCTAACATTTCATGAAATTAACCCAACTTATTTCTGTCCAAGTACATAAATTTATCCACCTTTTAACCAACCAAATTGTATCCCCAACTTTCTTGTGCATGCCTGCTGTATTGGTAACATTACTTAACGGGACTGAAGGGCACATATAGCTTTGGAGTATTCACAGCTTTAGAATTGTTTCTAGCAGAACCTTTTAACACAATAGTGTGAATCAACCTACTTTATTATGATATTCTTGCAGCTACATCTGTGTTATATCTTGTCACTTGGACCATCATAGCTTATATTATGATAAGGCATTTTCTAGTATAAGTACTACGAGCATATCTTACTGTCGCAGGAACCTTAGCATATATTTCGCCAATTATGTCCCTGGAACCTGACCTGAAGTGGCATAAAAAATTGAAGCTATCTTTGTTCTTTATAATTAACTTGTCGTTTTCTAGTAAAACTAAAAGCTAAAACTTGTGGCTGATAAAGGTGAACATGGGTGTTTTTCTTGCAGCAGTGGAAGCAAGTATAATTCAGTATAAATAAGGATGAGTAATTGATAATCATATACTGTTTTGCCGAATATACATAATGTCTTGTGCAACACTATTTGGATGGAAGAAATACATATATATATATATATATATATATATATATATACACGCCACGGATCAAGTCCGGGACTCAAATCCGGAATTTTTTTATTTTTAATTTTTTCCTTCTTTTATTTTTAAAACAACTAATAAAAAGTTTAATATTTTATGGAACTGGAATTTTTCATAATACAAAATTTTAGGCGTAATTTGGATACATATAACAAAACAGTGTTTCTAGTTTCATAAAATATTAAAAAAAAATTTAGTTGTTTTAAAAAAAGCAAAAAATAAAGGTCCGTATTTTAAGAAAGTCCGGAGTCCGGACTGGAACCGACCCTATATATATATTGTTTTAGTCAAAACTCTGTTATCTCTAGTTTCTTTAGGATATGATACTTAGATTTTGTAAAAGCATTTTGTAGATTATTTCAATAGAGTCATGTGTGGATCCTTTTATGAGTATGAATTCACTTGTCCTGACACAGATTGCTCCACAGAATCCCAAGAAAAGCCGAATTGACAATGTGTTAAACAACAACAACAAAACGAAGGTTGAATCAGAATACAGAAATGAAGACACTAAGTTGGGGTCGGAGGATGAATATGAAGATGTAGCTGCGGGAGGATATGCTGGTGACATATATTATGGAAATGTAGAGGTAGGATATGACTACAACTATGATTATGGATTGGAAGAGGAGTATTGACTGATTGAGATAATAATTCTTTCTTATATACATAATAGATATACTCCATAATCATCTTGACAGGGAGGTGGGGAAGAGAAGGATGATTGTATTTTTCATAAGATAAAAGAGTATATATTTCTCCAGTTACTGATGTTAATGATTCAGTGTCTTTTGGAAACAACTAGAAAAGTAAAATGCTCTCCTCCTCCCAAAAGCTTTGTGGGATATAGTGGTTGCTCAATTACAGATAGTG